>OY720448.1:36464137-36554137 GCA_963082715.1 Harpalus rubripes | reverse complement strand
TGATTTATAATTTTAAATTCAAGCATTGAATGAAAATGTGCCATTTGTCGGTTTAACCTTCACAAGATCGAGTAGGGTACAGCCCAGAGTGATGTTTTATGTTGTAACTTAACCTTTGGATGATCAGGTGAAATTTAAAAACACTGACGACCATGTGGCATCATCCAGCATACTTTTAAATAATGATTTTACTTACAATATGAAAGAAAACAAGCTTTTAGTTTCAACACTTTTAATTAAACACTAACATACATTTCTGAGAAAGAAAATTATGTCTAATTACATTGAAAAAAAAAATTCAAATTGAAGGCAGGTCACAAGTCGCCAGTGCAAAACATTTATAACGGCTACGAAACAGATATAAAATGATAAGTTTATGTTAAGCTATTACTTTCATTCTATTGTAACGTTTTTATTTATTTGGGCGAAGTGTAAAAAACAAAGAACTTATATTAATTATTAAAACAATAAATAATTATTAAAAGATAATAACAAGGACGATTACCAATATTAGACAAATTTTAAATTCTAATTTAAGACTACGTGTATAATTAACTAGTTAAACACTAACACTATTTATTTATTTAAACAATTAACACGGATACTTATTTACACGATATTACTGATTATTTATTTCTACTATTTATGTCTCTATTTATTTATATCACATTCAACTGTCCGATCTACCGACCACACACTTTATACTCAACTGACTCAAAAGCGTCTGTATATTTAACTGCCTGGACAGAATTCACTCCCTTCACCTCATTGTCTATTTATGTAACTAACTAACTGTCCTACTAACGGACTAACTGTTCTAACTTTCATAGCTTCAGTATCACAGAGTATCTGTATGCCACAACTCTTCAACACCACTCCCGAGTCTCCACTTCCATTCGCCCTTACTGTCCCCGTGTACCTAGCTTCCCAATACTCCTCAAAACTACCGAGTATTCACTTCCACAGCTATCCCAGTATACTAGTAACTTCCTAAGTATTTCACTCGACATTAAACAGCGTACGATCTCCACGATACTGCTGTGTTACTCAACTCACTTACTCCTTACTTCTTACTATCTATGTAACTGTGCTTCTGACGGACTAAAACTCTATGTGACTATCTCTGCACACAAGTACGTCGCTTATTTTTTTGTTCTAATATTTTTCTCGAACGTCTCAAAGTACATAACAATGCACGTGTAATTACGCTTATCTCCCCCTTACTAACACAACTGCCCAGCTCACGTCGCCCGCCTATCGGGCGCTGCTCTATGTTATCGATCACCCACCTAGGCTCATCATACCTACTAAAATGCTTCTATTTATAGACGTCGGTTCGCACGTGCTGAACGGGGCTTGAGGACCACGTTACATTATTATAGTCAGTTTATATATTTACATACGGTAAAGGAAGATGTTAAACTTGGCTAGAAAAAAAAAACAATCCTAAAAAAAACTTTGCACAACATAATGCAAAAAAACGATTTTGGGGTCTGTGAATGACCCAACCTGTTAAAGGAAAAAATATTCCTGTTTCCGTTATTATATCTTAAAATTATTGTTTTAGTTACAATTATTACCAAAATTGTCTTTTTCTTTTGTTTTGTTTTTGATTTAGGAAATAATTTTTGACATGTCTTCTACGTGTGCACAAATATTGTGCGTCAAAGGAGACCGAGTCGTTTACGCGTTTCCCAAACTCTTTTCACCTCCTACCCCGACGTTTGACTATGTATTCGCTTATTTCGCTTTCTGTTGTCGCGTAAACAGTTTTTATTTTACGTAAAATATGAGTGCAAAAATATGAAATACAAAAATACTGACTGATGCAGAACTACTATTTATCAATATTAAGTGGCACGAGTTTGTTATTTTTAAAAAAATATATATAATTCATTGGATGAGATTGCAACTGATAATGAACAAAATGATTTTGTGACAGAATTCGATAAAGTGGATGATATCATAACAGAAAACGAAGATCCTGAAAATAATTCGGTGGATTCGTCGCGAAATGATTATGTGATTTGTGATCAACATATACAGTGAAAGATGATACGTGGTGGTATAAAATTCCGTATATTTTACTAGCCAAACGGGCGAAACATAATATTCAAAAGAAGAAGCAGGACCAATGGCCTATAGTTCAACTTATACTATTAAAGATATGCCTTTTGTTTATTTGTTGATGAGCAAATAATTGATAGCATTGTTACTGAAACGGATAGTAAAGCACACGCGTGGTAAATAAATATAAACAATTTGTGCCTATTTTTAGAGACGAAATTGAGATTTTTGTCGATTTATTGTTTATTTTCGGAGCTTTGCATAGCTAAAACGAGCCCCTAACAATGCTTTGAAGTCAAAATCTTGTATTTTGTCGACCAATAGTATCCGCTATAATAGCCGCCGTGGTCGAGTGTCTTGTCTCTATGACAGCGCTGGAAGCAACCATCACCGCTCGGACCTTGTGGTCGTGGGTTTGATTCCCAACAAGGGCTTGGATGTTTATAAGTATTTAAAATACATTAACATAATGCATTATAAAATATTATAAAATAATAAAAGTATTTGATCAGCTAAAGCCGACAAAATATTATATAATGTCACGAAATAGGTTTAAGCAACTTTTGTGCTTTCTACGTTTTGATAAGTACGAGAGTAGAACAGAAAGGAGAGCAACGCAAAAATTACCTCCAATCAGAGATATTTTTGATCGTTTCATAAATAACTGTAAAAACACATACAATCCAGGAGAGTACTTGCGTGTTGACGAACAGTTGGTATATTTTCGTGGGAAAGCTTCACTTAGAGTATACATAAAGAGTAAACCTGACAAATACGGTTTGAAAAATTGGGCATTGACAGATTGTTGTATAGTATACGTATACGGTCAATATGCAAGCATTTTTGGGTCTTTATTATACCTTGGATACTAAATATACGTTTATGGTTATCATTTTTTTTAGGTAAGATAGGCAACAAAGCAAAAAAAGGTTCAAGGCCAAAGAGTGGTTCTGGACTTGTTGGAACATTTACCACGGAATAACTACAGACATCTTACAAGTTTACGATTAGCTAATAAACTTTTAGAAAATAATTTTTCGTTATGTGGAAAAACAAAACATTTTTACCCAAGGAGTTGCTTCCTGCTACATACAAGGTGTTTAAAAATAAGTATAACACCTTTACAGGACATAGGAAGAAGACAAAAGATAAGTTTTTATACAATGTGTCCATACATGAAATGCTTCGGAGAAAGAGGTCGTTTTGTATTAAAAGCGGAAAAACGTAGCGATCGTACAAATGCCATAATATTTTTTTACTTAGCACAATTATTTGTTGTTTTTTTTTTTTTTTGAAAAACATAAAGTCATGTAAGATGAGTTCTCAAAGGTAAACAAAATGTCTCATTTTAATCGATGTCGTAACTCTTATGGTATTTGAGATATCAGAGGTTAATCCAGTTAAAACTTAGTTTTCACTGCCTCTCGGAAACTATTGAAGATCGGACACATATTGTATAAAACTTTTCGTCTTATTATGACTTCTTCTCTTTGGCCTATAAATATGTTACACCTGTTTTTTATTACCCTTTATAAAAAATAGTTCTCAAATATGTTTGCATTTATGAAAGATAAACTATGGATTCGTATGTTCCCAAAAATAGAGCTACTGTTATTTCGTTATCTACTAAGCACAATGACGACAAAACTGGAGGAGAAAATAAAAATTGTAAACTCCGTATTAGCGAATAAACACACGACTCAACGAAAAACAAATCATTGGCCAATGTTCTTGATATAGGCAGTATTAATTCCTACAACTTCTGGATAACCAAGTACCCAGATTTGGAACAAGGCAACCCCGATAATCGAAAATTGCTTTTATTAATTGTAGGAAAGGAGTTGGGAAAGAAAAATATAATACGTAGACATAACACGAACACTACTTTGCAGTAGTACGTTGGTACATTAAGAAAAACTTGCAGCTTGTAGTGCCACAACTACTTGCAAGAGAAATCAAAAACTCTGGTCCTGTTACGGCTCAAATTGGCAGATGTCATTTTTGCGACACGAAAAACATAAAAAGTCGAAATAAGCGCTTCAAATGCAATAATAATGTATGCAGAATGCATCTGAAGGTTCATTACACATGTAATAAATACTAGTAATTACATTTTTACCTTCCGTCATCTTTAGGTAAGGAAGGTATTGTCTTTGGTCAAAAAATTCGGTGGTGAGTTTTTGATGAATAAGCACGTTTTAGGGTCCCTAGAATACGATTTTACTATTTTTACGATGATGTCTGTATATGTGTGTGTGTGTGTGTGTGTGTGTGTGTGTGTGTGTGTGTAACAAAATTTTCGTCTACGATAACTTCCATACTACAATTCTAAAAATTATAATTCTTTCGTATTTCTCTTCGTTACATCCATGCGAAGAGCTGATTAGATTTTGGTTAGAAATGAACAACCGGAAGTACCCTCATTTGAAGATTTTAACAGTTGTTCTTGAAAAAACTATGTTAAATATTATTTTTTCACATTTAATGTTATTATAAATATTAAAGAATGTTTTATTTTATATACGATTTCATTGCATTTTATACCTAATATTAAATGGATATAGAGTTAAAAAATTATAAAGAAATTAAATTTCATAAAGTAGCCATAGCTGTGGAAACAGCTACTATAATAAGAAAATTTTGGTTGAAAGATGTCAGTGTCAAGTGAAATTGACATACTGTGTTTGTCTTATAATTTTACTGGAAATAGGTTGTTGCGTCCCTCCGGTGCGAAGGACTAAGTAATAAGGACCTAATGGCTCGAAGGACCAAATGTTCAAACCCTAAACCAGCGAATACGGTCTAGAAGAACCAAAATGTTTTGATCCTGCTCGCAAGCCCAAAATGTGATGTCTCTAGATCAGCGAATCCGGTCTAGAAGCATCAACAATGTGTTTGATGTTAAATTCAATGAATAAAACAAAACTATATGTAAACCAAAATAATTACAACCTTCGATAGCTGGTTCACATCACTGGACTTGGCCAATATACGGGATAATATTAATTTGTGAAACGTACTAATTAACAACGGACGAAGGACCAGATAGTTTTACGAACTAACAAACGTGCTAAATATAATTGCAACAAAATAACAAACAACTGAAAACCAATTCTGAGAGATATGTGATAGCGTATTGAATATAAGTGACATAAACAATAATAAACCAAAGATAAAACAAATACGATATTTGTATAAATTAACTAAATCATTTCATAAGTGTATGACCAAACAAATGTAGTTAAACAATATTAAGAACTCTAAATGAACCTAATAACAACCAACTAGAATGCAAAACTTGTTGCATTGAATGTACCTAGTCGACAATAACAGCAGATGCGCTGTGAATGACGTCACTCGAAGGTAAACTTGTGTAAACAGGTTTACAAAGAAATAATAATGAATTCACCCAAGGAAATATGAATCAAATCCCTAACAACACGAATTCCCGTGAGAAATCAAATTGTACAGTTCGATTTTACAATTGATTCCTGAGATGTGTCTATTAGCTGCATAAATTGGCGCCGGAAAGTATTCGCGGACTATAAAGTACCAAATTAAATGAAAACCGAACGATACTCCTTGAATTAGTCGTGTTAGGCTAATCAAGCTACGCGTACGATAATTAAACAACCAATTACTTTACTGACCATATGAAAATCAGAAAGTTTTATGCAAAATGGTGGAAAAACCACTCTCGCGGACGACGACGCGATACGTGTTTACCGTTTGCAAGCCAGACACAGTCTGAGTTCAGCGCAGTCGATCAACGCTGTAGCAGCTGTACGCTGGGCGTGTGGGTGCGCGCGCACTCGCGTGAAGCCAGATGCAATAATATTAATATTAATAAATAGTTTAAGATACTACAGCTATTTCAAACAATACTAAAATTAAACTTAAACACGTAAAAACATATAACTAATTTTTCCAAGTAACAGAAACAGTTATTTCCATTTATTTATTGACTTATTTAAATAGAGTCAGGGCGGGTTAACCGTTCTATTCCCAAGTGCAGCGGGTTGCTACCTCAAGGAGTTGATAATTTCTAATTTCTCTCATTTAAAACATATTAGTTTTAAACATAGGTATAGGATCTTTTGCTTTCTGTATAAAATTTGTATAAAATACATACAACTGCTTTAAGGTAATGTACAAGAAATAATAATAATAAATCTTTTATTTCTGCAGATACATTACACTGTATATAGAAAACGTCACAAAATAATAATGTTCTGTATGAAATTTGCATAAAATACATGTAACTGCCGGAAGGTAATGTACAAGAAATAGAATATTTATTATAGCAAGGAACTTTCCGTATAAAATTTGTACAAAATACATAGAACTGACGGAAGGTAATGTGCTGGCCACATCAGATTTTTTAATAAATATTTACCTATATCTGACTTCATTCATTTCATATTAATTACGTATTTTATAACAAAATTACATTTTTTTTACAATAAAATTAATTTATTATTATTTTTTATCTTTATTTATCATATTACATAGTTTTAAACAATATTATACAATTTTGTATGAATAAAATTTAAACTGTTCCACACATTTTGGAATATATCGCCAATATGACTTATTATACATCAAAACGGACTGCTTTTTACCTATCTATGACTTGAAACGATTATCATATTTTTTAAATCGCGCATTTGCGACTTAATAAGCCGTTTTACATCCTAATACTAAAAGGTCAAGCCCCCCAAAATTCATCACGACGATCGGGAAATTTTTAGACAAAGCTACAACTGAAACAGTTTCAGCGATTTGGATGGAATTTGCTTTAAATAGTAGAGAATAAATCAACTTAGTGCCTTTGATATGTCTCTTATTTTTACTGTGCATAGTTTTTTGGAAAAAATTATTAACTGGTCAAAATTCTTACATTAAAACAATGGATCGCAGTGTTCTGTAATGAAGTCAAGGTATATACACAGGTAAAAAAAAAAAAAAAAGTCCACAAAAATTCACTGTTGCCTACTTCACACTGTATATACATTTTGCAATTCATACTAAATCTTAGTCAAAATCGTAGGTGCTGATTCACTTTATAAATAATAGATTAATTTCAAGTACAATAATTAAAAATTAAAAAACAAACGTCGCATCATCTCTGACGGAAGGTATACAATGTTTCACTGTCACTGTAGCTACACTCATTTCACAAGTCCCAACATTCAAACACTCTTAATATTGAGTAATAAATTCTAATTTTTAAGAACATAATCTAAATAATTGTTTCATCACTTTACATATACAAATTTCATCTGAAAACACCTTGTGTCGGAAAATAACATATTCTAGGGATATTTCCAAATCTTAAAGACATCATTTTAAAATTCTATTTGTATTTCATCAATTATATTGCATCATAATATAAGTAAAATACGTGTTTTCATAATTTATTTCAATTTAATTAAGTTTATTTTCATACATTACATTTTACACAATAAGTTATCACCCCAAATATTACTTGTCAAGAACACACTTACCTGGAGTGTACAATTCGCGTAGTGAGACTGATATAACCATTTTTAGCGCCATCTTTTGTTACTATTTTAACGTGACAATTTTCTAAATTAAATCAATATCCTGCTACAATACTAGTACTTATTATAATAATTACCCTATACTTAGAATATAATTATTATATATTTTACGTTTCTCTACTCTAATGTGGATATGTAGTTTTTTATAATTTCCTAATAAATTTTAATATTCACTCAGATGGCACTGTCATCTGTCGGCAGTATAATAATTCACATATAAAATAAAATATGACATTATCGCCAAATATCATATAGCTATGGAAATAATAAAAAACAGAAGAAAATATCAATTAAGATCATACTATTTGAATAATTATTTCTGAATTATAACAATGTAGACACAATGATTACAACAATTAACATCAATAACACTGAACTGCGAAAATAAGATCTTGTTTTATTTCCATGGATAGGATATCTGATTTTTGAAGAAAAATGTTTTTTTGTATATATCTAGTGCAACAGATATTCTATTGTATTAAATAAAGATTTTTTAGAAGTAAATATTAATTTTATATGTAAATTTTTGCTACAAAATATACAGGACAACAAAATTTTCGCACAATTGAATCCCCATGTTAAACTTCTATATGTTTCATCTTGTCGGTCTGTATTATTGTAAATATATTGTTTAAATGTAAGAATGTTAAATCATATTCTAAGATTTTAATAGCTCGATCGGCTTTTGTTTTCTGTCAAAATTTAGATTTTTTTGAGAGAAGAGATCTTTGATATCTGAGAAAAATGTTAACGTTTAGCACTATTCGTGAATTGTGTGTACAAGTAAACAACTAAAATATATATATATATATATATATATATATATATATATATATATATATATATATATATATATATACAGGTTTCCCATAACTTTAGGTACGTATTAGAAGGGCATATAGTTCTTAATATCCTGATTACGGAACAAAAAGAAATTTTTCAAAATTCAATAATTAGTTTTTGAGGTTTTTGAAGGAAACAGTTTTGGGACACTGGTTGAATAGGTTGTGTGTTTTTTTCATTACATACACATCTCCCAAACTTAATTGGTGTGACAAAGCTTTACGTAATTGCATAAATTAATTTCATTGTTAAATAATTTATGTTATAGTTATAACTAATTTCACTATTCCAAATATTATAGTATCCAGGGGTACAAAAAATGTTCTCCTTAAGTGAACTACCCTTAATTATAGGAATTTTGAAAAAATTCTTTTTGTTCCGTAATCAGGACATTAAGAACTATATGCCCTTCTAATATGTACCTGAAGTTATGGGACACCCTGTATATATATATATATATATATATATATATATATATATATATATATATATATATATATATATATATATATAAGCCCTAGGGGAAACTCGAAGGTTAGAGTAGCTTTCTATAGTTTACGGTATGATAAAGAGAACTGAAAGAAATTATAATCTGGAAAAATCTGAAACATATTTTGCATAATTTGTCAAGTTGTAAAAGTTGTAATACTGTAAAGTCGACCAATTACGTACCAGCTAAATCTGAATATTAATTTATTCTAGAGAACAATATTTTTCGGTTGTCATAAATGACGTTTAATTTGCAAAAAGTGGAATATCACTTAGATATTTAGATATGCATGTTACTTTCACTAATCAAAGTATACGACATGCATTTGATTTACACAGAAGTCCGCCAAACAGTTGCCATTAGTAAAAAATGTCTTATCCATGTTCTGTCTCTGACTTCAAACCTTCAAAAATGACAAGTGTTGTCTTCATTCAAACTACTCTAATTTTGAAATATTTGTTCAAAAAAATCATTTTTATTAGTCCATCTAGATCTAGTTTTACGACTACAACACCAACACGAACATTAGAAAAGAAATTATTGCAGATTACGACAGTTTGAGTCGGCAGTATGAGTAGGCAGTTTAACCGGGCAGTTTGGGTGTGCTGTTTGAGTGGGCAGTTTGGTTGAACAGGTTCCGTGGGCAGTATGGATAGGTAGTTTGAGTGGGCAGTTTGGGTGGGCAGTATGAATAGATAGTTTGAATGGCAGTTTGGGATGAGCAGTTTGGGTAGGCAGTTTCAGTGGGCAGTTTTGGTGGGCATGCTGCGTGAGCAGTTTGGGTGAGCATGTAGCTGGGGCTGTTTGGGTGGCCAGGTTGCAGGGGCAAACGAGAAAAAAAATGGTTTTACATTGTGCGTAGACAGGTTGGATGCACGTAAAGACTATTATAAAACACTGTCGGCGGAGCCCTAGGGGAAGCTCGGCGTAGCCGAGTTTTCGCTAGTCCTATATACTAAACGATTAGATTCACTATCTATATTCATATATTTTAATCAAGACGATCGCCATCCTTTGAACACCTCTACAGCCTGAATGGTGTGAGCGATTTTCGTGAAATTTTCACCAAGTTGTAGGAAATTATTGTCTCGAGTGCCCTCGTAATAACACAAATTTCTGTAGGATGCATAGTTTTCGAGTAAAAAATTATTAAAGATTGAAAATTGGGACAGAAACAATATTTTTCACAGTAACGATCACAGTTTTCCTTGAAAATTTAAGACGATAAACGCTGTCATGTCATTTGGTATGTCAATGTCAATGATGACAAATTATCGGTTTTCATCATTTAAATGCAACAAAAATGTATAAGTAATATGTAAAATTGAAGAAAAAATAATGAATTAAACGAGGTAGGTATGTAAAATGATTTTAAGCCATGTTTTATGTTAATTTAATATATATTTTATTTTTTAAATAGAATTTTGGAAAATGTATAAGGAAACACGTCGAAAAGGATCAGAATGGCAGAATTCATATCACAATTGATCGAAGAACATGTACAAAGTTAAAAAGATAAACATTGTCATCCGTCATATTGGATGTACGTATAATCTATCATAAAACATTATCGGCGGAGCCCTAGGCTGAACTCGGCGAAGCCGAGTTTAGGCTAGTCCTATATACTAAACGATCAGATTCACTATCTATAGTTCTATATATATATATTTGAATTCATCACGACGATCGCCATCCTTTGAACACCTCTACAGCCTGAATGGTGTGAGCGATTTTCGTGAAATTTTCACCAAGTTGTAGGAAATTATTGTCTCGAGTGCCCTCGTAATAACACAAATTTCTGTAGGATGCATAGTTTTCGAGTAAAAAATTATTAAAGATTGAAAATTGGGACAAAAACAATAAAGATCACAGTAACGATCACAGTTTTCCTTGAAAATTTAAGACGAAGAACGCCATGTTTGACATATCATTTCAAACCTTTAAATGGAAATATTTGTGAAATGGAGACAATTTGAAAGAAGTTTAATTCATAATCATAAATTTTGAGAATAGGCAACTATATCCGCACAGGTAAAAAAGGCCTAAATCATTTTAATTAAAAATTATAAAATTTGACGGTTCATATGTACTTGGACAGCGTTGCCAAATGTGTCATAAGTAACTAGGTGAAAAACAAATATTCCTGACTAGACTAATGTGAAGTCCGTACGATAAACGCTGTCATGTCATTTGGCATGTCAATGATGACAAATTATTGGTTTTCATCCTTTTAAATGCAAAAAAAATGTTTGAATAATATGTAACATTAAAGAAAAGATGATGAAATTAACGAGGTAGGTATATGTAATGATTTTAAGCCATGTTTATTATGTTATATCTTTTATTATGTAAATAGAATTTTGGAAAATGTATAAGGAAACACGTCGAAAAGGATCAGAATAATTATTAGATATCTACATATTTTAGAGATATTAAACAATAATTTAGTAAATTTTTCATCCCGCATAATGTGGAAAAAAACGACCGAAGATGAAAGGCCGGTGGTCGACACAAAAATTCAAATTTGCGGTGAAAGTAATGTTTAAATATTTTGTGCACCGCACTATTGTTATTAAAAATTAGTGTAGGAGATAAATACTGTATTTGGAATACATTTTTGAAGTCAGAAATGTGATATTTTAACCGTGACCGAGGTAATTTACAATAAAACATAAATTTTATGACTTTCTATTATTATTATATTCTGTGCTGAGTAAATAATGAAAGTTGGTAAAATATAGTAAACAATGTATGTAGAATTTAGTTTTTAAGTTAAACATCTGTAAATTTAATCACGAGTGAGTTCAATATACTATTTTAAATCAGCCAGCTGCCAGGTAACTTAAGTCTGGACACGAAAACGCGGGACAATGTATTAGATTATTAGACTTACTTGTAAAGATTAGATAACAAAGTTAGGTGATCACTGAATAACTTAGTGAATAGCAATACAATATTTAAATAATTCATAAGGTTAACAACAATTGAAATGTTTCCTTTAAAATGTTGTGGTTCATAAGCAATGTACTTTAAATATGTATCATGTAAATGTCTTTATTACAACAATGCATTATAAAATTATAATCACAACACAGCATTTGTACAAAAATATATGTTGATGACAACAATGGACCTTTTCAATCCAACGGCTATCTCTTTCTATCGCTGCAAATAGTAAGAAAATGGCGCGAACAACTGCCAATTGGGCTGTCCAACGAAACGTCAAAAATATTGCAGTCATTAAAATACCGGTATTCTCAGTGAAAATTTGCATCGTTAGACATTTTAACTTCAATAAAAATAAAAGTCAGTCGTGTTAGGTATCAAATGAAATATTTGCTCAAGAGCTGCTATACAGAAATGTCAAAAATTTTACAACTCGATTATCTTTTGTTATATGCACAAAGTTGTCAGAAATATGTCATGTTTGGTATCTATTAAAATGTTGTAACATGAGCTGCTATGCACAAAAGTTAAAAATTTGACAACTCGATCAGATTGTGTTTATTGCAAAAAGTTGTCAGAAATGTGTTGTGCTCGGTATCAAATGAAAAAAATTCTCAAGAGGTGTCATGCCAAAATGACAAAAATTTAACAACTCGACCGTCTTTTGTTTTTTTATAAAGTTGTCAGAAACATGTGTATCAAATGAAATGTTTTTTCTAAAGCTGTCATACAAAAATGTCAAAAATATGACAATTCGATCGTCTTTTGTTTTTTGCAGAAAATTGTCATATATAATATCATAAGTGGTAAATTTTTGCCGGAAAAATTTTCAGATTGTTACGAGAGCCGGTTGCCTAGCAATTTATTGAGTGGCATTGACAAAAAAATTCTGAGTTGTCAAACGAGTAATTTTTTATCAATGTCACGAAATAAATTGGCAACAGGCTCGAGTAAAGCAATCGGAAAATTTTTCCAGGTTAAAATTTAACCACGATTGGTATTCGGATGACTATTTCCAAAATAAAAATAAGGTAATTATTTATATAATTTTTTTCTTGACAAAAATCTTGTAAATATTTATTGTGTTTAGAGGTATTAGGTTTCAGTTTGCTTTTCCAACATTTTAAATAGATTCATGTCCAAATCGACTCGTTTTTAATAAAAACTGATAACACTGAAAATATACAGACTTTGACAGGTATGTAAACATTATATTTCTAAAACGTCAAAAAAATTCACTTATCAAAACTCACTTGTAAAAATACGACATCTTATTGGCTTAAAGGGTGCGAAAAAACTTCTTTGACGCTGTTTTGTCGAAACGAAATTTGGTAACTAGGTAGAATCCTGAATTTGGATTGGTTTATATATTTATGAGTGAAAAAGTCAGAAATATGTAATGTTTGGTATGAAATAAAATGTTTGCTCAACAGCTGTCATGCAGAAATGTCAAAAATATGACAACTCGTTCATCTTTTGTTTATTGCAAAATCTTCTCAGAAATATCTAGTGTTTGGTATCAAATGAAATGTTTTCTCAAGAGCTGTGATGCAGAAATGTTAAAAATATGACAACACAATCGTGTTTTGTTTTGTCTTTAAGTTGTCAGAAATATGACGTGTGTGGTATGAAATGAAATGTATTTTCGGGTGTTGCCATGCAGAAATGTTAAAAATATGACAACACGATCGTCTTTTGTTTTTTTCATAAAGTTGTCAGAAATATATCGTGTTTGGTATCAAATCAAATGTTTTCTCAAGAGCTGTCATGCAGAAATGTGAAAAATATGACAACACAATCGTCTTTTGTTTTTTTCTTTAAGTTGTCAGAAATATGTCGTGTGTCGTATGAAATGATAATTATTCTCGGGTGTTGCCATGCAGAAATGTCAAAAAAATTATAACCTGATTGGCTTTTGTCTTTTGCAAATTTTGTCAGAAATATGACGTGTTCGGTATCAGATGAAATGTTTTCTCAAGAGCTGCCATGCAAAATTGTCAAAATTGTGACAACTCGATCGTCTTTTTTTTCGCAAAAAGTTGTCAGAAATAAGCCGTATTTGGTATCAAATAATATATTTTCCCAAGAGCTGATATGCAGAAATGAGAAAAATATGATTACTTGATTGTCTTTTATCTTTTGCAAAAAGTAGTCAGAAATTTGTCGAATTTGGTATCAAATGAAATGTTTTCTTAAGAGCTGCTATGTAGAAATGTCAGATATTTGACAACTCGATATTCATTTGTTCTTTTGCAATAACTAGTATGAAATATGTCGTGTTTGGTATCACATAAAATGTTTTCTCAAGAACTAATAAGCAGAAATGAGAAAAATATGATTACTTGATTGTTTTTTGTTTTTTGCAAAACGTAGTCAGATATATGTCGTGTTTGTTATCAAATGATTTGTTTTTTAAAGAGCTGCCGTGCAGAAATGATAAATTTTGGCAACGCGATCGTCTTTTGTTTTTTGCAAAAAGTTGTAAGATATATGTCGTGCTTGGTAACAAATGAAAAGTTTTCTCACGAGCTGCTATGGAAAAAAGTCAAAAATTTGACAACTCGATCGTCTTTTGTTTTTTTGCAAAATATTGTCCGACATATGTCGTGTATGGTATCAAATGAAAAGTTTTCTTAAGGGCTCTAATGCAGATATTTGACAACTCGATCGTCTTTTGTTTTTTTTGCAAAAAGCTGTCGGAAATATGTCGTGTGTGGTATCAAATGGGAGCTCCCCCTTTAAGGGCAATTTGGTTAGGGCAGTTTGGGTGAGCAAATTCGTGGGCAGATTGAGTGAGCAGGAGAGGAGTTAAACCTTTGATAAGACTGTAACCGTTTGCAATTTGGGTTTAAAGTATGTGCAGACAGACTGGATGTACGTAAAGACTATTATAAAACACTATCGGCGGAGCCCTAGGGGAAGCTCGGCGTAGCCGAGTTTTCGCTAGTGCTAATACTAAAACATGAAATTTCCATTACAGGATTGAAATGCTTATTCTAATTCATAGTGAGTAGAAAAAACCGTATATATTTTTATTACAAAAATTGTAAATTAAAAATGTTTAGAATGGACCTTTCCAATTTAAAGAGATAGAAGATATGCGCAATGGGGATCTGCGCATAGTAAGAACAACTGAGATCTATGACGTTTAATTCTAAAACATTTAGACGTAAAATATGAGAATATCTCGGATAACTTTAAAAAATCTTATCGAAATGAGTTACAAAAGCTTTTATTGAAGGTAAAATATCTAACGATGCAAATTTTCACTGAGAATACAGGTATTTTAATGACTGCAATATTTTTGACGTTTCGTTTGACAGCCCAACTGGCAGTTGTTCGCGCCATTTTCTTACTATTTGCAGCGATAGAAAGAGATAGCCCTTAAATTGGAAAGGTCCATTACATTTTGTCTTTGTTAGTTTTATTTTAGCCCTTTCTGTTTCATTTTATTATTACCACAGAGCATATCATATTTATCAATTTCATTTTGTGTAAATGAAGCCGTGTTGTTATTTTTTATAATTAAGTAGGTACTTATATTAATAGTGATATAAAAATGTTTTTATAATTTAACCTTTTTTTAATTTTTTTAGAGTCTAATAATTATAACATAATTTACAAATATTTATTATATATAATAAAATATTTCCTGATGACAGTTCTCGGTTTACCAAGAAAAATTTACATAAATGTACAATTTATGTACCTATGTTTACTGTAACAATCATTTCTGATATTAAGTGCTTCAAAATGTATTGAAGTACATACGAGTGCCGAATATTTTGCAAAATTTGGGATTTTGCGTTTTAGCCGTAAAACAAGACGGTAGGCTTTTGACCATTCTTACGTGTCTTAAATAAAACCTTGTGCCACTGTCACTATTAATGCAATTTAAACAAAATAAGTTGATTATCGTCGATTTATCGTTTTACCAAAAGTGTATAAAATTTTATTTCAACTTTATTATCTGCGAGTGAGGAGTCAAGTATTGCACACGTGGTACCAGTATTGTCTGTTTTCATCCTTGTTAGTAAGATTTCTAATGCCGTGCCCGTGAATCTAGTGATTTTTTACTGCGCGCTAAAGCGCCACATGCCGAATTTAGCTATTCTTGAGCCGCCATTTCTATTCTTCTCAGTTGCATCGCCATTGCCAGCTCCAATTGTGTTGGATTTGGACTTCATTTCCATCGTCATTTACTACCCCAGATGAGTACAGTACTTTTAGTTTAAAGCGCTAAATTATCATCTTCGAGTTCTCTTCATTTGCATTTTGTGTTCAGTGACGCACTTGCAGAGCGCCGTGCAGATACAATTTACTCCGTTTTGGGTATTGAAAGGTCTACTGCTTGGTCTCAATACATTATAAATTAATATATCCAGTGCTTTTTTTGTGGAAAAAAGGTGTCGGAACGCACATTTTGTTAACTTTTTTAAAAAGAAAATGGTACAGTACATACATGTAATGTGTAAATATATCTTTGGTGCAAAATATACATTTCCACAATTTAAGAAAAATATCAAAATAAATAAAATATTTTTCAAAAAAAAAAAATTGATAAAACCGGATATTTTAAAAATAGGTGCCGAAACGCTGTTCCTGTGCGTTACATTACAAAATTTTTTGAATATACCTAGTCGAAATTATCATTAGTTGTCTTGCATTTAATTTTTGTCGTATTTTGTCCCTTTTCTTGGTGGCATTCCCTGCGCCACTGGTCTGTAATACTTTAATTGTCATGCGTACATTTCACCTTCCCCTATTATCTTTTTCTTGTTGAAAAGTTTCCTTATTTAACTGAAATCTCCTGATAAATTCATTGTCTGTAAATTCATTTTAATAAATGTGTCTTTAAAATTAAAATCTTTTCACACATATCTGCATGTTAAAAACTATTATTACCTTCCTTTAAATTTTATTGTTTCTCTCACTCTGTTCATTTAAATTAGTAACTCTTTATCACTATTAGACTCATGTAGATAATTTATTTGTCGTGTAATGATTACGGTCGTGTCCATTTCACGTACACACAAGTAAAAAATTCACTTATTCCAGAAATAATTAATCCGTTGCTTTAATATTCATGATAAATTTATACCTCCGATAACGATTCCATCACTTGTATTGTAAATGTACAAGTAGCCCTATATCGAATAATAACAGTAAGTATAAGAGCTATATAAAATTTTAAAAACCAAATCCCTTATGAAATGTCACGGATTGCGCATTCATAAATTTTCTGGCAAGAACAGATAAAAATGGCACCCTGTATATAGTAAACAAAATAAATATTGAATATACAATAAATTATCAATAAATATAACCTGTAACTTTACAATATGTCAAGATTATAGGTGTGCTGAACGTTTTTGCAAGAAATGTTTAATTATATATATTTTTTTTCTCGTAGCCGCGTGCCTGAGTGTCTGGTCGCGAATCTGGGGAACTGGGTTCGATCCCGACCGACGCCAAATATTTAGATTTTTAAATGGCACAAAATTGACCCCTGTGGTTCACTCTCCACGCCAGCAATGAGTGTCCGTGAGGTGACGCCTGGTAAACGTCCGCACGGTACAAATATGTCATCATCATTACCGATATCTGCGTACAAAGCAGATTGGTGGCACACCCAGCAATGGGTAATATGCCGTGATGATATATTTATTTATTTATTTATTTATTTAAATTTAATAATGGTATTAAAAAATAAGTCCAGATTATCATTAACAGATACATGTTTATTAAAATTTATGTAAATTTGTATGATAGGTGATTGAATCTCATAGGCATATTTCAATTTTGCCCCCCCCCCCACAGAAAAACAAAATAATAACTGTAAAAACATATTTATACAATTCAAAAACAATATACTTATTCACAATTGAAATCTAATAGAAACAATAAGTAAAATGCAACAAATTTCTGTTATTTAATTTTTTACTTTACGAGCTTTTTTTCTGGTAAATTGTAATAATAATCTTCCACTTTTAAACTTTTGTTTATCATGTTCGATTGAAATTAATAAAAAGTTCACGTCATTCTTGGACCATTGATGGGTGAAGATTTGATTTATTACTGGAAAAATACTGCAAACATTAAAAAATTGCAACAAAAACTTTTTTACGAAATCCTGTATAGAATAATAGGTACACTATTAACATATCAAAGTCGATGTTCGGCGGGAACCTATTTTGGTTTTTCGTCATTTGGATGACATTTTTTTGTATAACGTGTCGAAGTTGTGGTGCCGTAAATTTTGACGCCCTAGGCGTCTGCCTAGCGCGCATATAGCTCGGGACGTCCCTGGTTAAACTTATTTTTGAGGTAACTATTATATCTCTTGTAATATATATATTCGACAATTTTTTTTCTCTACAGTAGACTGGACTCCAAACTTGTGAGCAGTATTCAAATTTTTATCTGACAATGGAATAGTAAAATGTCGAGGAATGGTTACCCCTGTACTAAAATATAAAGTGCAAATTCAAATAAATTGTTCCTGTACAAGAACTAATAACAATGTTAAAAAATTCAACACTATGCAAACATACTTCCGATATTAACCTGTATTAAAAAAAGTAATTATTTAAATCAAAGTCAAATGCTAATAGATTTCAATATTTTTTTTTTTAATGGAACAAATTGAATTTTTATTTTAGTCATACCTTAATCACCCCTTATTAGGAATAAATACTACCGGTCAATGAGTTTACTCTTAGTGTCATGCCATATTTTCCATTTCAATTTTTAATAATATGCGCAAAAAGACAATAAAAACGTTCATAATTTCAATCTAAGCAGCACAAACTGCAGAGTGTGTTATTATCCAAATATTGTTATAAACAAAATAGGTCTGCTCTTAGTGTCACGACAGATACCCAAATTCAATTGTTTATAATAAGTGTGTAGAGACCGCCTACTGCATCCATAACAATGAAATTAAAAATCATAGTTATGCATGAAAATAAAAACATAAATTCATATATTTTTCTAAAAACTGTCAAGTTACATTTTTATGTTTTTTCGTTTTCTATATTTTGTGTTGCTATTAAATAAATATTCATTTTCCCTCTACACGTTTCCCATTATTTGTTACCCCATAAGTGTAATAAATAGCATAAACTTTCAAAATTTGAATCTGAGCAGCACAAACCTAGCACAAACATCGGATTGTGTTATTATTCAAATATTGTTATAAACGCCAGATTCCCCAGTTCAAGTGTTAATAATTGTTGTAAATAAATAGCACATAATTTGAATCAAATCAGCACCAACCTAGCAGTGTGGGTGGTATTGTTGTCTAGATATTAATATAAACAAAATGGATTTATTCTTGGTGTAACGACCTATTTTCCATTCCAATTTTCGATATTAGACGTAGCACAAACCAGAACAAACCTAGCACTAGCTTCTTACTAAGTTTTGGACTGATATAAGGTATTGGGCCATCTGACGTGAAGTACATAATTTTAACTATAATAGTGGTTTAGTTTATTCGTTATCCCTGCTGTTGGATTCTTCTTTTGTTGATAGTATTAGGTCTTGTGGTAGTTTTTATTTTAATTTTGTGTAATTGATTCTTTTACGTAGTTTATAATATGCTGCAGTTGAGCATAGTTTAATGTAATTTTGTGACAGTTTTTTAATGTGTTCTCTTATGTCTCTTATGTCCCTATGTCAAGGATTACTTGGGACATCCTCGGGTATAAATAACCATTACCCATTACTAAGTATTGTGAGCTTCAGTTTGTTATCACGCCCGAATGTGATCAGTCGCCTGAAATATTAATATTTTTAAAGTCTACGGATTAGCAGCCGGTAGAACCAAGATATATCATGTTCGATCATGATATGCAGTATGTAATACAAGTTTACCAGCGCTCTAATCCACGAGGCCGACAGACGAATGCTGTGAGATTAATCGTAATAAATTTATTTAGTTTGTCTAATAATTTCTGTGGTCGCATAGTAGAATGACCGTGTGCTGTGTGCGATGTTTCGAATCGAACTGACGTCAAACATGAAAGTTATTTCTAATAGCACGAGTGCTTTCTGAGGGAGTGCACATTACAAAATAGCTTTGAGTGCTCGTAAGGAGTCGCTTGTAAAACGCCTTTAGTGGTACATATATATTGTCTCTACCAAATAAAAGCACACTGACACTTCCAGCTACGAGTAATAACAATAACCCTTAATTATTTGTTTAATTATTTAAATAATTATGATATTTATATGTACACTTAGTAATTAATTTTCTCTAGCACATGTAAGTATTACAAAGAAAGTAGACGAACATGAAATACTAATTATTATTAAACTTTTTACCTTCCGTCACCTTTAGGTAAGGAAGGTATTGTTTTTGGTCAAAAAATTCGATGATGAGTTTTTAATCAATAAGCACGTTTTAGGGTCCCTAGAATACGAATTTACTATTTTTACGATGATGTCTGTATGTGTGTGTGTGTGGATGTGTGTGTGTGTGTGTGTGTGTGTGTGTGTGTAACAAAATTTTCGTCTGCGATAACTCTAATACTACAGTTACAAAAATTATAATTTTTTCGTATACTTCTTCGTTACATCCATATGAAGAGCTGATTAGATTTTGGTTACAATTGGTCAACCGGAAGTACCATCATTTGAAGATTTTAACAGCTTTTCTTGAAAAAACTATGTTGAATATAATTTTTTCACGTTTGATGTTATTATAAATATTAAAGAATATTTTATTCTCTATACGATTTGACTGCACTTTATACTTAATATTAAATGGATATAGAGTTAAAAAATCTGATGTGGCCAGCACATTACCTTCCGTCAGTTATATGAGGTATTTACGAAAATTCTAGCTACCGGAATTTTAAGAACGCAAGTGGTAAACAGGGTAGATCCATAACCTACGAAAAAATTTGAAAATTTAAAACAGGTTAGAAATTTGACGTATTTAACAAAATGAGCAGAGTCCTACTTTGAACACATTTCCACTTTTACCGCGCACGCTTCGCTTTGCAGCACTACCTTTTTTTGAGATTAGATTCTTCATGAATCCGGTAGTGTTTTCGATCACAGTCGGTAGATGCGGTATCTACCGGTAGAATTTTAGTAAATGCGTATGTATTTTCAATAAAATCCATACAGAAAGATCCTTGCAAAAGATTATAAATTTCTTGTATGTACATTACCTTTCGACAGTTGTATGTATCTTATATAAATTTCATACAGAAAATTTCGAGCAAAAAGATCCTAACACAAATATACTACGAATATGTCATTGCACTTGACACTGACATCTTTCAATCAGAATTTTCTTAATATAGTATCTGTTTCTAGCATAGCTTGCTAATTTATGAAATTTAATTTCTTTATAAATTTATAACTCTATATCCATTTAATATGAAGTATAAAATGCAGTCAAATCGTATAGAGAATACAATGTTCTTTAATATTTATAATAACATTAAATGTGAAAAAATTATATTTAACATCGTTTTTTCAAGAAAAACCGTTAAAATCTGCAAATGAGGGTACTTCCGGTTGACCAATTATAACCAAAATCTAATCAGCTCTTCAGATGGATGCAACGAAGAGGAATACGAAAGAATTATAATTTTTGAAATTGTAGTATTAGAGCTATCGTAGACGAAAATTTTGTTACACACACACATCCACACACACACACACACACACACACATACAGACATCATCGTAAAAATAGTAAAATCGTATTGTAGGGACCCTAAAACGTGCTTATTCATCAAAAACTCACCACCGAATTTTTTGACCAAAGACAATACCTTCCTTACCTAAAGGTGACGGAAGGTAAAAATTATAAAGAAATTAAATTTCATAAAGTAGCCATAGCTATGGAAACAGCTACTATATTAAGAAAATTCTGATTGAAAGATGTCAGTGTCAAGTGAAATTGACATAGTGTGTTTGTATTATAATTTTACGGGAAACATAGGATCTTTTGCTTTCTGTATGGAATTTGTATAAAATACATACAACTGCTTTAAGGTAATGTACAAGAAATAATAATAATAATAAATCTTTTATTTCTGCAGATACATTACACTGTATATAGAAAACGTCACAAAATAATAATTTTCTGTATGAAATTTTGCATAAAATACATGCAACTGCCGGAAGGTAATGTACAAGAAATAGAATATTTAATTTAGCAAGGAACTTTCCGTATGAAATTTGTACAAAATACATAGAACTGACGGAAGGTAATGTGCTGGCCACATCAGATTTTTTTATTTGTAAAACTTTTAGCGGATTGAGACTTCGAATGCCAGGAAATATCAATCTAATTTTATATTTAAAAGATTTACATTCTACTCAGATATCAGAAGGGGCAAGTTGGTTCGATTCCCATGTCAGATAGATGTAAGTGTTGGTTGTTGGCTCATAATGAAGCCGTCAATTTTAAAGTGATCGAGGGATCGACGGCTGCACAGCCTCTGTCTGCGTTGTCTTAATCAACCCGCCGGCTTGGTATTCTGCCGCGTTGCGCGAAATCGCCGTGAAATTAGACGGCTCTCCAACCATATTAATTTGTGTACTGTGCATACTGAACAGACAATAAAAATTCTAAAAAAAGAAGATAAATAATATGATTTCCAGACTATTTGAATGGAAGTGTCTTACTAGCCATTCAGTTTAACCAATATATACATACATTGGTTGGTATGCATTGTTCAAAGATTCTATTTCAATTGTAATATTTTTGTAGTAAATAATGCTTTAAAAATTTAATATAGCGTACAAAATATATCGCAAATTATTTAATTTTACGAACTAAAAATGTAACCTACTCGTACATTTGTTTGGCAGTTTAATACGGTTATAAAAAAAATAAACACGAAATAAATATACCGTTAAATTTTATTAATCAGGAAAATTTGACACTTCTGACACATAGAAAAACAACTGTATTGCAGTCTTCAACCGATGAAACATCTTTTTCAGAATCTTTTTGTTCTGAACTTGAACACGTAGTTTTTTCACTGAATATAACATCTCGATTTAAAATAATTTCGTCTTCAGAAGGAATCTAAACTCAGTATCCGTCATGATGACAGTAGCCGACAAATATATTCATATTCTTAATTTCCCAATAAGATTACAAAGTTTGTAATATAAGGTCTGTTAAAATACTCAAAAAAAACTTAATAACCGATATAAGTATTCATTTATAGAATAATATCACCGTTTAATAAGGCAGTTCTTGAATTGTTGTTTACAATATTACTTATATAATACGGGTTATTACCTTTCTTAACCTTTTTCTTCGTTGTTTAGGTATGTATGTATATGCATTCAGTTCCAAATACTTTTCTATAGGCGATGAATTCTTGTTATACCAAATCTCAAATGGAGATTTACCATCTGATGACTGACCGGTGCGGTTTATTATGTAAGCCGCGGTATTCATAGTTTCTCTGGAAGATTCTTGCCATGCAACATAGATCTTGCCGCCTCCACTTATGTTCTGTTTTCTTGTTCTGCAGCCCCATTTTGTTCTGGAGTGTATGGCATAGATCTTTAATGATTTAAACTAACTTCTTGCGTTAACTTTCGTACACCAAAATTTATAAACTCTGATCCACCATTCATAAAAAAATCTTTTACTAGGTATTTGTCCTGCAGTTTTGACTTTTACTAACCTTTGACCCCCATTTATAACTTCTCATCTTTGTTTCAGAAAGTAAGCTCATCTATATTTTTAAAAAATCATCTTTTAATGCAAAATAAAATCTTGCCCCTCCAAGTAATTTTCCGACATAGATCCACACACGTCAGAATTGATTTTATGAACACAACCGATGCCTATTCCCATACATTCAGGATTCACACAATTTGTTTTCTGGCCCGAAGCGGATTCCACTACTCTTAAAATTTTTTTGGACATGCTGTTTATTTTTATGGCCAAGTCTTTTATGCCAAATTTGAGAATCGTTGTTTTAAGCTGCTACATATGCATATCCAGGAGTCAGAACAAGAACCTGAAGTTTGTAAACTCTGCTAAATTCACGAATCTTTACTGCAACATCACCATCTATGATTCGAAACTCACGAAATTGACTGTTGGCATATTCAGGCAATCCTTTTCCTAGTGCCGAAGATAAATTTATCTCGCTATCAGGTACGTACTACTACTACTACTACTACTACTACTACTACTACTACTACTACTACTACTACTACTACTACTACTACTACTACTACTACTACTACTACTACTACTACTACTACTACTACTACTACTACTACTACTACTACTACTACTACTACTACTACTACTACTACTACTACTACTACTACTACTACTACTACTACTACTACTACTACTACTACTACTACTACTACTACTACTACTACTACTACTACTACTACTACTACTACTACTACTACTACTACTACTACTACTACTACTACTACTACTACTACTACTACTACTACTACTACTACTACTACTACTACTACTACTACTACTACTACTACTACTACTACTACTACTACTACTACTACTACTACTACTACTACTACTACTACTACTACTACTACTACTACTACTACTACTACTACTACTACTACTACTACTACTACTACTACTACTACTACTACTACTACTACTACTACTACTACTACTACTACTACTACTACTACTACTACTACTACTACTACTACTACTACTACTACTACTACTACTACTACTACTACTACTACTACTACTACTACTACTACTACTACTACTACTACTACTACTACTACTACTACTACTACTACTACTACTACTACTACTACTACTACTACTACTACTACTACTACTACTACTACTACTACTACTACTACTACTACTACTACTACTACTACTACTACTACTACTACTACTACTACTACTACTACTACTACTACTACTACTACTACTACTACTACTACTACTACTACTACTACTACTACTACTACTACTACTACTACTACTACTACTACTACTACTACTACTACTACTACTACTACTACTACTACTACTACTACTACTACTACTACTACTACTACTACTACTACTACTACTACTACTACTACTACTACTACTACTACTACTACTACTACTACTACTACTACTACTACTACTACTACTACTACTACTACTACTACTACTACTACTACTACTACTACTACTACTACTACTACTACTACTACTACTACTACTACTACTACTACTACTACTACTACTACTACTACTACTACTACTACTACTACTACTACTACTACTACTACTACTACTACTACTACTACTACTACTACTACTACTACTACTACTACTACTACTACTACTACTACTACTACTACTACTACTACTACTACTACTACTACTACTACTACTACTACTACTACTACTACTACTACTACTACTACTACTACTACTACTACTACTACTACTACTACTACTACTACTACTACTACTACTACTACTACTACTACTACTACTACTACTACTACTACTACTACTACTACTACTACTACTACTACTACTACTACTACTACTACTACTACTACTACTACTACTACTACTACTACTACTACTACTACTACTACTACTACTACTACTACTACTACTACTACTACTACTACTACTACTACTACTACTACTACTACTACTACTACTACTACTACTACTACTACTACTACTACTACTACTACTACTACTACTACTACTACTACTACTACTACTACTACTACTACTACTACTACTACTACTACTACTACTACTACTACTACTACTACTACTACTACTACTACTACTACTACTACTACTACTACTACTACTACTACTACTACTACTACTACTACTACTACTACTACTACTACTACTACTACTACTACTACTACTACTACTACTACTACTACTACTACTACTACTACTACTACTACTACTACTACTACTACTACTACTACTACTACTACTACTACTACTACTACTACTACTACTACTACTACTACTACTACTACTACTACTACTACTACTACTACTACTACTACTACTACTACTACTACTACTACTACTACTACTACTACTACTACTACTACTACTACTACTACTACTACTACTACTACTACTACTACTACTACTACTACTACTACTACTACTACTACTACTACTACTACTACTACTACTACTACTACTACTACTACTACTACTACTACTACTACTACTACTACTACTACTACTACTACTACTACTACTACTACTACTACTACTACTACTACTACTACTACTACTACTACTACTACTACTACTACTACTACTACTACTACTACTACTACTACTACTACTACTACTACTACTACTACTACTACTACTACTACTACTACTACTACTACTACTACTACTACTACTACTACTACTACTACTACTACTACTACTACTACTACTACTACTACTACTACTACTACTACTACTACTACTACTACTACTACTACTACTACTACTACTACTACTACTACTACTACTACTACTACTACTACTACTACTACTACTACTACTACTACTACTACTACTACTACTACTACTACTACTACTACTACTACTACTACTACTACTACTACTACTACTACTACTACTACTACTACTACTACTACTACTACTACTACTACTACTACTACTACTACTACTACTACTACTACTACTACTACTACTACTACTACTACTACTACTACTACTACTACTACTACTACTACTACTACTACTACTACTACTACTACTACTACTACTACTACTACTACTACTACTACTACTACTACTACTACTACTACTACTACTACTACTACTACTACTACTACTACTACTACTACTACTACTACTACTACTACTACTACTACTACTACTACTACTACTACTACTACTACTACTACTACTACTACTACTACTACTACTACTACTACTACTACTACTACTACTACTACTACTACTACTACTACTACTACTACTACTACTACTACTACTACTACTACTACTACTACTACTACTACTACTACTACTACTACTACTACTACTACTACTACTACTACTACTACTACTACTACTACTACTACTACTACTACTACTACTACTACTACTACTACTACTACTACTACTACTACTACTACTACTACTACTACTACTACTACTACTACTACTACTACTACTACTACTACTACTACTACTACTACTACTACTACTACTACTACTACTACTACTACTACTACTACTACTACTACTACTACTACTACTACTACTACTACTACTACTACTACTACTACTACTACTACTACTACTACTACTACTACTACTACTACTACTACTACTACTACTACTACTACTACTACTACTACTACTACTACTACTACTACTACTACTACTACTACTACTACTACTACTACTACTACTACTACTACTACTACTACTACTACTACTACTACTACTACTACTACTACTACTACTACTACTACTACTACTACTACTACTACTACTACTACTACTACTACTACTACTACTACTACTACTACTACTACTACTACTACTACTACTACTACTACTACTACTACTACTACTACTACTACTACTACTACTACTACTACTACTACTACTACTACTACTACTACTACTACTACTACTACTACTACTACTACTACTACTACTACTACTACTACTACTACTACTACTACTACTACTACTACTACTACTACTACTACTACTACTACTACTACTACTACTACTACTACTACTACTACTACTACTACTACTACTACTACTACTACTACTACTACTACTACTACTACTACTACTACTACTACTACTACTACTACTACTACTACTACTACTACTACTACTACTACTACTACTACTACTACTACTACTACTACTACTACTACTACTACTACTACTACTACTACTACTACTACTACTACTACTACTACTACTACTACTACTACTACTACTACTACTACTACTACTACTACTACTACTACTACTACTACTACTACTACTACTACTACTACTACTACTACTACTACTACTACTACTACTACTACTACTACTACTACTACTACTACTACTACTACTACTACTACTACTACTACTACTACTACTACTACTACTACTACTACTACTACTACTACTACTACTACTACTACTACTACTACTACTACTACTACTACTACTACTACTACTACTACTACTACTACTACTACTACTACTACTACTACTACTACTACTACTACTACTACTACTACTACTACTACTACTACTACTACTACTACTACTACTACTACTACTACTACTACTACTACTACTACTACTACTACTACTACTACTACTACTACTACTACTACTACTACTACTACTACTACTACTACTACTACTACTACTACTACTACTACTACTACTACTACTACTACTACTACTACTACTACTACTACTACTACTACTACTACTACTACTACTACTACTACTACTACTACTACTACTACTACTACTACTACTACTACTACTACTACTACTACTACTACTACTACTACTACTACTACTACTACTACTACTACTACTACTACTACTACTACTACTACTACTACTACTACTACTACTACTACTACTACTACTACTACTACTACTACTACTACTACTACTACTACTACTACTACTACTACTACTACTACTACTACTACTACTACTACTACTACTACTACTACTACTACTACTACTACTACTACTACTACTACTACTACTACTACTACTACTACTACTACTACTACTACTACTACTACTACTACTACTACTACTACTACTACTACTACTACTACTACTACTACTACTACTACTACTACTACTACTACTACTACTACTACTACTACTACTACTACTACTACTACTACTACTACTACTACTACTACTACTACTACTACTACTACTACTACTACTACTACTACTACTACTACTACTACTACTACTACTACTACTACTACTACTACTACTACTACTACTACTACTACTACTACTACTACTACTACTACTACTACTACTACTACTACTACTACTACTACTACTACTACTACTACTACTACTACTACTACTACTACTACTACTACTACTACTACTACTACTACTACTACTACTACTACTACTACTACTACTACTACTACTACTACTACTACTACTACTACTACTACTACTACTACTACTACTACTACTACTACTACTACTACTACTACTACTACTACTACTACTACTACTACTACTACTACTACTACTACTACTACTACTACTACTACTACTACTACTACTACTACTACTACTACTACTACTACTACTACTACTACTACTACTACTACTACTACTACTACTACTACTACTACTACTACTACTACTACTACTACTACTACTACTACTACTACTACTACTACTACTACTACTACTACTACTACTACTACTACTACTACTACTACTACTACTACTACTACTACTACTACTACTACTACTACTACTACTACTACTACTACTACTACTACTACTACTACTACTACTACTACTACTACTACTACTACTACTACTACTACTACTACTACTACTACTACTACTACTACTACTACTACTACTACTACTACTACTACTACTACTACTACTACTACTACTACTACTACTACTACTACTACTACTACTACTACTACTACTACTACTACTACTACTACTACTACTACTACTACTACTACTACTACTACTACTACTACTACTACTACTACTACTACTACTACTACTACTACTACTACTACTACTACTACTACTACTACTACTACTACTACTACTACTACTACTACTACTACTACTACTACTACTACTACTACTACTACTACTACTACTACTACTACTACTACTACTACTACTACTACTACTACTACTACTACTACTACTACTACTACTACTACTACTACTACTACTACTACTACTACTACTACTACTACTACTACTACTACTACTACTACTACTACTACTACTACTACTACTACTACTACTACTACTACTACTACTACTACTACTACTACTACTACTACTACTACTACTACTACTACTACTACTACTACTACTACTACTACTACTACTACTACTACTACTACTACTACTACTACTACTACTACTACTACTACTACTACTACTACTACTACTACTACTACTACTACTACTACTACTACTACTACTACTACTACTACTACTACTACTACTACTACTACTACTACTACTACTACTACTACTACTACTACTACTACTACTACTACTACTACTACTACTACTACTACTACTACTACTACTACTACTACTACTACTACTACTACTACTACTACTACTACTACTACTACTACTACTACTACTACTACTACTACTACTACTACTACTACTACTACTACTACTACTACTACTACTACTACTACTACTACTACTACTACTACTACTACTACTACTACTACTACTACTACTACTACTACTACTACTACTACTACTACTACTACTACTACTACTACTACTACTACTACTACTACTACTACTACTACTACTACTACTACTACTACTACTACTACTACTACTACTACTACTACTACTACTACTACTACTACTACTACTACTACTACTACTACTACTACTACTACTACTACTACTACTACTACTACTACTACTACTACTACTACTACTACTACTACTACTACTACTACTACTACTACTACTACTACTACTACTACTACTACTACTACTACTACTACTACTACTACTACTACTACTACTACTACTACTACTACTACTACTACTACTACTACTACTACTACTACTACTACTACTACTACTACTACTACTACTACTACTACTACTACTACTACTACTACTACTACTACTACTACTACTACTACTACTACTACTACTACTACTACTACTACTACTACTACTACTACTACTACTACTACTACTACTACTACTACTACTACTACTACTACTACTACTACTACTACTACTACTACTACTACTACTACTACTACTACTACTACTACTACTACTACTACTACTACTACTACTACTACTACTACTACTACTACTACTACTACTACTACTACTACTACTACTACTACTACTACTACTACTACTACTACTACTACTACTACTACTACTACTACTACTACTACTACTACTACTACTACTACTACTACTACTACTACTACTACTACTACTACTACTACTACTACTACTACTACTACTACTACTACTACTACTACTACTACTACTACTACTACTACTACTACTACTACTACTACTACTACTACTACTACTACTACTACTACTACTACTACTACTACTACTACTACTACTACTACTACTACTACTACTACTACTACTACTACTACTACTACTACTACTACTACTACTACTACTACTACTACTACTACTACTACTACTACTACTACTACTACTACTACTACTACTACTACTACTACTACTACTACTACTACTACTACTACTACTACTACTACTACTACTACTACTACTACTACTACTACTACTACTACTACTACTACTACTACTACTACTACTACTACTACTACTACTACTACTACTACTACTACTACTACTACTACTACTACTACTACTACTACTACTACTACTACTACTACTACTACTACTACTACTACTACTACTACTACTACTACTACTACTACTACTACTACTACTACTACTACTACTACTACTACTACTACTACTACTACTACTACTACTACTACTACTACTACTACTACTACTACTACTACTACTACTACTACTACTACTACTACTACTACTACTACTACTACTACTACTACTACTACTACTACTACTACTACTACTACTACTACTACTACTACTACTACTACTACTACTACTACTACTACTACTACTACTACTACTACTACTACTACTACTACTACTACTACTACTACTACTACTACTACTACTACTACTACTACTACTACTACTACTACTACTACTACTACTACTACTACTACTACTACTACTACTACTACTACTACTACTACTACTACTACTACTACTACTACTACTACTACTACTACTACTACTACTACTACTACTACTACTACTACTACTACTACTACTACTACTACTACTACTACTACTACTACTACTACTACTACTACTACTACTACTACTACTACTACTACTACTACTACTACTACTACTACTACTACTACTACTACTACTACTACTACTACTACTACTACTACTACTACTACTACTACTACTACTACTACTACTACTACTACTACTACTACTACTACTACTACTACTACTACTACTACTACTACTACTACTACTACTACTACTACTACTACTACTACTACTACTACTACTACTACTACTACTACTACTACTACTACTACTACTACTACTACTACTACTACTACTACTACTACTACTACTACTACTACTACTACTACTACTACTACTACTACTACTACTACTACTACTACTACTACTACTACTACTACTACTACTACTACTACTACTACTACTACTACTACTACTACTACTACTACTACTACTACTACTACTACTACTACTACTACTACTACTACTACTACTACTACTACTACTACTACTACTACTACTACTACTACTACTACTACTACTACTACTACTACTACTACTACTACTACTACTACTACTACTACTACTACTACTACTACTACTACTACTACTACTACTACTACTACTACTACTACTACTACTACTACTACTACTACTACTACTACTACTACTACTACTACTACTACTACTACTACTACTACTACTACTACTACTACTACTACTACTACTACTACTACTACTACTACTACTACTACTACTACTACTACTACTACTACTACTACTACTACTACTACTACTACTACTACTACTACTACTACTACTACTACTACTACTACTACTACTACTACTACTACTACTACTACTACTACTACTACTACTACTACTACTACTACTACTACTACTACTACTACTACTACTACTACTACTACTACTACTACTACTACTACTACTACTACTACTACTACTACTACTACTACTACTACTACTACTACTACTACTACTACTACTACTACTACTACTACTACTACTACTACTACTACTACTACTACTACTACTACTACTACTACTACTACTACTACTACTACTACTACTACTACTACTACTACTACTACTACTACTACTACTACTACTACTACTACTACTACTACTACTACTACTACTACTACTACTACTACTACTACTACTACTACTACTACTACTACTACTACTACTACTACTACTACTACTACTAGCACAAAAACATAGCCATTGGAAGCAAAACTTCATAGTTTCGAATTAGAATTGCTAGCAGTTGTTAGAGCAGTGAAAAACTTTTGGATATATTTGTTAGATATACATTTCAGACTTGTAACCGACTGCTATGCTATAAAACAGGCTCTAAATAAAAAGGATCCAACTGCTAAAGTATATGGATGGAGTTTAATTTTACAAAATTACATCGAAATGCAAAAAAAATGAAACACGTGGATTGTTTAAGTCGACAAATTTATTATGTGGAAGAAAATAAAACAAATAAATTGCATGTCGACTTGTTAATTTTACAGTCATGATCAAGATATCATGGATAAAATCACAAAACTTTTGGCAGGAAATCTAATATCGTCATTTGAAGTAGTAAATGGTAAACAAATGAAGAATACCATAGAGAATAAATATCAATAATCATGATTTGAGACATGTAATAGTAAAAATAATAAAAACGTTTTGTATTACCGCTCTATTTTATTCAAAAATACCATCCTTCACAATATTAGTAATAGTAATTTTCATTATAGTTAATAAACACTTATTTTAATTAATAATAATTGTCTAATATTTACACTTCACCTAAATAAATAAAAACGTTACCGTATTATTTTCTCAACTTTCATAAACCTTTGAGAGTTTCTGTTGTCACGTTAAATCTAAACATTATATCTAAAAACTGAAAATTCCGGATCTAACCTATATTGTTTACAATACAATGCAAAAATAAATTTAGATTTAAAAAATATATATTTAGCAAATATAGCATTTTTTAAAGATAACTTGAGATGCAATGCCTTATTAACATACGCGGCAGCTGTGGTCACAGCGCTACCCTGATTACCAGCAATATAATAGCAGCTAATCTGAAATCTGCTCTAGAAGAAATTGCCGATAACTGAAGCCGAAAAAAAGTATGGAGTACCCCTTGCAACACTAAATAAAAATTTAGAAGGGTATATTTTTTGTTCTTATATTTGTATTTTTTATATGTTTAACCTCCGAGCAGGCGCGCTGGTGTAAACATGCTACCAGTATCAATCAGAAGGTTGTTGGGAGTTCATAGAATCGATTTCGTATGCTGTGCGTTTCAATATCTTACTAGCTGTTGCCGAGTGTGTATTAGATGTAATTGTTACGTCTTCATAACAGCCACCCCAGCTTAAATATAGTTGGCATGAAATTTGCTACCGCGCGCCTGATCAATTTTATTACTTTAAAACAAAAGAATAGCAATTTACATTGCAAGACCGTTTCTTAGAACTTTACGGGCGTGCACGGTACCTAACGAGCAAGCGTAGCGACCTTGTTATCCGTGCGAGCACGTAAATTTCGGGTAACGGTTCAGCATTGTACAATGTTTTACGATATACTGAATCGTAAATAATTTAAAAATAGTTATTTGTATATCAAGGCCGCGAAGGCCGAGGCAAGACAATCTCGAGGGTACTAAAGGATTTCACGGACAAGGTGTACACAATATTTTTTGTGCAACCTTAAAAAATATGTAATTACAAATTTTATTAATTTTAAACAGTTTCATTGTAAATAGAAAGTTAACTTTCAAGGTGGCTATGGAATTGGCATTTGATAAACGAAACCATACAATTCTCAAGTGTTAAAGTGATTGTTTACCTAATTTTGCGGCTGTTACCATAACAATAGTCGCGAAATCCAATTCCGCGGCTTGTATTACGGCTGCGAAATGCTTATTTCGCGTACGTTTGCACAAAATAGTTATTTGTATCACTAGGCCAGAAACTGAACATTTGCGAGATCGAGTTTATTTTGACAGGCCGAGCTGAAAACAAGGCCTGTAAATATGAGATCTCGCAAAGCAGTTTCTGAGCGTATGATACACAAGATTTTTTGTACCGACTTCTCAATAAATTTTTCGTATATTTCTCTACACATTATTCTATGTTACATAACCTAAAAAAATGAACACTTATTTTTATCGGTTTTGCATTGCACGTTTAAATATAATTATTTACATTTGAGCTTAAAGTGCGTAATTATTTTATATTTATTGAATATATAGCATACAATAGTACATTAAAACACAAGTATCATAAGGCAATCTGTTAACGTACGAGTCCAAGTTTGGAAAACGAGCCGCTAGGCGAGTTTTACAAAGGACGAGTGCGTTAACAGGCCTTATGATACATGTTTTTTATACTATTTTTTCTATTGAGATAATTTTACAATTAATTTTTTTTTAAAAGGACTTGTCAAAAATATGTCTTGGTTTTTTTTGTCAGTTATGTTGGTAGCGCTTCCCGCTAACTTTGAAATTTCACATTTTGACAGTTTGGGAATTTTGTGATTCTGACTGATTGTTTACATTAAAACATTGTATCAAGCATTATATAATTATGGAAGAGGAAAACCAATACTTACAATGTATTCCACCGGTTTATTAATGAACTACCTGATTTGACATATCTTGTAATAAAGGTAAATTTATCAAATGACGAATCGGTATCGCTGGTTCGAGTTAGTTAGTATCATAAATAAAACTGTTTATATAATGAAATACATTAATGAACAATTTATTGATTTACACTTTTACATTCCACCATTTCGACAACACATCGACTGCTCCGTTGCAGACATAACAGCAACAGCTGTTCTTGCATTCTTCAATACAAAACATATGTTGTATTTGTATATGGCACTTATGTCTAAATCATATTTAAAAATTTAATATTCGACAGTGGAACTGGATATCACAAATCGAAAAATTTTCATATTTGCCTGCAAGTTGAGTTGACAGTGTGAACATTTCAAGTAACGTGCACCGTACATTTCAAAACCTGCCTGATATAATACAATCAGCTGAAAATTGCAATATTACCATAAAATTAAATTGTTATAAATAAAACTTACCGTTTAAATTATTTTGGCAAAGCAAATCTGAGCGCATTGTTTCTTGTTTCATAATATTTTAATTGAAAGATTTTAACTTCACAGATTCTTCTTTCTGAACTAACACAGCTATAGCTATAAATTTCTCTTCTTTCTAGTCCTATCACGTGGAGATAAGATAAAAATCAATATTTAGAAGTAATATTTCAACATAAACAACTTACCATTTTGAGGTTATATGTAATTCATCTGTCATGGCTACCACCTCTAGAATACGAAAGGCGCCAAAAACAGTACGTTTATAGATCTTCTAAACGTCGTGTTTTCAGTGATAAACAGTGCTTTTATAGAAACATAAGAACACCGAAATAGAAAAACATTATTTCATATACTTTCGCATATTGTTAATGGCGAATGACGGAAACTCATAATTGTATCACGTGAAGTTAGTTGTAGTTTGTAGTTACAAAACAAACTAGTCCTAAAGTTGGAACTTATAATTAATCTATACGAGATGTCAGTAATGACAACATATTATTATTATTTTTGACAAAATTTATTTATTTAAGTTGCAATAATTAAAGATTTAGCCCTAAAATTTGTAAAGATTTTGCTAATTTTTGTGTTGAAAATAATCTTAAATTAATATATCACCAGAACAGTAATGCCAATTCCTTTTGCCGGCCTTGGTCAGCAACAGCGCATTGCGAAAAAATATTGGAATCTATTTTTCTATCTATATTTGATCGAAATAGTCTTTAGAAACATATGGCGAAGCGAAATAATGAATAAATAAATTTGTCATGTTGATATGGTTTTAACAGACCGTAAATTTTTTAACGTAAAATCTTTCTTTACCATTAGAGACAGAGCCCTGTAATAAGACGTTTACGATTCAATGTAACGTTAATGTATTTTTGGCCTCCTAAAGTGTAAACATAACATTCACCCATCGTTGGCGTCCATGGTAGTTGCGATTTTACACATGCCATGACTTTGCCGCACCGAATAAAGTAATACACACCCATATTTTTAAGTTTGAAGAGGCCATTAATAAAGAAATCTACTTTGTAATAATAAAGAGTGCCTACAAAAACGCTAGCTACCGCAATTTTCGTTTAATAATAGTAAATAAATAAATAAATAAAACTGAATTTCTTTTAATTTAATCTGCCAGCGCCATCTGTTAGCATAATTCTCAGTCGGCAATGTCAATATGTCAAAATTTTCAAATGATAAAATTTGTGGAATGATTGATGAGAATTATTTATTTTATTTCAAATGTTTGAAATTAATTTTAATGTAGAATGTCTAGAAGGATAGGTAACATTAGAATCATTCATGTAGTCTGTTTAGAAACTACGTATATAGGAACTAATCTGCCTAATCTTATTTTCCTTCCAGCATAGCAGCATAGACAATAGACATCCCTAATAAATAAAATAATCAAAGTGCAAATTCTTGGTCTTGTCCCAACCCAATCTCAATTGTTGACTTTTTTTCGGCACACCACCGTATGAAAACTTGATATCTCTCGCAACGGGCTTTTGATTTTTCAGGGAGTAAGTCTGTCATTTTTCTTTTTGATAGATATGATTACAATACTTTTATCCTTGCTTTTAGCAATTACTGACCAAGATAGAAATCAAGCAATACAATTTTTTGATTATTTTGACGTTTCATTGGTTTTCAAAGCGCCTTGATGCTGAGCCTACAATAAATTGTTTTGATAGCAGCTCGCTTGATGACAACAATGGTTTTATGTTAACAAGCAAAATTTTTATAGAAAATACATATTTTAATAGATATCTCGGCCAAAAAATTTAATACATAATGTGTGCGTTAGGTATTTGTACAACGCTCGGTTTTATTGCAGCACTCCGCTGTAAAATTACACCTACCGCACGTATAATGTAAATAACTATTACCTACATATTTTTTTTTATTTCATAGGGTTAGTGTAATAAAAAAAATTTCATTGTTTGCTATGTTTTACTTTGTATGCAATTTTATCAATACATATTTTACAAATAAATGGTCGCCATTTTGAAATGGTTAAAGTAAAACTATGATATTTTGGTATCGCTATGAAGCTAATTTTATGTACATTTGGAAAAAATAACTAAAAATACAGATTCTTTATGCTAGACTCAAATTTGTACTTATATCCATTGAAACCGAAAGTGATACAAAATTCCCAGTACGATCATCTTATGAGCCCCTTTGTCTAGTTTAAGTTTGCTTATTAACATTTTTTTGTATCTCTTAAATAAACGAAATATTCTTGGTGCCGGACTTATGCCAAATACTTTGGATAAACAATGTGTAATAAATATTTAATAATATAAAAAACTTATAAACATTGGTGATGTAACTGAAGTACCTAAAAATGAAAATTATCATAATACGTAGTGGCAAAGGTACTTTTACTATTAGTAGCATATTTGCACCGCGCGCTCGCTCTCGAAAGATTAGCTGGCGCACCCACTGAAGACTTAAATTGCATTTATACTATTTTTTCTTAATAAACATATTATATTGAGGCACTATAAAAGTCTTATTTTTAAGTAACCATAACTCTAATAAGCGAGGTGATAAAAATCATATTTTTTTATTTTTTAGCTTACTGTCTCAAGTAAGAGATATAGCATGATAACTCTATATAGAAAGATCATTCCGTAAGTTTGCAGGCAAAAACTAAAGTGTCTCATTTAACCCGAACTTCAGTGTAAAATAAGACAATTTTAAAATAAATAAAAAATATACTAACAATAGAAAAATATTTTTTTGTTGCCAATTTTATTTCTGATAAAATTTTATACCTATTACAACTTTGTTTTCTTTTGTACAACATATGGTTCAAAAGTTATTAGCAAAAATATGTAAAAATCGTTGCAAGTATCCCTATTTTACGGTATTTTTCGAAGAAAAACTATTTTTAGTTTCAGGTAAAGTGCAATTTTCGGTTATTCTATTTATCCCAAAATCTAATGGCTTCTTTCTATATTAAAGTAGAGCAAGAATACACGGTTTAAAATTTTTCTGGTATATATTATTTGAGTTAGAGCGTAAAGAGCATCCACACAGCCATACACAAATACACATATACACACATCCATAGACAACATCGTGGAAATGATAAAGATTATAGGCACGTTAAAACGTGCTCATTTTCCAAAACTTTGATATTCGATTTTTAACACGATCCCTATACCTCCCATTACCAAGGATAGCGGGAGGTAAAAAGAAGAAGCAAATATGCCTAACTGGTTTACTTTTGCATGATAGCGGGTGCGCAACAGTAATGTTGCATTGATGTTCTTACAACCAAAGTTTTCAAATTTTATATCACCCTTTCTTATGTGCAGACCTGAGTCCCTTCAACTATTATTTATTTTTAAACTGCTGAAGAAGTAAACTGCAATTTTGGTCTATTTTAAAGTATAAATATTTTTTGCGGGAACTAAAAAGTGTTTTAGCATTAAGAGGAAATATATTGAAAAAGAAAATAACTTGGCTCAATTTACACTTCTGTCCTTTCACTCCATAAATATTTTGATCTCGATCGTATGCTCCTTTAATAACCCATTATGTTTATAACAGTATTATTTTAAAAGTAAATATTTGTTTGAAAATACGCAGAGCTTCGTATAAGGACCCTATTGGCATCCATTTCTTACTGAGAAGAGTCACTTTTGTGGTTTTCAAATTTGGAAATTTTTATTTGACATAAATCTGATTTCAAGCGGTCAGAATTATAAAAGATCGCACAACGCACTCAGCTAGGCAATCCCATTTCATCATTTGTGGATTCTGTCTTTGAGCAGGTCTAACCAGAATACTTTTCAACCCCTCGCAAATCTCTGCCTCATTCTCTCATGTATATCCCTTCAATTACAATTTTCTGTATACAATCCATGCTTAAAGTATATCGAATCCAGTTAGTTTTCTATTTTTTTTCAAAATTATTCTTTCTTCTCCAATATTTTCAACACCTCGTTCTTAATTCTTTCCGCTCAATCTTCTCCAGTCGTCGGCACAACCATATCTCAAAACTTTCTAAGTACTTTTTCTCCTTCTTTCTTATGGTCCATGTTTCGCAGCCATACAATACCATACTCCATGTAAGATATTTTGTAAATCTTTATTGCAGTTCTACCTGAATGCGCCTTGCTATCAATAAATCTTGTATATTGCTGTATGCTGTATTTTCGGGTGCAATTCTGCTTCTAATTTCTTCTTTACAGTTTCCATTCCAGTTTATTAAGATACCCAGGTATTACTGTATTTACTCTATTGTAATAGTCTAGCCTAGCGACTATTATGTATTTGTTGGTTTGGGATTTTTCCGTTCTTCCGGCTCTCTCATCTTGGTGTAATTTTGCATAACTGCGTGTTTACTCATTTAAGTAACTGTATTTAATTTCACGAAAATATTACTCTTTGTGAATCGGTATAGAAAATATTTGTAGACCGAATCTTAGTGACCTGTACTACAACGCGTATCAAATGAATTAATTAATGACATTTCCAAATTTGGATTGATTAAAAAACAGCCATTTTCAACTCTTTTTGGCCATGCCCTCCTATCTATCCGAAACTGTGAATAGTTTGATTTTATAAAATTAGTGTTTTATTTTCGGGTCAAGTAAATTTTCATATTGTATATGTAGTGTTAAACACTACCCATCTCCATCACGTATTTTAGTTTTATAACGGAAGGATTAAAAATCTATACCGTACCTATTACACTAATCTCTTTCCTTTCTCTCTCTTTCTTTGCTATCCTCATTATATGCATTTATAATGTAACATTTTTATTTATATGGATGAAGTGTAAAAATCAAAGAATTATTATTAATTAAAATTAAAGTTTATTATATGATAAATAAATATTAAAATATAATAAAAATTACTATTACTGTAGTTAAACAAATATTATATACAAATTATTAGACTAAAAATATTAACACTTAAACACTAAGATTATTTATTTAAACAATTTTTATCTCACTTCTTTATTTATATAACTACATTATTTATGTTCACTACTTGTCGACTGCTTGTTTATATCACCACTATTCACTTCACGACGCTTGTTTATATTAGACTCCGGCTGGCTTCCCTGTAGCGTTTATATAGATCCGGGCTTCGTTTTCTAGAGTATTCGGAAGGATAAAAACATCGAGTTTAATAGATCACGTCACCCAAGCAATTAAACAAGTCTGAACTGGTCTGTTTACGTTGTATGACCGCTCGCGGCTGTTGCGTCATCGCTAAAAATAGACACTCGCTCATCGCTGCGGCGATTGCAACGCGGCCGCAACGGCGGCGGCGACAGCGGGCGCTCTACGTCACAATAATATATTAATTGTAGTCTTTATAAAAATAAAATGTTTTATCACATACATTTCTATTTGTTAAATAAGTATGAATATTTTTTTTATTTTACTTATGTTTGTTTTAAAATAATGTACAAGTATAGTGTCAATTGTTTTTGTTTTATTCATACATACTGCAATTGGAATACCGTCCCGAATGAATTATACTTTAAATTTTTAAATTTGAGTTTATACCGAGTATTGAAGCCTGCGTTTCTACCTGCTTTTCTGCACGAGTGCACCGCTAAATGATATTATGAAGAAGAGAAAGAAATATAAAGCAGAGAGCGAGACTAGAAGCAGTTGATTGAAGCAGGAAATCAGCAGCAGTGTCGCCAGGCGTAAAACCTCGCGGTGATTGTCCCCTACGTGCTTAACGAGACAGTTCATCGATGTGATAGATATGTACTGCCACACGTAACATTTCATTATGCACAGGAACAGAATAAGTTTATTTAAATTATGCGGAGAATTTAATGATATTAACTTCAATAATTCAAGGTATTGTTTTTGTTCAAAAAATTCGATGATTAGTTTTTAATCAATAAGTACGTTTTAGAGCCCCAAAAATACAATTTTACTATTTTTACGATAATGCATCTCTCTCTCTCTCTCTCTCTCTCTCTCTCTCTCTCTGTGTGTGTGTGTGCGTGCGTGTGTGTGTGTGTGTGTGTGTGTGTGTGTCTGTGTGTGTGTGTGTGTATGTGTGTGTGTGTGTGTGCGTGCGTGTGTGTGCTACAATTTCAAAAATTATAATTCTTTTAAATTCTTCTTTGTTACATGCACATGAAGAGCTGGTTCAGATTTTGGTTATAATTGGTCAACCGAAAGTACGCTCATTTAAATATTTTAGCAGTTTTTCTTGAAAAAACTATGTTAAATATAATTTTTCCACATTTAATCTTTTAATTTAAATATTAAAGAATATTTTATTCTCTATGCGATTTGACTTCATTTTATACTTCATTAAATGGATATAGAGTTAAAAAAGTATAGAGATATTAAATTTCATAAGGGTGGAGTTTAAAATAGGGTCTAGCTTTAAAATTCATATATTTATTTCTTGTATGTAAAATATGATATAAAAATATGCAATTAGAGCTCGGTAACAGGTTTTAATATTTTTTTTAACAAAAAATTAATTTCTTTACAAGTTAACCTCTTTGTATGTGTTATGCAAATTACTATCGAAAATTTGCAAATTAAATAGACTTAAATCTGTGACTGACCTTAAAAATTCCAAGTCGTCATGTCGGCAAACAATATTTTAGACACACAGCAAATAACACTGAACAAAGCTAGAAAAATTGATATGAAATCACATTTGATAGACAGTACTCTGAATTTATCACAGAATACTAAATCGAAAGATGTAAAACTCGATAATTATTGTGTACTATTTAGTACTAAATAAAATTTATTTGCAATCGTAGTGTGGTAGTGGACGGGATTGAATAATACATACATAAGATGTTTTATATTTTGATGGATATATTCTTAATTACATTACACTTTTACATATCTGAAGTCATAAGTGGTTATCATCTCAAACCTCTCTTACCCACATGCCATCTACATAAACATCGCGCGAAATTTGAATTTTTATAATAACGACTATGCAACAGTAAACTTCATTTTAACCAAAATTTAAATAATAATAATTGTATATACAAGATAAAGGTAAAACAAAATTAAATAATACGTAATACATAGATCACTCAATTATATGTATGTATTTTAATACCAACAATTAAATTACATATTTTTAAATACACAAAACCCTTCAGTTCTGTTAAACTTGTGCTGTGAACATTTCTGTAGAAGATAAACCTGTCTAAATTGCTAGGTAAATGTGCTTTCCTCCGTCCTGAAGAAGTCGTTAACGCTTTGACAGTCTTGCATGATAAATCGATGCTGTTGGTATGAGCACCGTTTGTCAGGTTTTACCTTCAGGTGGATGTACCCAGGCCTATCGAGGCACTTGTAGGATCTCCAAAAATACGACACTATCGTGGTGCCCGGTTCGATACATTCTTATTTAGAGGAATGAGGGTATCCGCCCTTCTGAAATAAATAAATATAAAATTATCCATTTATTAATTTTACAAATAATATTTTATAAGATTTAATATTAACCACTGAGGTGCACTCTCCACGTCAGCAATGGGTGCCTGGTAAACGCCCGCATGATACAAATATGTCATCATCATTACCGAAATCTGTATACAAACCGATTAGCGCACCCAGCAATAGGTAATATGCCGTGATGATTATTTATTTATTTTATACGATTTTATTTTTCGAGCCGCGCCCGCTCGCTATTTCATTTACGAATTAAATTTTATACGATTTTATTTTTTAGGATTTTATCTTTCGCGCCATCGAACACGAGCACCATGCATTTACAAGGTAGATTTTTTCCTATTTTATTCGGCTCGCGCGAGCCTTCGAACACGAGCGCCACTCATTTACGAATTAAATTTTGTTCAATCGCATTTTATACGATTTTTTTCGAGACCACATTTGCGATATTGCAGCCCACGCTGTTGTCATTCTGTCAATTATGCGGCTAAGGTGATATTGAAGTAGATAATTTGTGTTTTGATGTGTGTTGTTAATTGCAAAGACAGTGTTTCTGAAATTGTCGAAAATTACTGCAACATATTGCATTTCGACAATAAAATGCGGTATATTTCATCCATTGTATTTATATAGTTCTTATTGAATGAGCTTGTTTCACATTTTTCTTTAATATTTAAATTTAAGTTTACTCAATATTTCTCTTAGCCATAATTTTTATTTTAATAATTTGTTATTTTCGTAAATAATTAAATAAAAAGATTGGCGCCAAAAATAGTCATAAAAACTCTCCACTTCGTCATAGCACTTACACTATGTCATGCTTGGAACATACATGTATTACCTTCGGCATCGCTCGGCTTTCAGAATGATTTGTTACCGGTAACGACTAAATGCTGTACGCTGGAACTCTTCTCCGTATTTATTTTGGTTTGGCCGCTGTATGACGAACCACACCCATCTTCATCTCTGAACTGGTGGCCCTGTAGTAAGGTGTATAAGAAGTGGTATTGTAAGTTATCTTTTTATACTTTCCGACCATGTTTCTCGATACTAATTTTGTTATTTTACCTTCTCCCGAGTACTGAGCGTTACAAAATTAACGTTCTTTATATTTTCTCTGAAGACGGTAGCAATGTATGCTGCCGAAATGTTGGGTTTAGAAAATATTTTATTTTAATTTCAAATAAAATTTGACGTGCTGGATGGAACAAAATATACATACGTACATGTACAAAAACGGAACACTACTAATATAGAAACATTATTTTGTTACTAACTACTACAAAAGTAGAATGTTTTTCAGTAGAAATAAAATATAGTATTTAGGTCTTTATTCCAGCGTAACGCTAATGTAAATCAAATTAGCATCATCGTATTGTCATAATATCGTAATCTTATCGTTGTTATATCGATAGCGTAGATATAAACCTGCCCATTAAAACATTGGAGCAAACAATATTCGTATCATAATCGTAATGTTACCATATCGTATACGCGTCGTTAATGTCGATTATGACATACATCAATGACTCAAGGAACAAAATGACGTTTAAAAAAAAGGATTGTGGTCATGGCCTTCTTTCAAAGAGATCATGCAACATTTTTATTCTGCACATAGAACAGTATTGTATGTACCATTAAAAATGTATATTGTTCATACGAGAACTAAGCTTCTTGTGGAATATAATACGATGCAGCATAAAAGGGAAGTACATGTATATATACACATCCTGAAAACAGATGTGAAGCTGTCTCAAATCCCTAAGCGCGATATAAAACCCAAAGCGTTTTGTTGACTGACCTTTATGCATTATGCTTTAGTAACCTAACCTAACCTAACTACTCAGTAAGTTTTTAACAATTATGGCGATTGCTGTGAGTATTTTCGAGTGAATCCAATATGTTAGAATTATATAAAAAAAAATAAAAAAAATTCAAATACACGAAGGTTTAATTAGTTTTATATCTAAGATTGAATTAATATCCTATATGTATTTTATACAAATTCCGTACAGAAAATTTCTAGCAAAGATCCTAAATTTCCAGTAAAATAAAACATACTATTAGACCGGGCGCCAAACATTCCGTTTGAAAAAACCGGTGGATTCATTCTGATTGATGATTTAAGTTCAGAAAGACATAAAGAATATAATTCTAAATGTTGCCGGATAAAGTCAGTGGTCAATTTTTTTTATAAGGCGTATAGGAATTATTGATGAAATCGCTGTAACGGTGAAGAAAACGTTGTTTATTACTACTAAAATGTTGTTTCTGTATGGTATGAAATTACAAACATCACGAATATTATAAAATACAAATTTAATATGGTAAAAAAGATGCGTGCCTGAGTGTTTGGTTGCGAATCTGGGGAACCGGGTTCGATCCCGACCGATGCCAAAACAAAATATTTCGAATTTAAATGGCACTAAAGTACCCTTGTGGTGCACTCTCCACACATCAATGAGGTACGCGTGAGGTGACGCCTTGTAAACGCCTGCACGGTTGCCGCATACGATCGATGATCGTTTTCTTTGTTTTCCTCTCCACAGCAGTTTATTTATACCAGTCCCAAAGTATTACAGCGGGCCATATTGTACCCGACACGGTTTAGACATTTTAGTTCACATAACGTCAAACTAGATAGCGCGATAGCTTATTTTGATTGCTGAGTTAACAAAAGTAAGTGAGAAAGATTTCAAGATGCCTCAATTCTTAATAAATTGTCACACAAACAACATTTAACATTGAAATATTTCTTACAATCTTGCAACCTCCACACAGTTGCGCAAAATGAGATGAATTTGGTTTGAAGGAGTGAATAAAAAAGAAATTCTTTTAAGCTGTTCTTTAACAGCTGAATCACTTAATGAAAATATTTGTAATATTTTACCTGGGTTGCATTCCCTAACTGGTTGCGACACGACAAGCCGGGTAGGAACTAAGAAACAATGTATGTATGCTGCATCAGAAGTATTTGTTCAAGATGCTCTCTCTACTTTTGGAAATAACTCAGAAACTCCGATGCCAAACAAAAAATCACATCAGATGAATTACGCTACAAGTTTATTACCCGTAATATTGGGTATAATTTAAATTTAACCAAAATTATTTGTACTTCTGATGCTTTATTTTTACATTGTTTAAGAGCTGCAGCCCAAACATATTTATGGAAAAAATCATTACAACCACTGTTCGAGCCTCTGAACTTCCTCTAATTCGGCTATGAATTACGAAATTCCAAGTTACAACCGACGAAAATGATAAAACCTCCTCTGCCTGACTCTTTAATTAGGCTTCGCAAATGTAATTCAGAACGTAGAACAATGTTTTGTAGTTGTAAAAAAAATGATTTAAACTGAATCTCTCTGTAAATGTGTTCATAACGATTGTGAAAACTTATCTTTTTAAGGTAGTTTCTTCTTCTTTTTCTTCTTCTTCTTCTTCTTCTTCTTCTTAGGGGTCGCTGTTCCTTACTCTTCTCCTCCAATTATTCCTTTCCAACACATCTTCTTTACACTGTCCTTTCTTACTCGAGTCTTTTGCGTCACAGTCCTTCCTCCTTCTCTTTGCCCTTCCTCACATTCCCGAGATTAACTCGCGCTTACCTGCTCAAATGTTCATGGGCGACTTATGTTTTAACTCAATTCAGGACATTGTTTCCGGTTTTGCAAAATTCTTCGAGAATGTTTTAAGTCCTTCAACACGTAACAATAGTTCAAATAATTTTTCGTCTCCCATAAATAATACTACAGTACATATGAAAAAAATCAGTGAAGAGGAAATTAGAAATGCTACTAAAAAAATTAAATCTAATATGACTTGCGGTCCGGATATGATTCCCGGTTTTTTCATTAGAGATTGTACTTTTCCATTAACAACTGCATTATTTCACATATTCAACTTATCACTTAAAACTAATACCTTTCCTGATAAATGGAAAACTGCGCGGGTCACGCCAGTTCACAAATATGGTGATAAAAGTAATATCAATATTTATCGCCCAGTTGCCATACTATGTAATTTAAGCAAACTATTTGAATGTGTTATATATAATACAATTTATTCGCGTATTCGCAATCTGATAACACCGAGACAGCATGGTTTCATGCAAAGTAGATCAACAGCAACTAATCTGTGCTATTTTAAACAATACGTATCCCAAGTCCTTGATAATAGGGGCCAAGTCGACACTATATATACAGATTTTGCCAAAGCTTTCGATCGTATTAATCATTTTATTATTTTAGATAAGCTCAACACGTTTGGCATATCTGACTCATTAATACTCTTGCTAGAGTCGTATTTACTAAATAGATTTTACTATGTGCAATACCTAGGGCAAAAATCTGAGTTATATAAAGCAACATCTGGGGTGCCTCAAGGTTCTAACTTGGGCCCCCTGTTATTCTTAATTTTTATCAATGATATAACATCTGTCATAAAAAGTGAATGTTTATTATTCGCAGACGATTTAAAAATATTCACTACTATTTCTTCCATTACTGATTGTTAACCTTTGCAAGATGACTTAATTTCTAAAGTTGCCTGGTGCAATAGAAATGATTTACATTTGAATTTTAAAAAATGTAATATTGTAACATATTCTAGGAAATCAAATCCGATAATTTTTGATTATGTTCTTGAAAATAAAATTCTCACTCGAAGTAACGACATAAAAGACTTAGGAATCGATTTCGACTCTAAATTGTCACTTAACGTTCACATTAAAAATTTATGTACATCAAGTAACAAAATGCTAGGATTCATTATAAGGAATTGTCGTAATTTTTCCACTATAGAACCCATAATCACTATGTATTTTGCTTAAGTCAGATCTAAACTGGATTATTGCTGTATCATATGGTGCCCCATACATGCCCCATACATGATATTTACATAAAGAGTATTGAAAAAAAGATTTCTAAAATATTTATATTTCAAATCATTTAGCTCTTACCCTGATGTAAATGTTACGTATAATATGTTGTGTAATATGTTTAAATTTAAAAGCCTTGTAAGTAGGCGTGATGAAATTTTGTCAATGCATTTATCTAAATTAGTGAATAACAAAGTTGATGACGTTGAGTCCCTTAATCTATTATGTTTCCGTATACCATCATTAAACACTCGATGCAATGATACTTTTTACCTACCTAATGCACGTACTAATATACTTATGTCTTCACCTATTTATATGATGTGCAGTGCATATAATAGGTTATACATTGATATTGATATATTTAACAATGTGTAATGATATAATGAACATTTCTCTTTATTTTTCTATTTTGTCATTCATACAGGGTGGGGCGGAAAAACCTATCCGATTTCAAAACGTTATAAAATTAAAACCACTCAACTTGTCAAAAATTTTTTTTATTAACATATCGCAAATTTTATGCCATTTTTAAATTTAAGTTTTGAAAAGCACATCACTCAAATGTCGTCCTTGGGAGCGGATACACTGATTTAGGCGCTCGCGGTAGCTTTCCATGACTTTCACCGTCATTTCCACAGGAATTTCTTCAATTGCCCGAGCAATTTCCCTTCGTAAAGCAAGAAGGGTCCTTGGTCGATGCTGGTAAACCTTCGATTTGAGGTAACCCCAAAGGAAGAAGTCACATGGAGTGAGATCCGGTGAGCGCGGCGGCCAGCCAAGATCACCTCTCAGGGAAATGAGGCGACCGGGAAACAGTTCCCTGAGAATGTCCATTGATCGTCGCGATGTGTGGGCGGTTGCACCATCCTGTTGAAACCACACATTTTCCACGCCATTTTCTTCCATTTTGGGTCTAAGAAAATTTTCCAGCATGAAACAATAGCGCTCGCTGTTGACCGTTACGGTTTGCCCATTTTCTTCAAAAAAGTAAGGCCCCCAGACGCCTAGGCGGGAAAGAGCACACCACACAGTCACTTTTGGGCTATGGAGGGGTTCCTGATGGATTTCTCGAGGATTTTCGTCACTCCAATATCGAAAATTCTGCCTGTTAACGGCACCACAAAGGTGAAAATGGGCTTCGTCCGTGAAGAGCACAACATCGTCGTTTGGGAGTTCTCGGAGATCGCGACACAGGTTCGTACGGGTTTCAAAATCCCTTTCACTTAATTCCTGTGCAACAACCATTTTGTAGGGATGCATTTTGAGGTCCCGGTGCAAAATGCGCCGAATACTGCGGTTGGAAATCGCCAAAGCGAGCGAATGTTTTCGCGCCGAACGACGCGGGGAACGTTCAATCGCGGCTCTCACATTGGCCACGTTTTCAGGTCCTGTTGCTGTCCTGGGACGTCCAGGCGACTTGTTTTTCAATGCTGAACTCGTCTGTCTAAAATTTGACACCCACACTTTAATCGTAGCGTGATGTGGAACAGGATCATGACGCCCGAGTCCGAAATGAATTCGAAAAGCACGTTGTGTAGCAATTATCGAACCGCCGCATTCGATAAACCGCTCAATAACAAAAGCACGATGTTCACCAGACCAAGGCATGTTGACTACTGACAAATGGCATAAAACCGGCTTTCTAACGGTTTTTACCCCACTACTCTACCTGCTCCCTCTTCTGGGAAAATGGGATTTGAAATCGGGTAGGTTTTTCTGCCCCACCCTGTACGTATGTACATGTTTTGTATTTTCTTTTGTATTTTGTACCTGTCCTGTAATTGGTCTTTGGCTGTTGGGCAGAAGTATTATAATAAATAAAAAATAAATTAAGAGTTCAAATCCTGGCGAGACTACAACTGAATGTCATTTGCGAGGAACACCCTAGCCCTTATATCACTTTCCGATCCTACACTTTCGGCGAAGATTTTACAGTCGGGTGCCTTTCCTACCACTAACTCTCACCATTTACCCGGGCTTGTAACCAGCGACAAGTTAAACTGGCTTACTCCATCAGTGGCTGGTTATTGTACAGAACAATAATATTTACATATTTTCTTATTGGTAAAAATCGATTGACCATCTCAAATTTGAGATAAATGCAATCAAAGATAGCTCTTTCTGTATGTGTTTTCTACACCAAACAATAGTAAATGTCATATTTTTCACTGTAGCTTCAAAACAGTGCTTCCGATTTTATTGAAAAACATCTCAGTTTATGAAAGTATATTAATGACAAATATTAAAATAAAAATAACTTTTTTGACCATATTGTTTGAGATATTGCTTAATAAAGTGCGAATTTTTTTACTAATAAAGGAACGGAAGGGGTCGATGGGCTATGATGTGGCAATACAGGCTTGTTTAAATGTAATATACTTGGTCTCTAACTACGAAAATTTCATCATTAATCTGCTTTTTCTGGAACAACTATTAGAAATTGCACTTAAATTTCATAACTCAGCAAACAAAATAAGCTATCACACTATCTAGTTTGACGTTGTGTGAAAACTCTTTTATAACTAAAACGTCTAAATCATGTCGGATACAATATGGCCCGCTGCAATACTTTCGGACTGGTATAAATAAACTGCTGTGAAGAGGGAAACAAAGAAAACGATCATCGGTCGTATGCGGCAACCGTGCAGGCGTTTATAAGGCGTCACCTCACGCGTACCTCATTGATGTGTGGAGAGTGCACCACAAGGGTACTTTAGTGCCATTTAAATTTGAAATATTTCTTTTTGGCATCGGTCGGGAACGAACCCGGTTCCCCAGATTCGCAACCAAACACTCAGGCACGCGGCTTTTTTACCATATTAAATTTGTATTTCATAATATTCGTGATGTTTGTTATTTCATACTCTACAGAAACAACATTTTAGTAGTAATAAACAACGTTTTCTTCACCGTTACAGCGATTTCACCAATAATTCCTATACGCCCTATAAAAAAAATTGACCACCGACTTTGTCCGGCAACATTCAGAATTTTATTCTTCATGTCTTTCTGAACTTAAATTATCAATCAGAATGAATCCACCAGTTTTTTCAAACGAGATGTTCCTTGTCGCCTGCACTATAAATACTGTATAAGTACAATGGATGAAATATACCGCATTTTATTGTCGAAATGCAATATGTTGCAGTAATTATCGGCAATCTCATAAACACCTTCTTTGCAATAACAAGAATTAACAGCACACAACAAAACACAAATTATCTACTTCAAAACCACCTTAATAACATGATTGACAGAATGACATAAATACTCAAATAATTCAAATATTTGGAAACGACACTCGTTTCTGCGGTTACAGTACCGTTTCTATTTCATTTTATTGTCGTTGGTTGGACGGAGATAGCGTGTACACTTTTGAAACTCGTACGATATTGAGATAGCGAATAAAAGTGTCATATATGCCATGTGTGTACGACAAAGATGCTAGATAAAAGTTTAGTAATTCATGCATCAGAAAATAATGACATGGGAATCAACTCGGAGATATAGGGTGTACTTTTTATGCATGTAATTGAAATGAAATGTAAATTAAATTTTTAAAAATAAGTCTATGAAATCTTCAATTGGTAAATTGTCGCTATTAGAAAATATATTCTTCTTTTTAATTTGATCAGGGCATTTTAGATGGAATGAAACTTGTTTGATTCGTATCCGTGGATATAATTGTAATTCCGCGTGCACCGGAAATGAAACACTGGTATGCAGTATTAGAAAGTTGGAGAAGGAAATAACAGAAACTCGAATAAGTCATGTCTGCTGCTATGAGTAATAGCTACAGCACCAACGAGAGGGTTGTTTTGCCCTCAATACTGAGTCTCACTTACGGTGTCTTAGTAAATTTCTCTTTATATTGAATTCGTTTATAAGACGTGCATATTTAATTTTACAAAAGCCGATGTGGCCAGTCCATGACCTCTCGCCAATTCTGTTTAAAATAGCAATTCGCTTTAAGTGAAGTATCACTTGTGGTTGATGTTGTTTTAAATTATATCCTAGTTTTAAGTTTTGGATAATATTTTAATATATATTTTTCTATGTTTATGGCTTTAAGTAAAGTATTATTTCCGGTTTATGAATTTTAGAAAAAAACTAATATTTTATTCTTTTTATATAAAAGTCTTAAATACCAAATTTGAAATGTTTTGTACTAATATCATATAATTCACGAAAATCTGATCAGAGCTTCAAGTAAAGTATCACTTCCGGTTTATTAATTTCAGCCAAAATCTAATAAGTTATTCCCTTTGATATAGAAGTCATAAATACTTAAATTGCAAAGTTTTTGTTTATATTATTATATTTTTCACGAAAATCTATTTAGAGCCTTAAGTATCACTTCCTGTTTATCAATTTTAGACAAAATCTAATTTGTTGTTTCCCTTTACATATAAATCTCAGATATTAAAATTGATAAGTTTTGGGACATATTAACATATTTTTCACGACAATCTATTCAGAGCTTCCAGTAAAGTATCACTTCCGGTTTATCAATTTTAGTTAAAATATAATATGTTGTTCACCTTCATTTATAAGTCTTAAATATCAATTTTGAAAAGTTTTAGAATTTATCATAATACATTTATCGCGAAAATCTGCTCAGAGCTTCGAGTAAAGTATCACTTTTGGTATATTAATTTTAGTCAAAATATAATATGCCGAAGTATGGCATACGTTGTTTTGGTTACGTTATTGATTTATGAACAGCATAATAACAGAAATTTTATATTTATCCCTGTCTTACTTATGGTTATCTTTGATACTTATGTCTAATAGATTTGTCTTTATTTTACTAACACATTTAGAGAAAGAGAGTTACATGAAATTTTAATATGATTTAGAAACATAGGTACTGTAACGCTATTTTGTAGATAGCGGGCAGAAAGTTGACGGGAGATTGCTCGGGCGCCAACTTATTTTAATTTATTAAGCTACAATGATACAACAGAAGAGAAGATTTGGGTAAGACTAATATATATTTCTTATGTATTATTTTCTGCTCTCAAATTCAACGTCTTGCACATAACAACTGACAGCTTGAGTGACAGTTATTATAGCCAACTTTATAGTTTCACACCAGAATGAACAATAAATATAGTTATTCAAGAATTAAGGTCAGTAAGTGCTACCTACCGGTTGATGATGATTTTGAAGATCAAGATGAAGGCGAGATATCCAATACATCCGATTATTACATTTTTTACACAGTTGACACACAAAATTTAAAAATAGGGTTGAAAATTATTAAAAACTTTTGGTTGTCATTTTTAACCTTACTGCCGTGGAAACCCTATGAGTAAATATTAAAAAGCCCGATTGGGCTAAAGTAAATAAATAAAATAATTTTTGTATCTAAATCTAAGCTAAACCATCGCTATTTTCTTACGTAAAATGCACTGTAGTATAGCCCGCGCACGTTAGGTTGAGACTGACATGTCAAAACTGCATCTATTAAGAAACCTGAAAATAATGAATATGGTAAGCACATGCTAGTTATTTTATTGTACTAGTACATCCAGTAGCACGTACTATTGCATAATATGGTACATTATAATAAATTTACTAATTATTATTATAATTACTTATAATTAATTAATAAATAAAATAGTACTTAACAACTATATGGAAAAAATTAATCCAAAATTTCAAATTTGACATTAGACACATATTTATAGGAAAAATTGATTAGATACTTTGGCTAGCGCGATTTAATTAATTTATGGACTGAGTAGTTAAGTTATGTAAATTGAATGAGTCTAGTCAGGCTGGGTCGGACCGGGATTTTAGATGAACGGGCCTGGCCGGATCGGGATTTTTAAATTATACGCGCCTGGCCGGACCGGGCTTTCTAAATGAACGAGCCTGGGTGGATCGGTCTTTTAAACGAATGAGGCTGATGGGTTGGGCTTATTATGTTAACGAGCCTTGCCGGGTCGGATTCTTAAAGTAAATGAACCGGGTCTGGCAGGGCTTCATATTAATCTACAAAAAGTCGGGCCGGGATTTTTAAATAACCGGGACTGGGTGGACCGGGCTTTTTATACGAATGAGCTTGATCGGCTAGGCTCATTATGTAAACGGGCCTGGCCGGGTCGGGTTCTTAAAGTGAATGAACCGGGTCGGGCTGGGCTTCATATTTATCTTGAAAAAGTCGGGCCGGGCTTTTTAAATGGTCGGGCCGGGTCGAGCTTTATATTTTTTTAAAGAACTCGGGTTTAATCGGGTCGGGCTTAAAAGTTATCGGGCTTTGGGTGGGCTGAGCCTCAAAATTTTGGCCGTGCAGTGCTCTACTTGGGCTTTCGTGATTCGCCACGTCTCCACACTATGGAGCATTGCTGGTCGCATCAGCGTCTTCTTTCTTTTCATCTTACAGCTCACTTTTTTGTTGCTCGTGACCCGCTCATCTTCCAGAATAATGTGGAAGAAATAAACATGAAAAGATATCATAGTTTATTAGTCGTTAATATACTCGTATTGTATTTCCCAATAAAATCTATTCAACTTCTAATAAGTAGTAAAGCAGGGACAATAAATAAGCACGGAATGTAATTGGAGCACAGAGACGAATGCGAGCAACAAAACAAAGCTCACAACGGATGATGCTAAATTTAGAGTTGTATATCTACATGCGTTAATGTACATAGAGTGGAGTGGCGTGCGTACAGTTTTAAAATATTTGTGAATGTTCCACTAATTTTTCATTGTTTGCAGGCGGGCGGCCGAGTGAGTATTTTCATAGCTATCTGCACGCTGTGTTCACAATGGTTAACATGTGGATTGTTAGTTCAGTTATACCTGCAATATGCCACTTTAATATGTGTAAAATACGGAATATCTAGCGAAACATTTTGTTTTGCAATGTGAGATATGCACGATAGTTAACAAAAAAAAGTCGCCTGGATGCATTATGTACTTAATTTTCAAAATGTAACAAATATTTCATATTTATTGACTATTTTCATTAATGACTCATATTTAAACAAGGTCTTTTTATTTCCTTAAATAAAGAAGTACTACTTTTTTATCAAACTAACAGCTAGTTCGTATTTCAGTTTATATAAATTTTATAGGAAAAGAAATAGGTATATTATCGTTAATCGGCAAATCGATACTTTATTAGATATATTTCTTCAAATCCTATATTTAATTTATTAAAAAAATTTGTGAATACTCATTCCCTGTAAGTTTACTATACATCTAATAATGAATTTATAAGTAAATATAGAGGATAATTAAAAAATAGAGGTGAATAGCTATTTTCTATAGACCTATAGTTTAAATCATAAAATTGTGGGCGTACTACAGCTTTTCTTGAAAAAAGTTTTTTTTTAATGGAATGATAATATAAATGTTTTAATATTTTTGTAATGAGTAATTTAAATTTGCTTTATAGTAATAAAATATCTGATGTGGCCAGTACATGATATCCCGCCAATTCTATGTTTAAAATAGCAATGAGCTTTAAGTAAAGGATCACTTCCGGTTAATCTAAATCTAATTTGTTGTTACAATAAATAGGAAAATCTGTAATACAAAATTTTGGGTTTTATTTTATTGTTTTTTTTTTCGAAAATCATTTAAGATCTCTAAATTAAGTACCTACCACTTCCGGTTTAACATACAGGATGTCTTGAAAACAGGAAAACATAGCTTAACGGCTTAACCACAGATTTCTGGTTTCAAAATAAGACGATTTTACTAAACTTACCTATATCCGACAGTATTCTGCTTCAAAGTCCTACTGAAAAAAATTGCTTATAATAACGAAACAATTAGTTCGATTTGAATTTGGAATATTTTAGTGATTAGCAACAACTTTCTTAAATACTTTATTGTTCTATCTTCATCGATGATATGACTTTACTTGAAACACTAGTTTTTATCTTAATCATAGTTGGCCGGATTTAGACCTTAAAAAATCATACCTACAAATATATTATTCATGATGACCTCTCTTAGTGGTTTTGTAGTAAATGCGTTATTAATAAACAATTTATTTAGGCGTCTTCATGTAAAGTGAAATACTATATATAATATATGGTGTGAACACTGAAAACCGTGATATAGGCGTTTAACATGCGAAAATATCATCTGTCCCGCAAGACTATAATGGAATTTCTAATATAGTTAGGAAGATTATTTAATTTATCATCGAATACTCCTTACTTAATTGCTTATTATTGAAATATTTGAAAAAGTATAATGCAAGTTGACAGTTACTACTTATAATTTATCAAAAACAGTAATCATGGAAACGTATTCAGTAGCTGAGTTGGTTAGGCCGGGGCACCGTAACAATTATTCACAAGTTCAAATCCTGCCCGCCTTATACTTTTATATTTTTTTAATTTTGTAAAATGTGCTATTAATTGAATTACAAAATTAAAACATAATTTGTTTGGTAAATCCAGTATTTTATTGAATTCACTATTTTTAGTACATAATTGTATGTAAAGTACCTTATATAATTTAAAAAAAAATTAAAATAATGAATTCTATAACATACTTAATTTACTAGACAATTTACGTTTCAATTTTGTAATTATAATTAGCAACAACTTTCTTGAATACTTTTCAGTGAAATTCAACATCACACAAGTTTCATACTAAATGTTAACTACTTTATAACATTATTTGTTACATTTATGTATAACTTTACAGCATCCTGACGAAGGATTAAAATAAATTCAAAAAGCTTGATGAAATAATCCAGAACGAGATATACTTTTTTGCCCTTTTACTGAAATCCTACGAATATTATTATTATTAATATCAATATTATTATTATTTCTTTATATGCTCTTTCTCTGTACAATACAGGTAATAATTATACAAACGTCTACTTAAGGAAAAGTAAGTACAATACATTGAATAAATATACAATAAATTGTCCACTTGGTACTGGGTGGGGGTACTATACCTTGATATGTGGTTCGGCTGCTACTTTGACAATGTTTTGTTTCAAGTAGTTCTGTACTTCTATATTTACCCTTCTCCTAGGACCCTTCGTCAATCTTGCAATTGTCTAATATGACTGCTCTCTGTATCGGTATGTAAATATCTTTGTATAATATATATAATAATATAAGGTGTTCGTGCTGTGATGTAGCTTATGGGGTATTTCTCCAGTGCATGCAACGACTATGGAGACAATTTTTACTATTTCCATTTTCCACATAGCTCTTATTTCATCTGCTAACGGCATGTATTTGTTTGTATCCGCGTGTGCTATTTGGACATTTGCTGTTAATGGTACTGTTATGTCTATCAGATATGTAATTTTTTCTTTCTTCAGAGTCAGTACAACGTCAGGAATATTGCTGGGTATTTGTTTATCAGTTAACCCGATTCCAGTATAGTTTGAAATCATCGTCCTCACTCACGGGAGAAGGTATATATTTGTAATAAGGTGGTGTTATGGCTTTCAGCCCCATAAACTATCTGCTTAGCTCTTGATGCATATAGACTAACGTGGTTTACCCAGACATACTATGGTCCAATGTTTCTTCCCTTTCATTGCACATTCTGCATTTTGTTGATTGTAATGCCTCTTTCAGTATTCGTTTTCTATATATTTTTTTTGTGGCTATAACTTGGTTCTGTATCGCTTCCATGAAACTCTTTGTTTTCTTGAAAATGGCTGCTTTTCTTAACCACATTAGTGCTGCTTCTCTCTCTCTCTCTCTCTCTCTCTCTCTCTCTATATATATATATATATATATATATATATATATATATATATATATATATATATATATATACAGGGTGTAAATGAAATAAGTGCATTAAATTTAACCAGTAATATAACTCGGCGAGAGCAACAATATTTCTTAATAACTTTTTCTCGAAATCGCATTTTTTTAGCATTTTTACCACCCCGTAAATTGACGAGTCGTTCCAAATATTTTTGTGACAATTGAATGCAGTAACAATAGCTATGAAAAATTTTGTTTTAGCAATTGACAGTCCTGTCAATTGTTGCAATTAAATTTTGACATTAGTAATAAACTTGTTAATAAGGTAAAATTCTGTCAAAATGCGAGTACACAGACATTGTAATTACTTACCTATGGTTTATTTATTTATTTTTTTACTCGTATTTGTACTATATTTTACTTGACATCACGGTTGACATAAAGACAGTGTCATGGAGGTGCCAACGCATTTACACGGAGCGTTTCCAAATCATCACCAAATCATTCTGTTCTTAATATTCGCACACTTATTAATCTTGTACATCTTTATCACATCACAATACGGAGTGTCACATATGACAATTTTAAAAAAAGCAACAGTTATATCCATAATATGTGCAAAAAGTTCTATGTTTTCAGCACATAACAGACTTCAATTTTGGGAATGGCTCATAATGTTCATTAATGAGACTGAATTTACTTGTGAAGGTGTATTTATTATGCACAATACACATCTCGACAGACGAAAATACTGTAAAAATTTTCATTAAAACATATTTGAGCGGGAACAATAAATGGACGACTAATTATAGGTACTCAAGTACCTCATTTAAATGGACAAAAGTTTGTACTTACATTTTTTGAATAACGTATTTAAACTATTATGATTTATCGACGATAAATAATCATCTCATAACCTAATAACTATGCTTTTGATCTTCCTCTCGTTGCCTCGCCCCTCTTTGTCTACCTCTATTCACAGGAAGCCTGGTTTAATACACAACTTTATAATTTTGTAATCCAAAATTATATTTCTTTATTTTAAAAATTGCACTATTACGAATTAATAAATAATAAATGTTATTTCCGTTGATTCGTTTATTAATTACTGTGACTGCAAGTGTAACCGATAACCGACAATTTTTGAGCTGTTTGTATCTCACTTGATTACGACAGTTGGCATTTGTTCTCCATGGGCGCGCGCCGAAATATGCAGTAAATCTTTAAAGAATTTTAACTCAAAATCTAAAAGACTTAGAAAAAAAAGTTATTAAGGAATATTGTAGCTCTCGTCGAGTTACATTACTGGTTAAATTTAATGCACTTATTTCATTTACACCCTGTACATATATATATATATATATATATATATATATATATATATATATATCTTTTCGACTGTCGCGATGTGCTTTCCGTGAAGTGGTTTGTACTTCCATGTGTGTTTCAGGTTGCCTTCTTGTTCCTCTTTGCTGGGTTGATAATGTCCTTGTTTGCTAAGTCCAGTGAAGTCAAAGCATGATCGGCTTGAATCATTACCTTTTGTATTTTACTGGTTACCTCTTTGTCGTAGAAGTACTCACTTAGATTTTTAACTTGCTGTTCTTTTCTGTTCTAGTACTTGGGAAACATCGACCTCCCTGCTTCCTGGGTAGGTGAAACATTTCTACAGAGCTTTGGGGATGGTGTCTGCGATATTTCCTAAACTCTTTTCGCGTTAAGGTGTGCACCGCTTGTACATAAGTGTCAGTCCATGCTATGACACCGAGACTGTAAGTAAATACCGATGTAGCAAAGCTGTTCACGGCTTGTGCCGTTCGTCTTACAGAAAGTTCCGTCTTCAATATCGCACGTACTCTACTTTGGTAAGTATCAATTAACTTTTCTTTGCATGTTTTTCGTACTATCCCTTGGCCTTGAATGTATCCTACGTATTTTTAACTCTCCTGTTCCGTCATTCCTTTTACAAAACTCTGGTTTGCTACTTCGTATCCTTGGTTTTGTATATATTTACCGTTTTTCATGTAGCTAGTTTTGTATTAATCCAGACCGAATTGCATTTTTATATCTGGACTGAACTGTCCAACTCGATCTAATTACTTGTGCATGTCATCCTTAGATTCTAAGTAAAGTTTGAGGTAATCCATGTACCAGAGATGTGAAATCTTAGTATTTTCGATATATTCTCTGTTATCTTGGTGTAACAGCTCAGTCAATGGTTTTATTTCAAGACAAAACCAGAGCAGGCTGAATGCGACTCCTTGAAAGATGCCTCTTCTTATCTGGGTCTGCCCGGCTGTTGTGTTATTTGTCACTATTTTTGTATTCCATCTAGACATTGCGTGCTCAAGGAAGTTGACAAGATGGTGTTGTATTCTGTAGATTTTTAATATTTCTAATAACCAAGAATGGGGCACGCTGTCCTACGCTTTACGGTAGTCGATGCCAGCTGTGTAAAGTGATCTTTTTTCTTTGCATGTCCTAATAATATTGAATCTATTACCAGTTGTTCTTTGCATCCTTTTAACCTCTTCCTGTATCCTTTTAGTTATTCATCTAGTAGTTTATTACATTCTAGATGTTTGTAAACTTTTTCTGATATAATGAATGTTAATAGTTTATAAATTGTAGGTAGGCAGGTGATCGGTCGGTAGGATACAGTGTCTGCCACTAGCACGGCGGTCATTGGTAGCAGGTAATTTATTCCGTATGTCATGAACTCAGGCCTGGTACTTGGTTTTTGTAGAATATTATGAAAGCATGTTGCGATGTTTGAATGTGTTGTTGTAATTTTTTTTGTCCAGAAGTTATGTACGTTATCTACTCCGTATATGTTTTGTGTTGTTCTGGCGTGCTCCATATATTGTCCCAATAGCGCTTCACTTCTTTCATATTTGGTTCTTGTATCTCATTTTCGCTTGGCTTCTCCATTAGTTTCTTATAAAACAGTTTTTCTTTCGTTCTAAATAAGTGATTGTTTTGTTTCCGCTTCTCACTGGTTCTATGTTGTTTTAACCTGGTTGTTAATGCTGCTAATTTTAGCTTAAGTAGATCTAATATTTCTGTTTTCTCTGGGTTTGATGGATTCTTGTGCTTGTTTACTATTTTTTGTGCTGATTACTTGACTTTTTGGCTTGTATCTCGTTTGTCGCTTTTTACGAATTTAGCTATTTCTTCTCGTAGCTTTCCTATGTTATTCGTCATCCTTCTTACGTTTGGATCTTTCTTATTCTGCTGGTTTTTATATTAATCTTTTGCGCAGTTCTTTGCTATAATGCCTGGCGAATGTTTCTATGTTGATGATTGTATAATAGCATCGGATTAAAAATTCATTAATTTCATTGGTCCATGTAACCCTTTGCCTTGTACAGGAAGAAATGGTGGATTGTGGCACGGCTGCTACAACAGCATCCGTTTCTTCAATAGGCTCTAGACCTTCTTGAGTTGGCCTAATCTGTTGAGTTCTGGTTTTTCGTCCTTGTCCATTGCGTTACAGGTATGGCATCCCGGCGGTTCCGACCCAGGTCCTGCTGCCCTAGCCCGCCATGGTTCGCGCTTCTTGTAACAGGAACTTTTTTTTGGAAAACACGCCTTTTGGGTTGCTGACACTCAGACGGTCGGTATTTTGGCTTCCCCTTTCTGCTGGCTTGCGCACTAGGGCACTGCGCCCCCCCCTCCTTCGAGGAGGTACTGCAGGGGGTTATTATTATTATTATTGTTATAAAGAAGATTGGCACACTCAGAAATAGGTAATAAGCCTTGATTATATATTTATATCTATTTTATTATTATTATTATTATCTTGGGAACCGGATTCGATCTCGACCGACGCCAAATATTTCCAATTTTAAATGACACAAAATTGACCCCTGTGATGTACTCTCTAGGCCAGCAATAAGTGCCCGTGAGGTGACGCCTGGTAAGCGCCCGCACGGTGCAAATATTTCATAATTTCCGATATGTGTACAAAGCAGAGTGGCACACTCAGCAATGGGTAATAAGCCGTGATGATATATTTATTTATGTAGGGCGTTTCTCACTTAGGAACACCTCGATTATTTACTTTATTCTTGGAAATAGAAGAAAATCATTCAATTAAAAGTTGTAGTAGATGACGGGGGACATTCACTTACTGAAGAAATTTTTTTGTGACCAGTGGTTCTCAAACCATAACATGAAGTAATTTTTTTTAAATAGGATGATAAATATTTTTAGGACTATTCGATAGACTATTTTTTCCTCAATGTATCCATGTAATCATTTTATATCTTTCTTTTTAATATTATAAAGAAACTACAAAAATAGTAAAAACTGTAAAAACATTTTTGTACACAACTTTCAATTATGAACAACTTCGCACTCTACAGTTTTTGCCGTGAAATGAACAGGAGAGCAGGAAATTGCAATAAACTAAAATCCCATGTTAAATTTTTATGTTAGCGTCAACACCCTGTAATATATAGGAAGATTTCGTTAGCCACCATTGGGATCTCGGAAAGTATGAGATACAACTTCGGTTAATAGGACATGTGATGCACCTTTGGGGATCATTTTAGATGTGCTTTTTTGTAACAAAAATTGTCATAGGTTACTTAAAAATGGCGGAAAACTGAATTTGGTCGATGTTTTCATCAGTACTCGAGAAAAATATATCAAATAAAAAGTTAGATATTTTTATATTGTATCCAGTGGCGTACGAAAACAATTTTCTATCGGTAAAACTTACATTTTTACCTCTCGCTAAGATAGGCATTGAATTCATGCTAAAAATCGCAGATTTTAGTGAATAAGCATATTTTAAGGTCCCTAGAATCCGATTATAACATTTTGACGATGATGTGTGTGTGTGTGTGTGTGTGTGTGTGTAGATGTGTGTGTGTGTGAGTGTGTGTGGATGTGTTTGTGAATGTTGGATCTACGATTTCTCAAATACAATAAGACTAAAGACATTTTTAACTACGGATTGCTCAATCTAACAATAATGGGAAGAGTTGATTAAGTTTTGGTAACAATTGAACAACCGGAAGTAATAGTTACAAGAAAAAATCATCTAAATATTATTTATCAAAAATTTATGCAAATACTTTTATTAAAGAACGTTAAATTCTTTATTCGATAAATATAAATTCACTATTATATCTTTTATAGATTTAGAGATAAAGAAATGCATATAAAATAATTTGATGTAAAAAATCTCAGATCAACCTACTTCAAGGTAAGAAATTAAAATGTGTGTAATTGACACATAAATGTCGCTGTCCAAAACATTTGTATGCCACTGTCAAAAATATTTGTATGTCATTATGAAGATTATGAAAATGAAAAAAGTCAACAACGCAAAAGAATATACGTAAAAAAGAATATAAAGGGAATTTGCAAAAAAAATGATGAATATAAACAAAAAGAAAACAAAAGTAGAAAAAGAATATTTCAGGATATTGAATATAAAGAAAATATATGTATTGTACATAATTTATATTAAAATATCCCATATATTTTGCAAATATATGTGAGAATTATTTTGTAGTGAGACATATATGCATTTGTATTTAAAAATATTTTTTGTTTTATGCGTACAACCAGGAAAAATATCTGGCGAGAGGTTATGTGCTGGCCACATCAGATTTTTTTTAATGAAACCCATATTTGATTTTTACTCCAAAAAATACTTATTTTTGTTTTTCTCAATTGGTATAAGGATTATTGTGTTTTAAATTTATTTTACCCGAAAAATCTTAAATTTTTCGTTATTTTTTATATTACCTATTTTTTTTCCAGTAATTTCATTAGTTTTTTAAAATAATATTTTATTTTACTTAAATATATTATTTCATAACTATTTCGTTTCATAATTTAATTTTAACTCTATATTTTCAAACTCACGTAAGTACGTATACCAGGTATGATTTAAAAATTATTTAAAAGACAAAAACCCTTACACCAATCGAAAGAGAAAAAATAAGCATTTAACTCGAGCAAAAATCAAATATGGATTCCATTTAACATAATATGTAAGTTCGAATTTATTTACCGGTAGAAAAATTATTTTATTATAAAAATATCTAACTTTTTTATTTAAAACATTTTTCTTGATTACTTGAAAGTAATTTCAATATGAATATATCAACCAAATCCAGTTTTCCGCCATATTCTAACAACCTATGAGAATTTTTGTCAAAACAAAAAAAGCACAACTAAAGATGGCCTCCAAAGGCAAACCACATGTCCAATTTAACCGGAGTCGTATCTCTTATAGTTTCCGAGATCCCAATGGTGACCTTCGAAATCCTGTATAGGTACATACTGACACTATTGTATACAAGGTGGTTCAGGAGTGGTGTAACAACAGTATATTACTAGCCTAAGCTCGGCTTCGCCGAGTTTACCCTAGGGCTCCGCCGATAGTGTTTTATAATAGTTTATACGTACATCCAGTCTGTCTACGCACAATTTAAAACCAAAGTGGTAACGCCAACAGTCTTGTCAGATACCCAAGTTCCCCCTTCTATCAAACGAATTAACTTTATGCATAAAACAAAAGCCAATCAACCTGTCATAAATTTCCACACTTGTGTCTAAAAGTTCGTAACCAGACCTCTCATTTGATACCAAACACGACATATTTCTAGCACCTTTATACAAAAACAATAGCCGACCGAGATGTCTATTTGTTGACACTTCTATGTTACAGCCCTGCAGAAAAAAATTCACATGATCCTAATCACTACATGGATCTGATAACTTTATGTAAAAAACAAAAGCCGGTCAAGTTGATGTCAAAATTTTGAAAGTTCTATAGTTTAGCCATGCAGAAAACTTTTCATTTAATACCAAACAGGATATACAGGTGTTTCATATAAGAGTGCAAGGCTTTGGAGTATGAATTCTGATACCAAAAGGGGGAAAAATCCCAATAAACATTGATGCTATAACGCTTTCTAACAGAGATAGGTACCCAGGATTTTATTAAAATAATAAAAAAAAACAGGAAACAGGTTATTTTTATTTATTTTTGTATTGGGTCATAAATAATTATTTATAAAAAGAATCCCAGAGCAAGTGTTTAAAATGAAAGGCATTACATTCAATAAATAAATCAGTATTATTTAAAAATACTACGGTAAATTATTAAAATATTACATTTTCATTAAATACAGAAGGCTTGGCAATACTTTTTTGTATTAGAAATATTATCAAAATATTAAATAACAGGTGTAATAATTAAATAATTATCGGATTGAAATAAGTGGAATTTTTAATTAATTAAATCTCATTTAAATTTTAAATGAATTAAACAAATGCCATCAGGCAACTATTTTCTGCTATTTCAGTATTATGCTTCATTTAAGATAAATCCTCGGTATCTCTGTTATGAAGCGTTCTAGCACCAATGTTTATTGGGATTTTTTTCATGTTGGTGTCTAGAATTCATACTCCGAAGCCTTACATAGTTACATGAAACACCCTGTATTTCTGACAAATTTATACGAAAAACAAGAAATGTTTTCTCATGGACTGTCATAGAGAATTGTCAAAAATACGACAGCTCGATCGGCTATTCTTTTTTGCATAAAATTGTCAATAATATTTTGGAAGTGTAGTATCTATAGCTGAGTGCACGATGTATAATGTATTACAAAGAATGGCTAAATAACCGGGTTAGTTCATACAGTATGCCGCTAGATGTCAGGTTTCTTGCGACCCGGTTTTTACAAAAATATTTGAAATAGTAAATTATTCCTATATATCGCACAATATTTTATATTTTCAATACATTACCTTTTATCTTTTGTCAGTTCTATGTATGTATTTTATACAAATTCCATACAACAGGCTTCTATAATTTCAATAAAATTATAAAATAAACATAATGTCATGTACTTGACACTGACAACTTTCAATCAGAATTTTCTAAATCGTAGTACCTGTTTCTATGGTTATATCATGGCTGGCTGCTACAAAATCGCACATTTTGGCACCTTAAAAAGACTATGGTCCGTATTCTTACATCTTAAAGTAACGCTACTTCCGAAAAATCGGTACTTCAACTGTCAAATGTCAACTTTAACATTAAAATGAGAGATATAAAAATAAATTAAATTGTAAAAAGCATTTATTTCTAATGTCATAGGTTTCATTTACAAAAATATGAAACCTATTCTTATCTACTCATAAAATTATATAAATAAAAAACCAAATAGCGCTACTTCCGAAGTAACGTTACTTCAAGAGGTGAAAATTCGACGCCTGTCAAATGGTAACGGGTCGCGTTAGCTTCTCTTTTACCAGCTAGTTATGTCAACGCATCTCGTACTCTCACCTATAGATACTACACCGTGGTAGAAACTGATGAAAACATATAATGAAATGAATAAATGCTGCGCATTTTATGCGAGCAAACAGGACAAAATTACAGGATAAATATAAACATAATACAAGGTGCCCATTTTATATGTTCCCGCCTGAAATTTTAAGAGTAAGCAAAACCATATACATTTTATAAGCCACTTGGTGAATATTAGTACTTTAAATCGAATAATCACAGTAGGTATAAGAGCAAAACAAAATTTTAAAAACCAAGTCACTTATGAAATGTATCATGGATTGCCTAATCATGAATTTTCAGGCGGAAACTTTTAAAATGCGGACCCTGTATTAGTAACATGTATATGAGTACACAATACTAAATTTAAAGATAAAAATAAATCAAACAAAACTAAAAGATGTGATAATTTAATTCTAGAGTAAACAGTTAGTTACAAACTGCAGAAAAGTAAGTACTTACATTACATTAGATCTGAACTTTTACAACGAATTTGAAAATATATCAATAAAGTTTGGATTGTTAAAAATGATAGGTATTAAAGATTACTTTTCTGGCTCATGCTGTATGATTATGTAATTTAAAATAGTTTTTATTAGTACGATACAATAATTGGGAATAAATTTTTTTCAATATAGATAATTTTAACGTAATATAAGAAAATAAAATACAGATTAAATTCTGTACCGTTTTAAGATAGATATCGAATTATGTATAATCTGAAATAATTTTAAACGTAATGTAAGAAAATGAATTACAAAAAAAGAACAGATTAAAACATACTATCTAAAATTATTGAATTGTCTTGTTCCAGACTATGATTTTCCTGTACACGTCTTAAAATCATTACATATACCTATATATACAATCGGTTTATAACGTTGTACCATGTCTTCCGATGCGAATTCTCCACTGGTCTTGCCATAGATCTTCATTCTCTCTTATTTCTTCTTGGACTACTGCTACCCAATTCCTTCTAGGTCTCCCTGTTTTCTTTTTGCCGCTACGAGTTTACTGTGGTATGTGTTTTGCCATTACTCATTTGCTGTACGTGATCGTACCATCTTAATTGACTTGTTTTTATATCATCGGCTATAGTAATTGATACATGCATAATTTGTCATTAACATATCAAATATGACATGACAATGTTTATCTTTTTAATTTTGTACATCGATTGTGATATTATTCCTACCTTTCTGATCTTTTTCGACGTGTTTCCTTATATATTTTCCAAAATTCTATTTACAAAATAAAATATGTAACATAATAATAAACATGGCTTAAAATCATTACATATACCTACCTTGTTAAATTCATCATCTTTTCTTTAATTATTACATATTATTTAAAGATTTTATTGCATTTAAAAGGAAGAAAACTGATAATTTGTCATCATTGACATTGACATAACAGCGTTTATCGTCTTAAATTTTCAAGGAAAACTGTGATCGTTACTGTGAAAAATATTGTTTAGTTAGAAATATTTGTTTTTTACCTAGTTACTTATGACACATTTGGTAACACTGTCGAAGTACATATGAACCGTCAAATTTTATAATTTTTAATTAAAATGTTTTAGGCCTTTTTTACCTGTGCGGATATAAATGCCCATTCTCAAAATTTATAATTATGAATTAAACTTCTTTCAAATTGTCTCCATTTCATAAATATTTCCATTTAAAGGTTCAAAATGACATGACAAACATGGCGTTCTTCGTCTTAAAATTTCAAGGAAAACTGTGATCGTTACTGTGAAAAATATTGTTTCTGTCCCCATTTTCAATCTTTAATAATTTTTTACTCGAAAACTATACATCCTACAGAAATTCGTCCCATTAGAAGGGCCCTGAAGCCAATCATTTCCTACGACTTGGTACAAATTTCATGAAAATCGGTCGCACCGGTTAAGCTGTAGCCTTGTCTAAAGTTGGGCGATCGTTGTGATGAATTCAAATATATATATATATATATATATATATATATATATATATATATATATATATATAGAACTATAGATAGTGAATCTGATCGTTTAGTATTAGGACTAGCCTAAGCTCGGCTTCGCCGAGTTTACCCTAGGGCTCCGCCGATAGTGTTTTATAATAGTTTATACGTACATCCAATCTGTCTACGCACAATTTAAAACCAAAGTGGTAACGCCAACAGTCTTGTCAGATACCCAAGTTCCCCCTTTTATCAAACGAATTAACTTTATGCATAAAACAAAATCCAATCAACCTGTCATAAATTTCCACACTTGTGTCTAAAAGTTCGTAACCAGACCTCTCATTTGATACCAAACACGACATATTTCTAGCACCTTTATACAAAAACAAAAGCCGACCGAGATGTCTATTTGTTGACACTTCTATGTTACAGCCTTGCAGAAAAAAATTCACATGATCCTAATCAGTACATGGTTCTGACAACTTTATGTAAAAAACAAAAGCCGGTCAAGTTGATGTCAAAATTTTGAAAGTTCTATAGTTTAGCCACAGTATAGAGAATACAAGCAGTAGCGACACTCTTGTCGGAACCTTTGATGTTTCGTTCCAGGCTGCTCGGTGTGCAGGGGGTAATAATGAGGAGCGCGAAATTTGGAGAAAACATAAAAATATATATTTCATATTTGTTATTTAATATCAAATGATAAATGGTAAAAATAGATTAGTGAAATATAAATATGTAAAAAAAAAATTTAAAGCCAATAATATTAAAATTAAATAATTCAATAATCCAGTAATAAAAAAAAATAATAAATATATTTATAAAAATACGTGTATTAAAGAAATAAATACTAACAATAACCAAATAACGAGTATGTCAGTGATCGTAGCATGGTGGTAGCGTGCTAGCTTCTTGTTCTAAAGATTGTGGGTTCGAACCCCCAGTACACTTATTTTTTTTTTAATTTTTATTTTTTCAATTTATTTTTGTGTTTTTATTTGTTTTAATATTTTTTATTTGTTTTTATTTATTTTTATTTGTTTTTATTTATTTTTATTTGTTTCTATTTATTTTAATTGAACAAGAAAAAACAGTAAAACTACAATAAATAGAAACAAATAAAAATAAATAAAAACAAATAAAAAATATTAAACAAATAAAAACAAAAAATAAATTGAAAAAATTAAAATTTAAAAAAAAATTGAAGAAGTGTGCTGGGGGTTTGAACCCACAATCTTTGGAACAAAAAGCTAGCACGCTACCACCATGATACAATCACTTGCACTTTAAGCTTTCTTTTATAGGTAATAATAATTATCACATTAAAATTGCCATAACATTTTCTTAATTTACTTAATTATTTTTAATTAATTTTAAACAATTTGTTATTAATATGATGCAATAAGTGTTCCCAAACATGTGTTTTACAGCAATAAGTTTTAATGGGAGGCAAATATTCAAATTATTCTTATTTCCCATGTTAAATGCCTATGTAACGGATTTCGAGCGCCACCCGGTATAGAATAAACACTTCCAAGACCTGTGCATAATATTAAAATATATATTTTTTATAAAATTATAACAAATACATGATAATTATTACAAATACAATGAATATGCACGTAATATATTATTTGAATCTGATTCAAAGTCCCGCTCCTCATTGTTTCCCAATTCAACCCGAGCAGGTTGGAACGAAAATCAGCGAAGTGTCGCTACTGCATATTCTCTATACTGTAATTTAGCCATGCAGAAAACTTTTCATTTAATACCAAACAGGATATACAGGTGTTTCATACAAGAGTGCAAGGCTTTGGAGTATGAATTCTGATACCAAATGGGGGAAAAATCCCAATAAACATTGATGCTATAACGCTTTCTAACAGAGATAGGTACCCAGGATTTTATTAAAATAAAAAAAAAAATAAACAGGAAACAGGTTATTTTTATTTATTTTTGTATTGGGTCATAAATAATTGTTTATAAAAAGAATCCCAGAGCAAGTGTTTAAAATGAAAGGCATTACATTCAATAAATAAATCAGTATTATTTAAAAATACTACGGTAAATTATTAAAATATTACATTTTCATTAAATACAGAAGGCTTGGCAATACTTTTTTGTATTAGAAATATTATTAAAATATTAAATAACAGGTGTAATAATTAAATAATTATCGAATTGAAATAAGTGGAATTTTTAATTAATCAAATCTCATTTAAATTTTAAATGAATTAAACAAATGCCATCAGCCAACTATTTTCTGCTATTTCAGTATTATGCTTCATTTAAGATAAATCCTCGGTATCTCTATTATGAAGCGTTCTAGCACCAATGTTTATTAGGGTTTTTTTCATGTTGGTGTCTAGAATTCATACTCCGAAGCCTTACATAGTTACATGAAACACCCTGTATTTCTGACAAATTTATACGAAAAACAAGAAATGTTTTCTCATGGACTGTCATAGAGAATTGTCAAAAATACGACAGCTCGATAGGCTATTCTTTTTTGCATAAAATTGTCAATAATATTTCGGAAGTGTTGTATCTATAGCTGAGTGCACGATGTATAATGTATTATAAAGAATTGCTAAATAACCGGGTTAGTTCATACAGTATGCCGCTAGATGTTAGGTTTTTTGCGACCCGGTTTTTACAAAAATATTTGAAATAGTAAATTATTCCTATATATCGCACAATATTTTATATTTTCAATACATTACCTTTTATCTTTTGTCAGTTCTATGCATGTATTTTATACAAATTCCATACAACAGGCTTCTATAATTTCAGTAAAATTATAAAATAAACATGTCATGTACTTGACCCTGACATCTTTCAATCAGAATTTTCTAAATCGTAGTACCTGTTTCTATGGTTATATCATGGCTGGCTGCTACAAAATCGCACATTTTGGCACCTTAAAAAGACTATGGTCCGTATTCTTACATCTTAAAGTAGCGCTACTTCCGAAAAATCGCTACTTCAACTGTCAAATGTCAACTTTAACATTAAAATGAGAGATATAAAAATAAATGAATTTGTAAAAAGCATTAATTTCTAATGTCATACGTTTCATTTACAAAAATATGAAACCTATTCTTATCTACTCATAAAATTATATAAATGAAAAATCGAAATAGCGCTACTTCCGAAGTAACGTTACTTCAAGAGGTGAAAATTTGGGTCTATATCTCTTTATTTGATCCATACCCTGTTGTACATCCTATATCACAACATTTTCTATTTAAACGCGAACTTATTTTAACCGCAACCGACACACTGCGGCACACCAACTGCCAAACGCCTGTCAAATGGTAACGGATACTACACCGTGGTAGGAACTGATGAAAACATATAATGAAATGAACAAATGCTGCGCATTTTATGCGAGCAAACGGGACAAAATTACAGGATAAATATAAACATAATACAAGGTGCCCATTTTATATGTTCCCGCCTGAAATTTTAAGAGTAAGCAAAACCATATACATTTTATAAGCCACTTGGTGAATATTAGTACTTTAAATCGAATAATTACAGTAGGTATAAGAGCAAAACAAAATTTTAAAAACCAAGTCACTTATGAAATGTATCATGGATTGCCTAATCATGAATTTTCAGGCGGGAACTTTTAAAATGCGGACCCTGTATTAGTAACATGTATATGAGTACACAATACTGAATTTAAAGATAAAAATAAATCAAACAAAACTAAAAGATATGATATTTTAATTCTAGAGTAAACAGTTAGTTACAAACTGCAGAAAAGTAAGTACTTACATTACATTAGATCTGAACTTTTACAACGAATTTGAAAATATATCAATAAAGTTTGGATTGTTAAAAATGACAGGTATTAAAGATTACTTTTCTGGCTCATGCTGTATGATTATGTAATTTAAAATATTTTTTATTAGTACGATACAATAATTGGGAATAAAAATTTTTTAATATAGATAATTTTAACGCAATATAAGAAAATAAAATACAGATTAAATTCTGTACCGTTTTAAGATAGATATCGAATTATGTATAATCTGAAATAATTTTAAACTAATGTAAGAAAATGAATTACAAAAAAGAACAGATTAAAACATACTATCTAAAATTATTGAATTGTCTTGTTCCAGACTATGATTTTCCTGTACACGTCTTAAAATCATTACATATACCTATATATACAATCGGTTTATAACGTTGTACCATGTCCTCCGATGCGAATTCTCCACTGGTCTTGCCATAGATCTTCATTCTCTCTTATTTCTTCTTGGATTCCTGCTACCCAAGTCCTTCTAGGTCTCCCTCTTTTCTTTTTGCCGCTAGGAGTTTACTGTGGTATGTGTTTTGCCATTACTCATTTGCTGTACGTGATCGTACCATCTTAATTGACTTGTTTTTATATCATCGGTTATAGTAATTGATACATGCTTAATTTGTCATTAACATATCAAATATGACATGACAATGTTTATCTTTTTAATTTTGTACATCGATTGTGATATTATTCCTACCTTTCTGATCCTTTTCGACGTGTTTCCTTATACATTTTCCAAAATTCTATTTACAAAATAAAATATGTAACATAATAATAAACATGGCTTAAAATCATTACATATACCTACCTTGTTAAATTCATCATCTTTTCTTTAATTATTACATATTATTTAAACATTTTATTGCATTGAAAAGGAAGAAAACTGATAATTTGTCATCATTGACATTGACATAACAGCGTTTATTGTCTTAAATTTTCAAGGAAAACTGTGATCGTTACTGTGAAAAATATTGTTTAGTTAGAAATATTCGTTTTTTACCTAGTTACTTATGACACATTTGGTAACACTGTCCAAGTACATATGAACCGTCAAATTTTATAATTTTTAATTAAAATGGTTTAGGCCTATTTTACCTGTGCAGATATAATTGCCCATTCTCAAAATTTATAATTATGAATTAAACTTCTTTCAAATTGTCTCCATTTCATAAATATTTCCATTTAAAGGTTCAAAATGACATGACAAACATGGCGTTCTTCGTCTTAAATTTTCAAGGAAAACTGTGATCGTTACTGTGAAAAATATTGTTTCTGTACCAATTTTCAATCTTTAATAATTTTTTACTCGAAAACTATGCATCCTACAGAAATTCATCCTATTAGAAGGGCCCTGAAGCCAATCATTTCCTACGACTTGGTACAAATTTCATGAAAATCGTTCGCACCGTTTAAGCTGTAGCCTTGTCTTAAGTTGGGCGATCGTCGTGATGAATTCAAATATATATAGGACTATAGATAGTGAATCTGATCGTTTAGTATTAGGACTAGCCTAAACTCGGCTTCGCCGACTTCAGCCTAGGGCTCCGCCGATAGTGTTTTATGAAAGACTATACGTACATCCAATATGACGGATGACAATGTTTATCTTTTTAATTTTGTATATGTACTCCGATCGATTGTCATAATAATTCTGCCTTTCTGATCCTTTTCGACGTGTTTCCTTATTCATTTTCCAATATTCTATTTACAAAATAAAATATATAATACATTAATATAAAACATGGCTTAAAATCATTGTGTATACCTACCTCGTTAATTTTATCATCTTTTCTTTAATATTACATATTATTGAAACATTTCTTTGCAATAAAAAGTATGAAAACCGATAATTTGTAGTCATTGACATTGACATACCACATGACATGACAGCGTTTATCTTCTTAAATTTTTCAATGAAAACTGATCATTACAGTGACCTATTGTTTCTGTCCCAATTTTCAATCTTTAATATTTTTTTACTCCAAAACTATGTATCCTACAGAAATTAGTCCCATTAGAAGGGCCCTGAAGCCAATCATTTCCTACAATTTGATACAAATTTCATGAAAATCGGTCGCACCGTTTAAGCTGTAGCCTTGTCTAAAGTTTGGCGATCGGCTTTTTGATTAAAGAATATATAGAAAGATCCTCTAACTGTTTAGTATATAGGATTCCTATATATCGCACAATAATTTATATTTTCAATACATTACCTTTTATCTTTTGTCAGTTCTGTGTATGTATTTTATACAAATTCCATAAAACAGGCTTCTATAATTTCAGTAAAATTATAAAATAAACATAATGTCATGTACTTGACACTGACATCTTTCAATCAGAATTTTCTAAATCGTAGTACCTGTTTCTATGGTTATATCATGGCTGGCTGCTACAAAATCGCACATTTTGGCAACTTAAAAAGACTATGGTCCGTATTCTTAGATCTTAAAGTAGCGTTACTTCCGAAAAATCGCTACTTCAACTGTCAAATGTCAACTTTAACATTAAAATGAGAGATATAAAAATAAATGAAATTGTAAAAAGCATTTATTTCTAATGTCATAGGTTTCATTTACAAAAATATGAAACCTATTCTTATCTACTCATAATATTATATAAATAAAAAATCAAAATAGCGCTACTTCCGAAGTAACGTTACTTCAAGAGGTGAAAATTCGGGTCTATATCTCTTTATTTGATCCATACCCTGTTGTACATCCTATATCACAACATTTTCTATTTAAACGCGAACTTATTTTAACCGCAACCGACACACTGCGGCACACCAACTGCCAAACGCCTGTCAAATGGTAACGGGTCGCGTTAGCTTCTTTTTTACCAGCTAGTTATGTCAACGCATCTCGTACTCTCACCTATAGATACTACACCGTGGTAGGAACTGATGAAAACATATAATGAAATGAACAAATGCTGCGCATTTTATGCGAGCAAACAGGACAAAATTACAGGATAAATATAAACATAATACAAGGTGCCCATTTTATATGTTCCCGCCTGAAATTTTAAGAGTAAGCAAAACCATATACATTTTATAAGCCACTTGGTGAATATTAGTACTTTAAATCGAATAATCACAGTAGGTATAAGAGCAAAACAAAATTTTAAAAACCAAGTCACTTATGAAATGTATCATGGATTGCCTAATCATGAATTTTCAGGCGGGAACTTTTAAAATGCGGACCCTGTATTAGTAACATGTATATGAGTATACAATACTAAATTTAAAGATAAAAATAAATCAAACAAAACTAAAAGATGTGTTATTTTAATTCTAGAGTAAACAGTTAGTTACAAACTGCAGAAAAGTAAGTGCTTACATTACATTAGATCTGAACTTTTACAACGAATTTGAAAATATCTCAATAAAGTTTGGATTGTTAAAAATGATAGGTATTAAAGATTACTTTTCTGGCTCATGCTGTATGATTATGTAATTTAAAATATTTTTTATTAGTACGATACAATAATTGGGAATAAAAGATTTTTAATATAGATAATTTTAACGTAATATAACAAAATAAAATACAGATTAAATTCTGTACCGTTTTAAGATATGTAGATATCGAATTATGTATAATCTGAAATAATTTTAAACGTGATGTAAGAAAATGAATTACAAAAAAAGAACAGATTAAAACATACTATCTAAAATTATTGAATTGTCTTGTTCCAGACTATGATTTTCCTGTACACGTCTGAAAATTATTACATATACCTATATATACAATCGGTTTATAACGTTGTACTATGTCTTCCGATGCGAATTCTCCACTGGTCTTGCCATAGATCTTCATTCTCTCTTATTTCTTCTTGGATTCCTGCTACCCAATTACTTCTAGGTCTCCCTCTTTTCTTTTTTTACTCATTTGCTGTACGTGATCGTACCATCTTAATTGACTTGTTTTTATATCATCGGTTATAGTAATTGATACATGCATAATTTGTCATTAACATATCAAATATGACATGACAATGTTTATCTTTTTAATTTTGTACATCGATTGTGATATTATTCCTACCTTTCTGATCCTTTTCGACGTGTTTCCTTATACATTTTCCAAAATTCTATTTACAAAATAAAATATGTAACATAATAATAAACATGGCTTACAATCATTACATATACCTACCTTGTTAAATTTATCATCTTTTCATTAGTTATTACATATTATTTAAACATTTTATTGCATTTAAAAGGAAGAAAACTGATAATTTGTCATCATTGACATTGACATAACAGCGTTTATCGTCTTAAATTTTCATGGAAAACTGTGATCGTTACTGTGAAAAATATTGTTTAGTTAGAAATATTTGTTTTTTACCTAGTTACTTATGACACATTTGGTAACACTGTCCAAATACATATGAACCGTCAAATTTTATAATTTTTAATTAAAATGGTTTAGGCCTTTTTTACCTGTGCGGATATAATTGCCCATTCTCAAAATTTATAATTATGAATTAAACTTCTTTCAAATTGTCTCCATTTCATAAATATTTCCATTTAAAGGTTTGAAATGATATGTCAAACATGGCGTTCTTCGTCTTAAATTTTCAAGGAAAACTGTGATCGTTACTGTGAAAAATATTGTTTCTGTCCCAGTTTTCAATCTTTAATAATTTTTTACTCGAAAACTATACATCTTACAGAAATTCGTCCCATTAGAAGGGCCCTGAAGCCAATCATTTCCTACAACTTGGTACAAATTTCACGAAAATCGGTCGAACCGTTTAAGCTGTAGCCTTGTCCAAAGTTGGGCGATCGTCGTGATGAATTCAAATATATATATATATATATATATATATATATATATATATATATATATATATATATATATATATATATAGATATAACTATAGATAGTGATTCTAACCTTTTAGTATTAGGACTAGCCTAACCTCGGCTTCGCCGAGTTTACCCTAGGGCTCCGCCAATAGTGTTTTATAATAGTATATACGTACATCCAAACTATCTACGCACAATTTAAAACCAAAGTGGTAACGCCAACAGTCTTGTCAGATACCCAAGGTCCCCGTTCTATCAACGAATTAGCGTTATGCATAAAACAGAAGCCAATCAACCTGTTATAAATTTCCACACGTGTCTAAAAGTTCGTAACCAGACCTCTCATTTGATACCAAACACGACATATTTCTAGCACCTTTATACAGAAACAAAAGCCGACCGATATTTGTTGACACTTCTATGTTATAGTTCTGCAGAAAAAAATTCACTTGATCCTAATCACGACATGGTTCTGACAACTATATGTGAAAAACAAAAGCCGGTCAAGTTGATGTCAAAATTTTGAAAGTTCTATTGTTTAGCTATGCAGAAAACTTTTCATTTAATACTAAACAGGATATACAGGTGTTTCATATAAGAGTGCAAGGCGTAGGAGTATGAATTCTGATACCAAAAGGGGGAAAAATCCCAATAAACATTGGTGCTATAACGCTGACTAAACTATTATTCACGAAAGATAACTATTCAAGGTCATTTGTGAGCCGTCTGATATAATATTACTCGCAGATAACTTCACTGCATTTTGTAAGCATAGGCGTGTAACATGAAATATTTATGGACACATTTCAAATGAAAAAATAAGAGTCTGTTATTTAAAAATTATGTTTCGTTCTAAATAATGGCTTTCTGAAAGACTTACGTTCTTCACTTATGTTTTTGCAAAATTCAAAAACGTAGTCTTAACTATAAACCAAGTAATAATAATTTGATTTAAACGGCAACGCCACTGGCACAGAGGGCATAGTAGTAGATAATTAGATATCTGTAATTCTACGACATACGTCCTTATTATTTATAATGTGTTAGAAAGTAATGCCACTATTTACGTATATCTGTCCCACCACATAAATTAAATAGACATATGTCAAATAATATATCTCTTTCTAATACAAAATGTTGCTAAGCTACTGCTGTAAAGTGATGTGTATTCTTTCTTCAAACCAATGACCTGGAATAGTCATCTTTCGTGAATAATAGTATAACAGAGATAACCAGGATTTTATTTAAAAAAAAAAACAGGAAATAGGTTAGTTTTATTTATTTTGTATTGGGTCATAAATAATTATTTATAAAAAGAATCCCAGAGCAAGTGTTCAAAATGAAAGCCATTACATTCAATAAATAAATCAGTATTATTTAAAAATACTACGGTAAATTATTAAAATATTGCATTTTTATTAAATACAGAGAGCTTGGCAATACTTTTTTGTATTAGAAATATTATCAAAATATTAAATAACAGGTGTAATAATTAAATAATTATCGGATTGAAATGAGTAGAATTTTTAATTAATTAAATCTCATTTAAATTTTAAATGAATTAAACAAATGCCGTCAGCCAACTATTTTCTATTTCAGTATTACGCTACATTTAAGATAAATCCTCGGTATCTCTGTTATGAAGCGTTCTAGCACCAATGTTTATTGGATTTTTTTTCATGTTGGTGTCTAGAATTTATACTCCGAAGCCTTACTTAGTTAATTGAAACACCCTGTATTTCTGACAAATTTATACGAAAAACAATAAATGTTTTCTCAGGGACTGTCATAGAGAATTGTCAAAAATACGACAGCTCGATCGGCTATTGTTTCTTTTTTATAAAATTGTCAGTAATATTTCGGAAATGTAGTATCTATAGCTGAGTGCACGATGTATAATGTATTACAAAGAATGGCTAAATAACCGGGTTAGTTCATACAGTATGCTGCTAGATGTCAGGTTTTTTGCGACCCGGTTTTTACAAATATTTAAAATAGTGAATTATTCCTATATAACGCACAATATTTTATATTTTCAATACATTACCTTTTATCTTTTGTCAGTTCTATGTATGTATTTTGGACAAATTCCATACAGAAGGCTTCTATATTTTCAGTAAAATTATAAAATAAACATTATCTCATGTACTTGACACTGGCATTTTTAAATCAGTTTTCTTAATCGTAGTACCTGTTTCTATGGTTATAGCATGGCTGGCTGCTATAAAATCGCACATTTTGGCTACTTAAAAAGGCTATTGCCCGTATTTTTACATCTTAAAGTAGCGCTACCTTCGAAAAATCGCTACTTCAACTGTTATATGTCAACTTTAACATTAAAATTAGAGATATAAAAATAAATTAAATTGTAAAAAGCATTTATTTCAAATGTCATAGGTTTCATTTACAAAAATATGAAACCTATTCTTATCTATTCATAAAATAAAATAAATAAAAAATCGAAATAGCGCTACTTCTGAAGTAACGTTACTTCAAGAGGTGAAAATTCGGGTCTATATCTCTTTATTTGATCCATACCCTGTTGTGCATCCTATAGCACAACATTTTCTATTTAAACGCGAACTTATTTTAACCGCAACCGGCACACTGCGGCACACCAACTGCCAAACGCCTGTCAAATGGTAACGGGTCGCGTTAGCGTCTTTTGTACCAGCTAGTTATGTCAACGCATCTCGTGCTCTCACCTATAGATACCACACCGTGGTAGGAACTGATTAAAATTATAATAAAATGTGCATTTTATGCGAGCAAACAGGACAAAATGTCCCAATTACAGGATAAATATAAACATAATACAGGGTGCCCATTTTATATGTTCCCGCCTAAAATTTTAAGAAGAAGCAAAACCAAATACATTTCATAAGCCACTTGATTAATATTAGTACTTTAAATCGAATAATCACAGAAGGTATAAGAGCAAAACAAAATTTTAAAAACCAACTCACTTATGAAATGTATCATGGATTGCTTAAACATGACTTTTCAGGCGGGAACTTTTAAAATGCGCAGCCTGTATTAGTAACATGTATATGAGTACACAATACTAAATTTAAAGATAAAAATAAATCAAACAAAACTAAAAGATGTGATATTTTAATTCTAGAGTAAACAGTTTACAAACTGCAGAAAAGTAAGTACTTACATTACTTTAGATCTGAACTTTTACAACGAATTTGAAAATATATCAATAAAGTTTGGATTGTTAATAAGGGGATAGAATGCAAAAATCATAAGATGACTTTTCTGGCACATGCTGTATGATTATGTAATTTAAAAGATTTTTTATTAGTACGATACAATAATTGGGAATAAATTTTTTTTTAATATAGACAATTTTAACGTAATATAAGAAAATAAAATACAGATTAAATTCTGTACCGTTTTAAGATAGATATCGAATTATGTATAATCTGAAATAATTTTAAACGTAATGTAAGATAATGAATTACAAAAAAAAAAGAACAGATTAAAACATACTATCTAAAATTATTGAATTGTCTTGTTCCAGATTTTATGATTTTCCTGTAGTATTTAATTTTTATTCTTGCCTCTAAATACGTATTAGATATTGTACATGTGTTCTTTGTCGATTGTGATGTTTATTATGTCTTTCTCAGCCTGACATTGTTAAATCTATTTACAAAATAAAAATATAAATTAACAATAAACATACGTCTTAAAATAGGTAAAATAGGTATAGCCTTTCTTCATTGTGTACAGAGTTCCTTTATGGTGCGCTCATTCCTTATTTTTATTTTTTTATTCTGTAGTGTTTAATCCTTTGTCCTGTGTTTAGCACCAAATCTTTTTGGGTTCCATTTAAACACGTATATTCTGTTTTGCATGTTTACTTCCAGACTATGTTTTTAGTATTGATACGACATGCATAATTTGTCATTAATATATCAAATATGACATGACAATGTTTATCTTTTTAATTTTGTACATCGATTGTGATATTATTCCTACCTTTCTGATCATTTTCGACGTGTTTCCTTATACATTTTCCAAAATTCTATTTACAAAAAAAATATGTAACATAATAATAAACATGGATTAAAATCATTACATATACCTACCTTGTTAAATTCATCATCTTTTCTTTAATTATTACATATTATTTAAACATTTTATTACATTTAAAGGGAAGAAAACTGATAATTTGTCATCATTGACATTGACATAACAGCGTTTATCGTCTTAAATTTTCAAGGAAAACTGTGATCGTTACTGTGAAAAATATTGTTTAGTTAGAAATATTTGTTTTTTACCTAGTTACTTATGACACATTTGGTAACACTGTCCAAATACATATGAACCGTCAAATTTTATAATTTTTAATTAAAATGGTTTAGGCCTTTTTTACCTGTGCGGATATAATTGCCCATTCTCAATATTTATAATTATGAATTAAACTTCTTTCAATTTGTCTCCATTTCATAAATATTTCCATTTAAAGGTTCAAAATGACATGACAAACATGGCGTTCTTCGTCTTAAATTTTCAAGGAAAACTGTGATCGTTACTGTGAAAAATATTGTTTCTGTTCCAATTTTCAATATTTAATAATTTTTTACTCGAAAACTATGCATTCTACAGAAATTCGTCCCATTAGAAGGGCCCTGAAGCCAATCATTTCCTACAATTTAATATAAATTTCATGAAAATCGGTCGCACCGTTTAAGCTGTAGCCTTGTCTAAAGTTTGGCGATCGTCTTGATTAAAATATATAACTATAGTGAGTGAATCTGATCGTTTAGTATTAGGACTAGCCTAACCTCGGCTTCGCCGAGTTTACCCTAGGGCTCCGCCGATAGTGTTTTATAATAGTTTATACGTACATCCAATCTGTCTACGCACAATTTAAAACCAAAGTGGTAACGCCAACAGTCCTGTCAGATACCCAAGGTCCCCGTTCTATCAAACGAATTAGCGATATGCATAAAACAGAAGCCAATCAACCTGTTATAAATTTCCACACTTGTGTCTAAAAGTTCGTAACCAGACCTCTCAATTGATACCAAACACGACATATTTCTAGCACCTTTATACAGAAACAAAAGCCGACCGATATTTGTTGACACTTCTATGTTATAGCCCTGCAGAAAAAAATTCACTTGATTCTAATCACGACATGGTTCTGACAACTTTATGTGAAAAACAAAAGCCGGTAAGTTGATGTCAAAATTTTGAAAGTTCTATTGTTTAGCCATGCAGAAAACTTTTCATTTAATACTAAACAGGATATACAGGTGTTTCATATAAGAGTGCAAGGCGTAGGAGTATGAATTCTGATACCAAAAGGGGGAAAATCCCAATAAACAATGGTGCTATAACGCTGACTAAACTATTATTCACGAAAGATGACTATTCAAGGTCATTTGTGAGCCGTCTGATATAATATTACTCGCAGATAACTTCACTGCATTTTGTAAGCATAGGCGTGTAACATGAAATATTTATGGACACATTTCAAATGAAAAAATAAGAGTATGTTATTTAAAAATTATGTTTCGTTCTAAATAATGGCTTTCTGAAAGACTTACGTTCTTCACTTATGTTTTTGCAAAATTCAAAAACGTAGTCTTAACTATAAACCAAGTAATAATAATTTGATTTAAACGGCAACGCCACTGGCACAGAGGGCATAGTAGTAGATAATTAGGTATCTGTAATTCTACGACATACGTCCTTATTATTTATAATGTGTTAGAAAGTAATGCCACTATTTACGTATATCTGTCCCACCACATAAATTAAATAGACATAGGTCAAATAATATTTCTCTTTCTAATACAAAATGTTGCTAAACTACTGCTGTAAAGTGATGTGTATTCTTTCTTCAAACCAATGACCTTGAATAGTCATCTTTCGTGAATAATAGTATAACAGAGATACCCAGGGTTTTATTTAAAAAAAAAAAAACAGGAAATAGGTTAGTTTTATTTATTTTGTATTGGGTCATAAATAATTATTTATAAAAAGAATCCCAGAGCAAGTGTTCAAAATGAAAGCCATTACATTCAATAAATAAATCAGTATTATTTAAAAATACTACGGTAAATTATTAAAATATTACATTTTTATTAAATACAGAGAGCTTGGCAATACTTTTTTGTATTAGAAATATTATCAAAATATTAAATAACAGGTGTAATAATTAAATAATTATCGGATTGAAATGAGTAGAATTTTTAATTAATTAAATCTCATTTAAATTTTAAATGAATTAAACAAATGCCGTCAGCCAACTATTTTCTATTTCAGTATTACGCTTCATTTTAGATAAATCCTCGGTATGTCTGTTATGAAGCGTTCTAGCACCAATGTTTATTGGAGTTTTTTTCATGTTGGTTTCTAGAATTTATACTCCGAAGCCTTACATAGTTAATTGAAACACCCTGTATTTCTGACAAATTTATACGAAAAACAATAAATGTTTTCTCAGGGACTGTCATAGAGAATTGTCAAAAATACGACAGCTCGATCGGCTATTGTTTTTTTTTTATAAAATTGTCATTAATATTTCGGAAATGTAGTATCTATAGCTGAGTGCACGATGTATAATGTATTACAAAGAATGGCTAAATAACCGGGTTAGTTCATACAGTATGCTGATAGATGTCAGGTTTTTTGCGACCCGGTTTTTACAAATATTTAAAATAGTAAATTATTCCTATATAACGCACAATATTTTATATTTTCAATACATTACCTTTTATCTTTTGTCAGTTCTATGTATGTATTTTGGACAAATTCCATACAGAAGGCTTCTATATTTTCAGTAAAATTATAAAATAAACATTATGTCATGTACTTGACACTGACATCTTTCAATCAGAATTTTCTTAATCGTAGTACCTGTTTCTATGGTTATACCATGGCTGGCTGCTACAAAATCGCACATTTTGGCACCTTAAAAAGACTATGGCCCGTATTTTTACATCTTAAAGTAGCGCTACCTTCGAAAAATCGCTACTTCAACTGTTAAATGTCAACTTTAACATTAAAATTAGAGATATAAAAATAAATTAAATTGTAAAAAGCATTTATTTCAAATGTCATTTACAAAAATATGAAACCTATTCTTATCTATTCATAAAATAAAATAAATAAAAAATCGAAATAGCGCTACTTCTGAAATAACGTTACTTCAAGAGGTGAAAATTCGGGTCTATATCTCTTTATTTGATCCATACCCTGTTGTGCATCCTATAGCACAACATTTTCTATTTAAACGCGAACTTATTTTAACCGCAACCGGCACTGCGGCACACCAACTGCCAAACGCCTGTCAAATGGTAACGGGTCGCGTTAGCGTCTTTTGTACCAGCTAGTTATGTCAACGCATCTCGTGCTCTCACCTATAGATACTACACCGTGGTAGGAACTGATTAAAACATATAACAAAATGTCCCAATTACAGGATAAATATAAACATAATACAGGGTGCCCATTTTATATATTCCCGCCTAAAATTTTAAGAAGAAGCAAAACCAAATACATTTCATAAGCCACTTGATTAATATTAGTACTTTAAATCGCATAATCACAGTAGGTATAAGAGCAAAACAAAATTTAAAAACCAACTCACTTATGAAATGTATCATGGATTGCCTAAACATGAATTTTCAGGCGGGAACTTTTAAAATGCGCAGCCTGTATTACTAACATGTATATGAGTACACAATACTAAATTTAAAGATAAAAATAAATCAAACAAAACTAAAAGATGTGATATTTTAATTCTAGAGTAAACAGTTTACAAACTGCAGAAAAGTAAGTACTTACATTACATTAGATCTGAACTTTTACAACGAATTTGAAAATATATCAATAAAGTTTGGATTGTTAATAAGGGGATAGAATGCAAAAATCATAAGATGACTTTTCTGGCACATGCTGTATGATTATGTAATTTAAAAGATTTTTTATTAGTACGATACAATAATTGGGAATAAATTTTTTTTAATATAGATAATTTTAACGTAATATAAGAAAATAAAATACAGATTAAATTCTGTACCGTTTTAAGATAGATATCGAATTATGTATAATCTGAAATAATTTTAAACGTAAAGTAAGATAATGAATTACAAAAAAAAAGAACAGATTAAAACATACTATCTAAAATTATTGAATTATCTTGTTCCAGATTTTATGATTTTCATGTAGTATTTAATTTTTATTCTTGCCTCTAAATACGTATTAGATATTGTACATGTGTTCTTTGGCGACTGTGATGTTTATTATGTCTTTCTCAGCCTAGCATTGTTAAATCTACTTACAAAATAAAATATATAAATTAACAATAAACATACGTCTTAAAATAGGTAAAATAGGTATAGCCTTTCTTCATTGTGTACAGAGTTCCTTTATGGTGCCCTCATTTCTTATTTTTATTTTTTTATTCTGTAGTGTTTAATCCTTTGTCCTGTGTTTAGCACCAAATCTTTTTGGGTTCCATTTAAACACGTATATTCTGTTTTACATGTTTACTTCCAGACTATGTTTTTAGTATTGATACGACATGCATAATTTGTCATTAACATATCAAATATGACATGACAATGTTTATCTTTTTAATTTTGTACATCGATTGTGATATTATTCCTACCTTTCTGATCCTTTTCGACGTGTTTCCTCATACATTTTCCAAAATTCTATTTACAAAATAAAATATGTAACATAATAATAAACATGGCTTAAAATCATTACATATACCTACCTTGTTAAATCCATTATCTTTTCTTTAATTATTACATATTATTTAAACATTTTATTGCATTTAAAAGGAAGAAAACAGATAATTTGTCATCATTGACATTGACATAACAGCGTTTATCGTCTTAAATTTTCAAGGAAAACTGTGATCGTTACTGTGAAAAATATTGTTTAGTTAGAAATATTTGTTTTTTACCTAGTTACTTATGACACATTTGGTAACACTGTCCAAGTACATATGAACCTTCAAATTTTATAATTTTTAATTAAAATGGTTTAGGCCTTTTTTACCTGTGCGGATATAATTGCCCATTCTTAATATTTATAATTATGAATTAAACTTCTATCAAATTGTCTCCATTTCATAAATATTTCCATTTAAAGGTTCAAAATGACATGACAAACATGGCGTTCTTCGTCTTAAATTTTCAAGGAAAACTGTGATCGTTACTGTGAAAAATATTGTTTCTGTCCCAATTTTCAATCTTTAATAATTTTTTACTCGAAAACTATGCATCCTACAGAAATTCGTCCCATTAGAAGGGCCCTGAAGGCAATCATTTCCTACATCTTGGTACAAATTTCATGAAAATCGGTCGAACCGTTTAAGATGTAGCCTTGTCTAAATTTGGGCGATCGTCGTGATGAATTCAAATATATATATATATATATATATATATATATATATATATATATATATATATATATATATATATAGATATAACTATAGATAGTGATTCTAACCTTTTAGTATTAGGACTAGCCTAACCTCGGCTTCGCCGAGTTTACCCTAGGGCTCCGCCGATAGTGTTTTATGATAGACTATACGTACATCCAATCTGTCTACGCACAATTTTAAACCAAAGTGCTAATGCCAACAGTCTTGTCAGATACCCAAATGCTCTCAAACGATTTAACTTTATGCATAAAACAAAAGCCATTTAACGTGTCAGAAATTTTGACACATGTATCTAACAGTCCATAATTAGACCTCTCATTTGATACCAAACACGACATATTTCTAACATCTTTATGCACAAAACAAAAGCCGACTGAGATGTCTAATTGTTAACACTTCCATATCAGCAGAAAAAATTTCAGTTGATCCCAATCACGACAGGGTTCAGACAACTCTATGCGAAAAGCAAAAGCCAATCGAGTTGATGTCTAAATTTTGGAAGTTCTATAATTTAGCCAGGCAGAAAACTTTTCATTTAATACCGAACAAAATATATTTCTGACAAACAACAAGAAATGTTTTGTCAAGGGCTATCATGGAGAAATGTCAAAAATACGATAGCTCAGTCGGCTACCGTTTTCTTGCAAAAAGTTGTCAATAATATTTCAGAAGTATAATCAAAAAATGCAGTTAAAATATAATTTTCGACGTACCTACATACCAGGTGGCACTCCAAATCCGTTACATAGGCATTTAACATGGGAAAACAGTTTTACCTTGCGCGTTGCTTTCCAAATTATTTTTGAAAAAATACTTCAAATAAAAGTTGTAGATCATGAAATTCTGCATTTGATTAAAAAAAAATAATTAATTGTGCATGCTTTGTAACGGCAGAAATTGCAAATGAAAATATCGAAAATCACGACAAAAATAGTGATAGCCATAAAATTAAAACAAACAGCATGACATATGTAATTACCTCTCGCTAAGAGAGGTATTGTATTCATGCTAAAAATCACATATCCAGATTTTAGTGAATAAGCACGTTTTAAGGTCCCTAGAATCCGATTATGACATTTTTACGATGATGTCCGTATAACATTAAATTCTTTATTCGATAAATATAAATTCATTATTATATCTTCTATAGTTTTAGAGATAAAGAAATGCATATAAAATAATTTGATGTAAAAATTCTTATATCAAACTACTTCAAGGCAAGAAATTCAAATGTTTGTAATTCACACATAAATGTCACTGTCAAAAATATTTGTAAGCCACTGTCAAAAATATTTGTACATCATTATGAAGATTATGAAAATAAATAAAAAGTCAACAACGCAAAAGAATATACCCAAAAAAGAATATAAAAGGAATTTGCGAAAAAATGACGAATAATAGAAAAAGAAAAGGAAAGTAGAAAAAAATTCAGGATATTGAATATAAAGAAAATGTATGTATTGTACATAATTTATATTAAAATAATTATTTTGTAGTGACACATGAATATATGTATTTGTATTTAAAAATATTTTTCGTTTTATGCGTACAACCAGGGTAAAATATCTGGCGAGAGGTTATGTGCTGGCCACACCAGATTTTTTTTATATGATTGAAAAAGTCTCAATATTTGACAGTTAAAACATCAATCATTTGTTTGTCTGTTTGCTTTAATTCAATGGCTAGTGCTATTAAACTAAATTTTTCATATTTAATTTCTAGTGTTACTAATCATACGAAATGGATTTTGTTTATTAATATGAAAGTAGAATTTTATGCTCTACAACTTTTATTTGAATAATTTTTTTCTATAATAATTTGTTTTACCATGTTTAATGCTTATGTATACTCGTACATAGTGATTGGTAGGAACTGATAAAAACATATATTGAAATGAACAAATGCTGCGCGTTTTATGCGAGTAAACAGGACAAAATGTCTTAATTACACGATAAATACAGTGTGTTCAAAGAAATTCCGAACTCAGAGTAGGCTATGTACAAAGAGACGTATGTCAATTAATTAAATGTCAATTTGACTTAAAATATTGTCAAAAATGTTTTGCAAAGAAATCAAAGCTTTTCAAATTAGAAAACGGCGAATGACGGTAAACTGTATCCTTTGACAACTTGACTTTTGAATTGAATATTGATCAAACATACGTTTCTCTGTTCATAGCCTACTCCGAGTTAGGTTTTTTTAACACACTGTATAAACATAATATTAATAACACGTATATGAGTACACAATACTAAATTTAAAGGTAAAAATAAATCAAACAAAACTCAAAAAATGTGATATTTTAATTTTAAAGTAAACAATTATGTAGTTACAAACTGTAGAAAAGTAAGTAGTTACATTACATTAATAAAGTTTGGATTGTTATTAAAGAGGAAAAATGCAAGACTCATAGGTATACAAGATTACTTTTGTGGCTTATGCTGTAGGATTATAGCCCAGTTGCATAAAACATTGTTAACTTTAATCGCATTGTTAACTTTGACAAGATTTTTTAATAATTGGCAATAAAAGAATTTTAAAATAGATAATTCTAAAAGTAATATAAGAAAATGAAATACAGATTTAAATCTGTACCGTTTTAAGATAGATATTGAATTATGGTGCACTCTCCACGCCAGCAATGAGTGCTCGTGAGGTGACGCCTGGTAAACGCACGCACGGTACAAATATGTCATCATCATTACCGATATCTGCGTACAAAGCAGATTGGCACACCCAGCAATGGGTAATATGCCGTGATGATATATTTATTTATTGACTTATGTTTAATCTGAAGTAATTTTAAACGTAATGTAAGAAAATGAATTGCAAAAAAGAACAGATTAAAACAAACCATCTAAAATTATTGAATTGACTTGTTCCAAACATTAAGGCATGATTTATCGATTTTGATATTCATTATGTCTTTCTCAGCCTGACATTTTGTTAAATCTATTTACAAAATAAAATATATAAATTAACAATAAACATACGTCTTAAAATAGGTATAGCCTTGTACAGAGTTCCTTTATGGTGCCCTCCTTCGTTATTTTTATTTTTTATTCTGTAGTGTTTAATCCTTTGTCCTGTGTTTAGCACCAAATCTTTTTGGGTTTCATTTAAACACGTATATTCTGTTTTGCATATTTACTTCCAGACTATGTTTTTAGTGTTGATATGACATGCATAATTTGTCATCAACATATCAAATATGACATGACAATGTTTATCTTTTTAATTTTGTACATAGATTGTGATATTATTCCTACCTTTCTGATCCTTTTCGACGTGTTTCTTTACACATTTTCCAAAATTCTATTTACAAAATAAAATATGTAACATAATAATAAACATGGCTTAAAATCATTACATATACCTACCTTGTTAAATTCATCATCTTTTCTTTAATTATTACATATTATTTAAACATTTTATTG
>OY720448.1:36309137-36456637 GCA_963082715.1 Harpalus rubripes | reverse complement strand
CTTCAACTGTTAAATGTCAACTTTAACATTAAGAGATATAAAAATAAATTAAATTGTAAAAAGCATTTATTTCAAATGTCATAGGTTTCATTTACAAAAATATGAAACCTATTCTTATCTATTCATAAAATAAAATAAATAAAAAATCGAAATAGCGCTACTTTTGAAGTAACGTTACTTCAAGAGGTGAAAATTCGGGTCTATATCTCTTTATTTGATCCATACCCTGTTGTGCATCCTATAGCACAACATTTTCTATTTAAACGCGAAACTTATTTTAACCGCAACCGGCACACTGCGGCACATCAACTTGCCAAACGCCTGTCAAATGGTAACGGGTCGCGTTAGCGTCTTTTGTACCAGCTAGTTATGTCAACGCATCTCGTGCTCTCACCTATAGATACTACACCGTGGTAGGAACTGATTAAAACATATAATAAAATGTGCATTTTATGTGAGCAAACAGGACAAAATGTCCCAATTACAGGATAAATATAAACATAATACAGGATGCCCATTTTATATGTTCCCGCCTAAAATATTAAGAAGAAGCAAAACCAAATACATTTCATAAGCCACTTGATTAATATTAGTACTTTAAATCGAATAATCACAGTAGGTATACGAGCAAAACAAAATTTTAAAAACCAACTCACTTATGAAATGTATCATGGATTGCCTAAACATGAATTTTCAGACGGGAACTTTTAAAATGCGCAGCCTGTATTAGTAACGTGTATATGAGTACACAATACTAAATTTAAAGATAAAAATAAATCAAACAAAACTAAAAGATGTGATATTTTAATTCTAGAGTAAACAGTTTACAAACTGCAGAAAAGTAAGTATTTACATTACATTAGATCTGAACTTTTACAACGAATTTGAAAATATATCAATAAAGTTTGGATTGTTAATAAGGGGATAGAATGCAAAAATCATAAGATGACTTTTCTGGCACATGCTGTATGATTATGTAATTTAAAAGATTTTTTATTAGTACGATACAATAATTGGGAATAATTATTTTTAATATAGATAATTTTAACGTAATATAAGAAAATAAAATACAGATTAAATTCTGTACCGTTTTAAGATAGATATCGAATTATGTATAATCTGAAATAATTTTAAACGTAATAAGAAAATGAATTACAAAAAAAAGAAGAGATTACAATATACTATCTAAAATTATGGAATTGTCTTGTTCCAGATTTTATGATTTTCCTGTAGGATTTAATTTTTATTCTTGCCTCTAAATACGTATTAGATATTGTACATGTGTTCTTTGTCGACTGTGATGTTTATTATGTCTTTCTCAGCCTGACATTGTTAAATCTATTTACAAAATAAAAATATAAATTAACAATAAACATACGTCTTAAAATAGGTAAAATAGGTATAGCCTTTCTTCATTGTGTACAGAGTTCCTTTATGGTGCGCTCATTCCTTATTTTTATTTTTTTATTCTGTAGTGTTTAATCCTTTGTCCTGTGTTTAGCACCAAATCTTTTTGGGTTCCATTTAAACACGTATATTCTGTTTTGCATGTTTACTTCCAGACTATGTTTTTAGTATTGATACGACATGCATAATTTGTCATTAATATATCAAATATGACATGACAATGTTTATCTTTTTAATTTTGTACATCGATTGTGATATTATTCCTACCTTTTTGATCCTTTTCGACGTGTTTCCTTATACATTTTCCAAAATTCTATTTACAAAATAAAATATATAACATAATAATAAACATGGCTTAAAATCATTACATATACCTACCTTGTTAAATTCATCATCTTTTCTTTAATTATTACATATTATTTAAACATTTTATTGCATTTAAAAGGAAGAAAACTGATAATTTGTCATCATTGACATTGACATAACAGCGTTTATCGTCTTAAATTTTCAAAGAAAACTGTGATCGTTACTGTGAAAAATATTGTTTAGTTAGAAATATTTGTTTTTTACCTAGTTACTTATGACACACTTGGTAACACTGTCCAAGTACATATGAACCGTCAAATTTTATAATTTTTAATCAAAATGGTTTAGGCCTTTTTTACCTGTGCAGATATAATTGCCCATTCTCAAAATGTATAATTATAAATTAAACTTCTTTCAAATTGTCTCCATTTCATAAATATTTCCATTTAAAGGTTCAAAATGACATAACAAACATGGCGTTCTTCGTCTTAAATTTTCAAGGAAAACTGTGATCGTTACTGTGAAAAATATTGTTTCTGTCCCAATTTTCAATCTTTATTAATTTTTTACTCGAAAACTATGCATCCTACAGAAATTCGTCCCATTAGAAGGGCCCTGAAGCCAATTATTTCCTACAATTTGATACAAATTTCATGAAAATCGGTCGCACCGTTTATGCTGTAGCCTTGTTTAAAGTTGGGCGATCGTCGTGATGAATTCAAATATATAAATATAGATAGTGAATCTAATCGTTTAGTATTAGGACTAGCCTAACCTCGGCTTCGCCGAGTTTACCCTAGGGCTCCGCCGATAGTGTTTTTTGATAGACTATACGTACATCCAATCTGTCTACGCACAATTTAAAACCAAAGTGCTAACGCCAGCAGTCTTGTCAGATACCTAAATTCTCTCAAACGATTTAACTTTATGCATAAAACAAAAGCCAATGAACGTGTCAGCAATTTTGACACATGTATTTAACAGTCCTTAATTAGACCTCTCTCATTTGATACCAAACACGACATATTTCTAACATCTTTATGCACAAAACAAAAGCCGACTGAGATGTCTAATTGTTAACACTTCCATATCAGCAGACAAAATTTTAGTTGATCCCAATCACGACAGGCAGAAAACTTTTCATTTAATACCGAACAAAATATATTTCTGACAAACAACAAGAAATGTTTTGTTAAGGACTATCATGGAGAAATGTCAAAAATACGACAGCTCAGTCGGCTACCGTTTTCTTGCAAAAAGTTGTCAATAATATTTCAGAAGTATAATCAAAAAATGCAGTTAAATATAATTTTTCGACATACCTACATACCAGGTGGCACTCCAAATCCGTTACATAGGCATTTAACATGGAAAAACAGTTTTACCTCGCGCGTTGCTTTCCAAATTATTTTTGAAAAAATACTTCAAATAAAAGTTGTAGATCATGAAATTCTGCATTTGAATCAAGAAAAAAATTAATTGTACATGCTTTGTAACGGCAGAAATTGCAAATGAAAATTTCGAAAATCACGTCAAAAATAGTAGGTACGTTCAATAAGCCAAACAAAACAAGCAACCGGAAGTAAAATTTGTTGAACGACTTTGCTAGCCTAGCACTTGCTTAATTTGCTCGCAAGCAATCCAAGCCACAATTTTCTCGCTTGTCTTGCTAAGTGTCAAATATAATGGCGGGAAATACAAATTTTACATACATGAAGTTAATTTGAACTGTTTCTGTTTCTTTATATGGTGTATGTCTATCAACCATATGTAAAAAAAGCTTTGAGAGTTTTGTGATGGATGTGTATAACATTATTAAATTTGAAATATTTTGTTACAGTCAATATAGCTTCTTCCAAATTAATCCCACTATCTGAAAATAAATATATAAATTCATTTTCCATATGTTCGCAGACCAAGAAAAGAAATACAACAGGTACACAATGTTATATTTGACATCTATATACGTTTCTCGATGACAGTTGTGAATGACAGTTCGTCATATAGCTAGCAAATCGTTCAGCGCACTAAGCAACAAGTCTCGTTTGCTTACCTAGCATTTGCTAGATTTGCTTACTTCATTGAACGCACCTAGTGATAGCCATAAAATTAAAACAAACAACATAACAAATGTAATTTTTTATGTGATTAAGTCTCAATATTTGACAGTTAAAACATCAATCATTTGTTTGTCTGTTTGTTTTAATTCCATGGCTGGTGCTATTAAACTAAAATTTTCATATTTAATTTCTAGAGTTACTAAACATAGGAAATGGATTTTGTTTATTAATATGAAAGTAGAATTTTATGCTCTACAACTTTTATTTGAATAATTTTTTTCTATAATAATTTGGGGGGCAATGCGTTACGGAAAACTGTTTTACCATGTTAAATGCTTATGTATACAAAGTGATTGGTAGGAACTGATAAAAACATATATTGAAATGAACAAATGCTGTGCGTTTTATGCGAGCAAACAGGACAAAATGTATTAATTACAGGATAAATACAGTGTGTTCAAAAAATTCGGAGTAGGCTATGTACAAAGAGACGTATGTCAATTAATTAAATGTCAATTTGACTTTAAATATTGTCAAAAATGTTTTGCAAAGAAATCAAAGCTTTTCAAATTAGAAAACGGCGAATGTCGATAAACTGTATCCTTTGACAACTTGACTTTTGAATTGAATATTGATCAGACACACGTTTCTCTGTTCATAGCCTACTCTGAGTTAGGATTTTTTTTAACACACTGCATAAACATAATATTAATAACACGTCTATGAGTACACAATAATAAATTTAAAGGTAAAAATAAATCAAACAAAACTCAAAAATGTGATATTTTAATTCCAAAGTAAACAATTAGTTACAAAATGTAGAAAAGTAAGTAGTTACATTACATTAATAAAGTTTGGATTGTTATTAAAGGGGAAAAATGCAAGACTCATAGGTATACAAGATTACTTTTGTGGCTTATGCTGTATGATTATGGCCCAGTTGCATAAAATATTGTTAACTTTAATCACATTGTTAACTTTGACAAGACTTCTTTTCCATTGTATTTTTGATACGTATCCACGGTTACATTGTGCATATAATCAGCTAACAACGTTTTATGGCCCTATGTAATTATAAAGATTTTTTACTAATTGGCAATAAAAGAATTTTAAAATAGATAATTCTGAACGTAATTGATATGTCGTCGGTTTCGAGGATTGAAGTAGGCAGGAAAAAAAGGAAGACGATACGTTTTCGGACAGTGGGTTTTGATGAATGACAGTTAATGTTTGTAGTATAATTTTCTGTATTCATAATTATATAAAATAAATAAAGTAAAGATGAATTGTCTATCGGGTACAGTTACATCAAATGGCGACGAGGATGGGATCTAGGATTCTTGCACCCGACGATTTTCTCCCAATTCCTGGAGAACCTTCAGTACGATGGACTTCCTGGTATACGACTGTGGAAGATTTCTTTTTCTTAACAGATCGGACAGTGCCTGCTGATCAAAAATTAGATGACAAAACAAAAAACTTGTACCTTTGTCAGTTCCTTGGGGCCGAGGGCCGTCGTATAGCATCGGCTTATCCATTCTACATTGGACGTAATACTTCCACCCATAAAAATTTTGTTAAAGAACTGAAAAATCTATTCGCTCAACAAATAAACCAAGTACGAGCAGCTTTCGATTTTAGAACGCGGTTTCAAGGTCCTGATGAATCAGTGAAAGCATACGTTACCGAATTACGATCGCTGATTACTATAAGAGGTTATGGAAACGTCGATTTGGAAAAACAACTTCTAGCAGAGCAACTCGTTATGGGTTGTCGATCCAAAGCAACTCAACAGAAATTACTTGCAGAATCTGTCATAGATTTTGAGAAATTTATGTCAATTATGCTCGCAGACGAATCCGCTTCCAAGAATTGTGCTGTACTTCAGCATGTAACGGCCTTAGAAGTAGCCGCAGTTAAAACGAATCGTGGTGTTCGAAAATCAGAAGATAAGAAACTTACATGTTATGGTTGCGGAAAAGAAGGTCATGTCATCCGTTCACATAAATGTCCAGCTGCTGGTAAAACGTGTAAATACTGCGGGAAAAAAGATCATTTTTCTAGTGCTTGCAACTCAAAGAAGAACAAGCAACGCCGTGGTCAGAGAGTCAATGAACTTCTTGTAAATAATTGTCGTGCAGAAAATCTTCGTAATAATCTTCGTTTGGAAATATTTCTTAATTCTGCAAGAACGCGGAGTAGAAGTTACACTGGTTATGTGGACACAGGCTCTGACATTTCTACCATTACTAAAACAATTTTCTATAAGGCGGGTTTCAAAGAAGAATTACAGCCCGTTGATAAAGTAATAAGAAATTTCGATGGCTCCTGCGTGTCTAAAATTCATGGAAAATTTTTAACAAAAATACAAATTGGTGAAAAATCTACAGAAGCTGAGTTATACGTCACTACAAATGAATTAACGCCAACCATTGGAATCGATCTCGTTCATGCTTTGGGTTTAAATATTCATGGAGAGGATCTTAAAGTTGCTTTTGTTGACAGCAACAATAAATATCTGAAACCGTTTCCAAATCTTTCCAGTACAAGAATTGGAACATTTACATTATTCAAACACAAGATATTGCTAAAGCCAGAGGCTATTCCGAAACAAGTAAAAGTCAGACAAATACCGTATGCTCGACGTGAACAAGCTATTGCCGAATGTCAGAAAATGGTAGAAGATGGTATTTGGTACCCCGTAGAAAAGAGTGAATGGGTACATGGACTGGTTACAGTGCCAAAGAGCGACGGAACTGTAAGACTCACGACAGATTTAACCGAGCTCAATAAATACGTCATTCCTGAAAGACATCCTCTCCCACATGTAACGGACATTTTTATAGAGCTTCGAGGGGCTCAATATTTTACAAAACTAGATCTCAAGAAAGGATATTTCCATCTAGAGCTAGATCCAGAGTCACGTCTTCTCACAACTACGATTACTCCTGCTGGATTGTTCGCTTACAATCGCCTTCCAATGGGTCTAACGGATTCCGCTTCAGTTTTTCAGCGTGCAGTCAATCAAACATTATCAAAATGTAAGAACGTCCAGGCATATATAGACGATATAATTGTTTATGGGAAAACAGAGAGAGAACACGATGAATCCCTTCGAGAAGTATTACAAACTCTCAATGAAAACGATTTTCGTCTAAATTTACAAAAATGTGAATTCCGGAAGACATCAGTTTGTTACTTAGGACACATCATTTCCAGAAATAGCATTCAACCAAATCCTAAGAACATAGAACCGATTTTGGCGGCGCCAGAACCTAAAAACATAAAACAAGTACAGTCTTTCCTAGGAGCGATAAATTATTATTCAGAATATATTAAAGGACTCGCCGAAAAAGCGGAACCACTTCGAGCTCTCACTAGGAAAAACAGCAAATTTCAATGGACGAAAAAAGAATCCAATGCATTCAAAACTTTGAAAGGTTCTATCTCTAAAAGTGCAAAACTGTCAGTATTTGATCTGAATGCTCCCACAATCGTTTCTACAGATGCATCAGATTATGGTCTCGGAGCAGTTCTAAGCCAAATTCAAAACGACGAAGAAGTTGACATTGCTTTTGCTTCACATACGCTCTCTTCAGCGGAGAGAAACTACTCCGTGGGTGAAAGAGAAGCACTTTCTTGTTTATGGGCATGTGAACACTGGTCTAAATTCCTGCTTGGCAGAAAATTCATACTGCGAACAGATCATTCTTCTTTGACAACATTATTGTCAAAACATACATCGACCAGAAAATCAGCTAAATTTCTTCGATGGTTGGATCGTTTATCAGCTTACGAATACGAAATAGAATATAAAAAAGGCGAAGATAATGCTGTAGCAGACTTTCTTTCAAGACATCCAAGTGGAAACGATTCAGAAAATTTAGACCTTTGTGTAAATATTAAACAATTGCTCAATGATAAAATCTCCTGCGCCACTTTACAAGAAGCACAAAAAAGTGATAACAATTGTCGTATCTTGTTCAACTACATCAAGAATGGTTGGCCGCGCAAATTCAGAGTTTCCGAAGAACTTACAAAACTTTATATCCTTCGAAACGAATTTTCAATCGACCAAAAATTGATCACCCGTAATGATCGTATTTTCGTTCCTGTCTCCATGCAAAAGAAAATTTTAGAATCCGCTCACGAAGGCCATCCGGGCATTGTTAGAATGAAATGTCAGATTCGAAGATCATATTGGTGGCCAGGTCAAGATGGCGATGTCGAGAGGTTTGTCAAATTTTGCACAGCGTGTCAAGATAGTGAAAAGTCACACAAAAGACCAAAATTAGAGCCAACTCAAAGTAAAAATGTCGAGAAGCCATGGTCAAAACTCGCTATAGATGTCACTGGTCCTTTTGCTATAGCACCCCACAATCAAAGATTTATAGTTGTTACAAAATATCCAGAAATACTTTTAACACAATCTATAACTTCAGGTATAATAATCAAATGGTTGCAAGAAATATTTGCTAGATATGGCAATCCCGACGTCATTGTGAGTGATAACGGAACTAATTTCACATCCCAAGAATTTCAAAACTTTTTACATTCAAGAGACATTCTATCATGGCAGACTCCGGTGTACGATCCCCAAAGAAATGGATTAGTCGAAGTATTTAATAGATACCTGAAATTTGGCATACAGACTTTCAGCCGAACAAAGAAAAAATTTGACACAGGAATTAATGAGTTACTTTTTAACTTTCGTGCAACGGCTCCTTCACCAGAGGGATCATCACCAGCAAAACTTTTATTCGGACGCGAAATGCGGACGAATTTTGAACCCAGAAAAATACATATTTCGGAACAGAAAAATGCTCAGAATAAGGGAAAATCAAGATTCAACCAAAATGACTGGGTAAGAACTCGTCTTCCTCATGTTCCAAAAGGAGAAAGTCCATTTTCAAAACCAATCAGAATCAAAGAAGTATTGGGTAAGAATACTTTCCGCTTAGACAACGGAAAAGTTTGGAGCACTAAAAATTTAATTCCATACCGCCAAATTCGTCACGAGATTATAAATGAAGTAGAGTCCCATCAGGAAGAAAATCAAGAAGACGCCCCTGCAGTGCATGTAACTCAACCACATCTTAGGCGATCATCAAGATCGAATAAAGGAATTCCTCCAACGCGATTCGAGAACGAAGTCACTTATGGAGGGAGGCAATGATATGTCGTCGGTTTCGAGGATTGAAGTAGGCAGGAAAAAAAGGAAGACGATACGTTTTCGGACAGTGGGTTTTGATGAATGACAGTTAATGTTTGTAGTATAATTTTCTGTATTCATAATTATATAAAATAAATAAAGTAAAGATGAATTGTCTATCGGGTACAGTTACATCAGTAATATAACAAAATGAAATGCAGATTAAAATCTGTACCGTTTTAAGATAGATATTGAATTATGGTGCACTCTCCACGCCAGCAATGAGTGCCCGTGAGGTGACGCCTGGTAAACGCACGCACGGTACAAATATGTCATCATCATTACCGATATCTGCGTACAAAGCAGATTGGCACACCCAGCAATCGGTAATATGCCGTGATGATACATTTATTTATTTATTGAATTATGTTTAATGTGAAATAATTTTAAACGTAATGTAAGAAAATCTAAAATTATTTAATTGTCTTGTTCCAAACATTAGAACATGATTTTCCTGTAATTGTTTTTGCAATTCTTCTTCCACGTTTACAGTGCTTTTTTATATATACCTACCTAGATTCTTTTCTTCAATTTTACATAGTTAAATATTTTTAGTATTGAAAAGAACAACCGGTACGACATTCATAATTTTTTGTCATTAACATATCAAATATGACAAATGACAATGTTTGTTTTTAATTTTGTATGTATAATCTTCGACCGATTCCTGCTCTTCTTATCCTTTTCGTCGAGTTTCATTATTCATTTTCCAAAATTCTAATTACAAAATAAAATATATAATACATTAATATAAAACATGGCTTAAAATCATTTTATATACCTACCTCGTTTAATGCATAATCTTTTCTTCAATTTCACATATTATTTAAGCATTTTTTTGCATTTAGAAGGATGAAAACCGATAATATGTAATCGTTGACATTGACATACCATATGACATGAACGCGTTTATCTTCTTAAAATATTCAATGAAAACTGTGATCGTTACTGTGACCTATTGTTTTTGTTCCTACATTTCTCGTCCATTTCGTCGTTTAATAACCTCGAACATTTTCAACAATCTATTTACAAAATAATTTATAAAATAAGAATAAACATATCTTACATTCATAGCGTACCTTACGTCGTTTAATTCTCACATTCTTTTCTTCAATTTTAAACCGATTATTTTCTGTAGTTTGTCATTAACATATCATATGTGACAGAAGACAGTATTTATCTTTTTAATTTTACACATGTATTCTTCGTTCGATTGTGAAACTCTTCTAGTCTTTATCAACGTTTTCGTAGTTTTTAGTAACTTCTGACATTTCGTAAAATCTATTTACAAAATAAAATCAAAATTAACAATAAATATTGCTTAAATTCATTACGTATACCTACCTCGTTTAATTCATATTCTTTTCTTCAATTTTACACAATATATTTATTTATATTTAGTTTGAAATTGAAATGGTCGACAACCCATACGACATTCATAATTTGTCATTATTGACATTGACATTATGCCAAATTTTACACATGACAGCATTTTTATCTTCTAAATTTTTACATGTATTCTACGATCCATTGTTTTATTTTACGTTTAATAATTTTTTACTCGAAAACTATGCATCCTACAGAAATTCGTCCCATTAAAAGGGCCCTGAAGCCAATCATTTCCTACAACTTGGTACAACTTTCATGAAAATCGGTCGCACCGTTTAAGCTGAAGCCTTGTCTAAAGTTGGGCGATCGTCGTTATTAAAGAATATATATAACTATAGATAGTGAATCTAATCGTTTAGTATTAAGGATGTAAAACGGCTTATTAAGTCGCAAATGCGTGATTTAAAAAATATGATAATCGTTTTAAGTCATAGATAGGTAAAAAGCAGTCCGTTTTGATGTATAATAAGTCATATTGGCGATATAATCCAAAATGCGTGGAACAGTTTAAATTTTATTCATACAAAATTGTATAATATTGTTTAAAACTATGTAATGTGATAAATAGAGATAAAAAATAATAATAAATTAATTTTATGGTAAAAAAAATGTAATTTTGTTATAAAATACTTAATTAATATGAAATGAATGAAGTCAGATATAGGTAAATATTTATAAAAATCATAATAATAATAATAATAATAATAATAATAATAATAATAATAATAATAATAAAAGAACATAAAAAATTATATCTGATAATAATAATAATAATAATAAATCTACGCAATGACCGGAGTAGTCGCGCGTCCCTAAATATAAAAAAAAAAAATAATAATAAATAATAAATAATAAATAATAAATAATAATAATAATAAGCAGAGGTACAAAAATAAATAATTTTTATTTAAAATAATCAAATACAATAAATGTATTTAAAATGGTTTCAAAATGACATAAAACTTTTTCAGACTGTCTTCTTAAAAATTTTCACGCATACTCAATTCAAATAATTAGCCTGTATTCTATGATTTTGTACATTTGACATCAGTACAGAGAACTTTGATCTATTGTTTTAATGTAAGAATTTTGACCAGTTAATAATTTTTTCCACAAAAACTATGCACAGTAAAAATAAGAGACATATCAAAGGCACTAAGTTGATTTATTCTCTACTATTTAAAGCAAATTCCATCCAAATCGCTGAAACCGTTTCAGTTGTAGCTTTGTCTAAAAATTTCCCGATCGTCGTGATGAATTTTGGGGGGCTTGACCTTTTAGTATTAGGATGTAAAACGGCTTATTAAGTCGCGTGATTTAAAAAATATGATAATCGTTTCAAGTCATAGATAGGTAAAAAGCAGTCCGTTTTGATGTATAATAAGTCATATTGGCGATATATTCCAAAATGTGTGGAACAGTTTAAATTTTATTTATACAAAATTGTATAATATTGTTTAAAACTATGTAATATGATAAATAGAGATAAAAAATAATAATAAATTAATTTTATTGTAAAAAAAAATGTAATTTTGTTATAAAATACGTAATTAATATGAAATGAATGAAGTCAGACATAGGTAAATATTTATTAAAATAATAATAATAATAATAATAAAAGAACATAAAAAATTATATCTGATAATAAATAATAAATAATAAATAATAAATAATAAATAATAAATAATAAATAATAAATAATAAATAATAAATAATAAATAATAAATAATAAATAATAAATAATAAATAATAAATAATAAATAATAAATAATAAATAATAAATAATAAATAATAAATAATAAATAATAAATAATAAATAATAAATAATAAATAATAAATAATAAATAATAAATAATAAATAATAAATAATAAATAATAAATAATAAATAATAAATAATAAATAATAAATAATAAATAATAAATAATAAATAATAAATAATAAATAATAAATAATAAATAATAAATAATAAATAATAAATAATAAATAATAAATAATAAATAATAAATAATAAATAATAAATAATAAATAATAAATAATAAATAATAAATAATAAATAATAAATAATAAATAATAAATAATAAATAATAAATAATAAATAATAAATAATAAATAATAAATAATAAATAATAAATAATAAATAATAAATAATAAATAATAAATAATAAATAATAAATAATAAATAATAAATAATAAATAATAAATAATAAATAATAAATAATAAATAATAAATAATAAATAATAAATAATAAATAATAAATAATAAATAATAAATAATAAATAATAAATAATAAATAATAAATAATAAATAATAAATAATAAATAATAAATAATAAATAATAAATAATAAATAATAAATAATAAATAATAAATAATAAATAATAAATAATAAATAATAAATAATAAATAATAAATAATAAATAATAAATAATAAATAATAAATAATAAATAATAAATAATAAATAATAAATAATAAATAATAAATAATAAATAATAAATAATAAATAATAAATAATAAATAATAAATAATAAATAATAAATAATAAATAATAAATAATAAATAATAAATAATAAATAATAAATAATAAATAATAAATAATAAATAATAAATAATAAATAATAAATAATAAATAATAAATAATAAATAATAAATAATAAATAATAAATAATAAATAATAAATAATAAATAATAAATAATAAATAATAAATAATAAATAATAAATAATAAATAATAAATAATAAATAATAAATAATAAATAATAAATAATAAATAATAAATAATAAATAATAAATAATAAATAATAAATAATAAATAATAAATAATAAATAATAAATAATAAATAATAAATAATAAATAATAAATAATAAATAATAAATAATAAATAATAAATAATAAATAATAAATAATAAATAATAAATAATAAATAATAAATAATAAATAATAAATAATAAATAATAAATAATAAATAATAAATAATAAATAATAAATAATAAATAATAAATAATAAATAATAAATAATAAATAATAAATAATAAATAATAAATAATAAATAATAAATAATAAATAATAAATAATAAATAATAAATAATAAATAATAAATAATAAATAATAAATAATAAATAATAAATAATAAATAATAAATAATAAATAATAAATAATAAATAATAAATAATAAATAATAAATAATAAATAATAAATAATAAATAATAAATAATAAATAATAAATAATAAATAATAAATAATAAATAATAAATAATAAATAATAAATAATAAATAATAAATAATAAATAATAAATAATAAATAATAAATAATAAATAATAAATAATAAATAATAAATAATAAATAATAAATAATAAATAATAAATAATAAATAATAAATAATAAATAATAAATAATAAATAATAAATAATAAATAATAAATAATAAATAATAAATAATAAATAATAAATAATAAATAATAAATAATAAATAATAAATAATAAATAATAAATAATAAATAATAAATAATAAATAATAAATAATAAATAATAAATAATAAATAATAAATAATAAATAATAAATAATAAATAATAAATAATAAATAATAAATAATAAATAATAAATAATAAATAATAAATAATAAATAATAAATAATAAATAATAAATAATAAATAATAAATAATAAATAATAAATAATAAATAATAAATAATAAATAATAAATAATAAATAATAAATAATAAATAATAAATAATAAATAATAAATAATAAATAATAAATAATAAATAATAAATAATAAATAATAAATAATAAATAATAAATAATAAATAATAAATAATAAATAATAAATAATAAATAATAAATAATAAATAATAAATAATAAATAATAAATAATAAATAATAAATAATAAATAATAAATAATAAATAATAAATAATAAATAATAAATAATAAATAATAAATAATAAATAATAAATAATAAATAATAAATAATAAATAATAAATAATAAATAATAAATAATAAATAATAAATAATAAATAATAAATAATAAATAATAAATAATAAATAATAAATAATAAATAATAAATAATAAATAATAAATAATAAATAATAAATAATAAATAATAAATAATAAATAATAAATAATAAATAATAAATAATAAATAATAAATAATAAATAATAAATAATAAATAATAAATAATAAATAATAAATAATAAATAATAAATAATAAATAATAAATAATAAATAATAAATAATAAATAATAAATAATAAATAATAAATAATAAATAATAAATAATAAATAATAAATAATAAATAATAAATAATAAATAATAAATAATAAATAATAAATAATAAATAATAAATAATAAATAATAAATAATAAATAATAAATAATAAATAATAAATAATAAATAATAAATAATAAATAATAAATAATAAATAATAAATAATAAATAATAAATAATAAATAATAAATAATAAATAATAAATAATAAATAATAAATAATAAATAATAAATAATAAATAATAAATAATAAATAATAAATAATAAATAATAAATAATAAATAATAAATAATAAATAATAAATAATAAATAATAAATAATAAATAATAAATAATAAATAATAAATAATAAATAATAAATAATAAATAATAAATAATAAATAATAAATAATAAATAATAAATAATAAATAATAAATAATAAATAATAAATAATAAATAATAAATAATAAATAATAAATAATAAATAATAAATAATAAATAATAAATAATAAATAATAAATAATAAATAATAAATAATAAATAATAAATAATAAATAATAAATAATAAATAATAAATAATAAATAATAAATAATAAATAATAAATAATAAATAATAAATAATAAATAATAAATAATAAATAATAAATAATAAATAATAAATAATAAATAATAAATAATAAATAATAAATAATAAATAATAAATAATAAATAATAAATAATAAATAATAAATAATAAATAATAAATAATAAATAATAAATAATAAATAATAAATAATAAATAATAAATAATAAATAATAAATAATAAATAATAAATAATAAATAATAAATAATAAATAATAAATAATAAATAATAAATAATAAATAATAAATAATAAATAATAAATAATAAATAATAAATAATAAATAATAAATAATAAATAATAAATAATAAATAATAAATAATAAATAATAAATAATAAATAATAAATAATAAATAATAAATAATAAATAATAAATAATAAATAATAAATAATAAATAATAAATAATAAATAATAAATAATAAATAATAAATAATAAATAATAAATAATAAATAATAAATAATAAATAATAAATAATAAATAATAAATAATAAATAATAAATAATAAATAATAAATAATAAATAATAAATAATAAATAATAAATAATAAATAATAAATAATAAATAATAAATAATAAATAATAAATAATAAATAATAAATAATAAATAATAAATAATAAATAATAAATAATAAATAATAAATAATAAATAATAAATAATAAATAATAAATAATAAATAATAAATAATAAATAATAAATAATAAATAATAAATAATAAATAATAAATAATAAATAATAAATAATAAATAATAAATAATAAATAATAAATAATAAATAATAAATAATAAATAATAAATAATAAATAATAAATAATAAATAATAAATAATAAATAATAAATAATAAATAATAAATAATAAATAATAAATAATAAATAATAAATAATAAATAATAAATAATAAATAATAAATAATAAATAATAAATAATAAATAATAAATAATAAATAATAAATAATAAATAATAAATAATAAATAATAAATAATAAATAATAAATAATAAATAATAAATAATAAATAATAAATAATAAATAATAAATAATAAATAATAAATAATAAATAATAAATAATAAATAATAAATAATAAATAATAAATAATAAATAATAAATAATAAATAATAAATAATAAATAATAAATAATAAATAATAAATAATAAATAATAAATAATAAATAATAAATAATAAATAATAAATAATAAATAATAAATAATAAATAATAAATAATAAATAATAAATAATAAATAATAAATAATAAATAATAAATAATAAATAATAAATAATAAATAATAAATAATAAATAATAAATAATAAATAATAAATAATAAATAATAAATAATAAATAATAAATAATAAATAATAAATAATAAATAATAAATAATAAATAATAAATAATAAATAATAAATAATAAATAATAAATAATAAATAATAAATAATAAATAATAAATAATAAATAATAAATAATAAATAATAAATAATAAATAATAAATAATAAATAATAAATAATAAATAATAAATAATAAATAATAAATAATAAATAATAAATAATAAATAATAAATAATAAATAATAAATAATAAATAATAAATAATAAATAATAAATAATAAATAATAAATAATAAATAATAAATAATAAATAATAAATAATAAATAATAAATAATAAATAATAAATAATAAATAATAAATAATAAATAATAAATAATAAATAATAAATAATAAATAATAAATAATAAATAATAAATAATAAATAATAAATAATAAATAATAAATAATAAATAATAAATAATAAATAATAAATAATAAATAATAAATAATAAATAATAAATAATAAATAATAAATAATAAATAATAAATAATAAATAATAAATAATAAATAATAAATAATAAATAATAAATAATAAATAATAAATAATAAATAATAAATAATAAATAATAAATAATAAATAATAAATAATAAATAATAAATAATAAATAATAAATAATAAATAATAAATAATAAATAATAAATAATAAATAATAAATAATAAATAATAAATAATAAATAATAAATAATAAATAATAAATAATAAATAATAAATAATAAATAATAAATAATAAATAATAAATAATAAATAATAAATAATAAATAATAAATAATAAATAATAAATAATAAATAATAAATAATAAATAATAAATAATAAATAATAAATAATAAATAATAAATAATAAATAATAAATAATAAATAATAAATAATAAATAATAAATAATAAATAATAAATAATAAATAATAAATAATAAATAATAAATAATAAATAATAAATAATAAATAATAAATAATAAATAATAAATAATAAATAATAAATAATAAATAATAAATAATAAATAATAAATAATAAATAATAAATAATAAATAATAAATAATAAATAATAAATAATAAATAATAAATAATAAATAATAAATAATAAATAATAAATAATAAATAATAAATAATAAATAATAAATAATAAATAATAAATAATAAATAATAAATAATAAATAATAAATAATAAATAATAAATAATAAATAATAAATAATAAATAATAAATAATAAATAATAAATAATAAATAATAAATAATAAATAATAAATAATAAATAATAAATAATAAATAATAAATAATAAATAATAAATAATAAATAATAAATAATAAATAATAAATAATAAATAATAAATAATAAATAATAAATAATAAATAATAAATAATAAATAATAAATAATAAATAATAAATAATAAATAATAAATAATAAATAATAAATAATAAATAATAAATAATAAATAATAAATAATAAATAATAAATAATAAATAATAAATAATAAATAATAAATAATAAATAATAAATAATAAATAATAAATAATAAATAATAAATAATAAATAATAAATAATAAATAATAAATAATAAATAATAAATAATAAATAATAAATAATAAATAATAAATAATAAATAATAAATAATAAATAATAAATAATAAATAATAAATAATAAATAATAAATAATAAATAATAAATAATAAATAATAAATAATAAATAATAAATAATAAATAATAAATAATAAATAATAAATAATAAATAATAAATAATAAATAATAAATAATAAATAATAAATAATAAATAATAAATAATAAATAATAAATAATAAATAATAAATAATAAATAATAAATAATAAATAATAAATAATAAATAATAAATAATAAATAATAAATAATAAATAATAAATAATAAATAATAAATAATAAATAATAAATAATAAATAATAAATAATAAATAATAAATAATAAATAATAAATAATAAATAATAAATAATAAATAATAAATAATAAATAATAAATAATAAATAATAAATAATAAATAATAAATAATAAATAATAAATAATAAATAATAAATAATAAATAATAAATAATAAATAATAAATAATAAATAATAAATAATAAATAATAAATAATAAATAATAAATAATAAATAATAAATAATAAATAATAAATAATAAATAATAAATAATAAATAATAAATAATAAATAATAAATAATAAATAATAAATAATAAATAATAAATAATAAATAATAAATAATAAATAATAAATAATAAATAATAAATAATAAATAATAAATAATAAATAATAAATAATAAATAATAAATAATAAATAATAAATAATAAATAATAAATAATAAATAATAAATAATAAATAATAAATAATAAATAATAAATAATAAATAATAAATAATAAATAATAAATAATAAATAATAAATAATAAATAATAAATAATAAATAATAAATAATAAATAATAAATAATAAATAATAAATAATAAATAATAAATAATAAATAATAAATAATAAATAATAAATAATAAATAATAAATAATAAATAATAAATAATAAATAATAAATAATAAATAATAAATAATAAATAATAAATAATAAATAATAAATAATAAATAATAAATAATAAATAATAAATAATAAATAATAAATAATAAATAATAAATAATAAATAATAAATAATAAATAATAAATAATAAATAATAAATAATAAATAATAAATAATAAATAATAAATAATAAATAATAAATAATAAATAATAAATAATAAATAATAAATAATAAATAATAAATAATAAATAATAAATAATAAATAATAAATAATAAATAATAAATAATAAATAATAAATAATAAATAATAAATAATAAATAATAAATAATAAATAATAAATAATAAATAATAAATAATAAATAATAAATAATAAATAATAAATAATAAATAATAAATAATAAATAATAAATAATAAATAATAAATAATAAATAATAAATAATAAATAATAAATAATAAATAATAAATAATAAATAATAAATAATAAATAATAAATAATAAATAATAAATAATAAATAATAAATAATAAATAATAAATAATAAATAATAAATAATAAATAATAAATAATAAATAATAAATAATAAATAATAAATAATAAATAATAAATAATAAATAATAAATAATAAATAATAAATAATAAATAATAAATAATAAATAATAAATAATAAATAATAAATAATAAATAATAAATAATAAATAATAAATAATAAATAATAAATAATAAATAATAAATAATAAATAATAAATAATAAATAATAAATAATAAATAATAAATAATAAATAATAAATAATAAATAATAAATAATAAATAATAAATAATAAATAATAAATAATAAATAATAAATAATAAATAATAAATAATAAATAATAAATAATAAATAATAAATAATAAATAATAAATAATAAATAATAAATAATAAATAATAAATAATAAATAATAAATAATAAATAATAAATAATAAATAATAAATAATAAATAATAAATAATAAATAATAAATAATAAATAATAAATAATAAATAATAAATAATAAATAATAAATAATAAATAATAAATAATAAATAATAAATAATAAATAATAAATAATAAATAATAAATAATAAATAATAAATAATAAATAATAAATAATAAATAATAAATAATAAATAATAAATAATAAATAATAAATAATAAATAATAAATAATAAATAATAAATAATAAATAATAAATAATAAATAATAAATAATAAATAATAAATAATAAATAATAAATAATAAATAATAAATAATAAATAATAAATAATAAATAATAAATAATAAATAATAAATAATAAATAATAAATAATAAATAATAAATAATAAATAATAAATAATAAATAATAAATAATAAATAATAAATAATAAATAATAAATAATAAATAATAAATAATAAATAATAAATAATAAATAATAAATAATAAATAATAAATAATAAATAATAAATAATAAATAATAAATAATAAATAATAAATAATAAATAATAAATAATAAATAATAAATAATAAATAATAAATAATAAATAATAAATAATAAATAATAAATAATAAATAATAAATAATAAATAATAAATAATAAATAATAAATAATAAATAATAAATAATAAATAATAAATAATAAATAATAAATAATAAATAATAAATAATAAATAATAAATAATAAATAATAAATAATAAATAATAAATAATAAATAATAAATAATAAATAATAAATAATAAATAATAAATAATAAATAATAAATAATAAATAATAAATAATAAATAATAAATAATAAATAATAAATAATAAATAATAAATAATAAATAATAAATAATAAATAATAAATAATAAATAATAAATAATAAATAATAAATAATAAATAATAAATAATAAATAATAAATAATAAATAATAAATAATAAATAATAAATAATAAATAATAAATAATAAATAATAAATAATAAATAATAAATAATAAATAATAAATAATAAATAATAAATAATAAATAATAAATAATAAATAATAAATAATAAATAATAAATAATAAATAATAAATAATAAATAATAAATAATAAATAATAAATAATAAATAATAAATAATAAATAATAAATAATAAATAATAAATAATAAATAATAAATAATAAATAATAAATAATAAATAATAAATAATAAATAATAAATAATAAATAATAAATAATAAATAATAAATAATAAATAATAAATAATAAATAATAAATAATAAATAATAAATAATAAATAATAAATAATAAATAATAAATTAATAAATTAATAAATAATAAATTAATAAATAATAAATTAATAAATAATAAATTAATAAATAATAAATTAATAAATAATAAATAACAAATAACAAATAACAAATAACAGATAATAGATAATAGATAATAGATAATAGATAATAAATAATAAATAATAAGCAGAGGTACAAAAATAAATAATTTTTATTTAAAATAATCAAATACAATAAATGTATTTAAAATGGTTTCAAAATGACATAAAACTTTTTCAGACTGTCTTCTTAAAAATTTTCACGCATACTCAATTCAAATAATTAGCCTGTATTCTCTGATTTTGTACATTTGACATCAGTACAAAGAACTTTGATCTATTGTTTTAATGTAAGAATTTTGACCAGTTAATAATTTTTTCCACAAAAACTATTATTATATTTCCATTTAAAGGTTCAAAATGACATGACAAACATGGCGTTCTTCGTCTTAAATTTTCAAGGAAAACTGTGATCGTTACTGTGAAAAATATTGTTTCTGTCCCAATTTTCAATTTTTAATAATTTTTTACTCGAAAACTTTACATCCTACAGAAATTCGTCCCATTAGAAGGGCCCTGAAGCCAATCATTTCCTACATTTTGATACAAATTTCATGAAAATCGTTCGAACCGTTTAAGCTGTAGCCTTGTCTAAAGTTTGGCGATCGTCGTGATGAATTCAAATATATATAGAACTATAGATAGTGAATCTAATCGTTTAGTATTAGGACTAGCCTAAGCTCAGCTTCGCCGAGTTTACCCTAGGGTTCCGCCGATAGTGTTTTATAATAGTTTATACGTACATTCAAATCTGTCTACGCACAATTTAAAACCAAAGTGGTAACGTCAACAGTCTTGTCAGATACCCAAGTTCTCCCTTCTATCAAACGAATTAACTTTATGCATAAAACAAAAGCCAATCAACCTGTCATAAATTTCCACACTTGTGTCTAAAAGTTCGTAACCAGACCTCTCATTTGATACCAAACACGACATATTTCTAGCACCTTTATACAAAAACAAAAGCCGACCGAGATGTCAATTTGTTGACACTTCTATGTTACAGCCCTGCAGAAAAAAATTCACATGATCCTAATCACTACATGGTTCTGACAACTTTATGTAAAAAACAAAAGCCGGTCAAGTTGATGTCAAAATTTTGAAATTTCTATAGTTTAGCCATGCAGAAAACTTTTCATTTAATACCAAAGAGGATATACAGGTGTTTCATATAAGAGTTCAAGGCTTTGGAGTATGAATTCTGATACCAAAAGGGGGAAAAATCCCAATAAACATTGATGCTATAACGCTTTCTAACAGAGATAGGTACCCAGGATTTTATTAAAATAAAAAAAAACAGGAAACAGGTTATTTTTATTTATTTTTGTATTGGGTCATAAATAATTATTTATAAAAAGAATCCCAGAGCAAGTGTTTAAAATGAAAGGCATTACATTCAATAAATAAATCAGTATTATTTAAAAATACTACGGTAAATTACTAAAATATTACATTTTCATTAAATACAGAAGGATTGGCAATACTTTTTTGTATTAGAAATATTAAATAACAGGTGTAATAATTAAATAATTATCGGATTGAAATAAGTGGAATTTTTAATTAATTAAATCTCATTTAAATTTTAAATGAATTAAACAAATTCCATCAGCCAACCATTTTCTGCTATTTCAGTATTATGCTTCATTTAAGATAAATCCTCGGTATCTCTGTTATGAAGCGTTCTAGCACCAATGATTATTGGGATTTTTTTCATGTTGGTGTCTAAAATTCATACTCCGAAGCCTTACATAGTTACATGAAACAGCCTGTATTTCTGACAAATTTATACGAAAAACAAGAAATGTTTTCTCATGGACTGTCATAGAGAATTGTCAAAAATACGACAGCTCGATCGGCTATTCTTTTTTGCATAAAATTGTCAATAATATTTCGGAAGTGTAGTATCTATAGCTGAGTGCACGATGTATTACAAAGAATGGCTAAATAACCGGGTTAGTTCATACAGTATGCCGCTAGATGTCAGGTTTTTTGCGACCCGGTTTTTACAAAAATATTTGAAATAGTAAATTATTCCTATATATCGCACAATATTTTATATTTTCAATACATTACCTTTTATCTTTTGTCAGTTCTATGTATGTATTTTATACAAATTCCATACAACAGGCTTCTATAATTTCAGTCAAATTATAAAATAAACATAATGTCATGTACTTGACACTGACATCTTTCAATCAGAATTTTCTAAATCGTAGTACCTGTTTCTATGGTTATATCATGGCTTGCTGCTACAAAATCGCACATTTTGGCACCTTAAAAAGACTATGGTCCGTATTCTTACATCTTAAAGTAGCGCTACTTCCGAAAAATCGCTACTTCAACTGTCAAATGTCAACTTTAACATTAAAATGAGAGATATAAAAATAAATTAAATTGTAAAAAGCATTTATTTCTAATGTCATAGGTTTCATTTACAAAAATATGAAACCTATTCTTATCTACTCATAAAATTATATAAATAAAAAATCGAAATAGCGCTACTTCCGAAGTAACGTTACTTCAAGAGGTGAAAATTCGGGTCTATATCTCTTTATTTGATCCATACCCTGTTGTACATCCTATATCACAACATTTTCTATTTAAACGCGAACTTATTTTAACCGCAACCGACACACTGCGGCACACCAACTGCCAAACGCCTGTCAAATGGTAACGGGTCGCGTTAGCTTATTTTTTACCAGCTAGTTATGTCAACTCATCTCGTACTCTCACCTATAGATACTACACCGTGGTAGGAACTGATGAAAATATATAATGAAATGAACAAATGCTGCGCATTTTATGCGAGCAAACAGGACAAAATTACAGGATAAATATAAACATAATACAAGGTGCCCATTTTATATGTTACCGCCTGAAATTTTAAGAGTAAGCAAAACCATATACATTTTATAAGCCACTTGGTGAATATTAGTACTTTAAATCGAATAATCACAGTAGGTATAAGAGCAAAATAAAATTTTAAAAACCAAGTCACTTATGAAATGTATCATGGATTGCCTAATCATGAATTTTCAGGCGGGAACTTTTAAAATGCGGACCCTGTATTAGTAACATGTATATGAGTACACAATACTAAATTTAAAGATAAAAATAAATCAAACAAAACTAAAAGATGTGTTATTTTAATTCTAGAGTAAACAGTTAGTTACAAACTGCAGAAAAGTGCTTACATTACATTAGATCTGAACTTTTACGACGAATTTGAAAATATATCAATAAAGTTTGGATTGTTAAAAATGATAGGTATTAAAGATTACTTTTCTGGCTCATGCTGTATGATTATGTAATTTAAAATATTTTTTATTAGTACGATACAATAATTGGGAATAAAAGAATTTTAATATAGATAATTTTAACGTAATATAAGAAAATAAAATACAGATTAAATTCTGTACCGTTTTAAGATAGATATCGAATTATGTATAATCTGAAATAATTTTAAACGTAATGTAAGAAAATGAATTACAAAAAAAGAACAGATTAAAACATACTATCTAAAATTATTGAATTGTTTTGTTCCAGACTATGATTTTCCTGTACACGTCTTAAAATCATTACATATACCTATATATACAATCGGTTTATAACGTTGTACTATGTCTTCCGATGCGAATTCTCCACTGGTCTTGCCATAGATCTTCATTCTCTCTTATTTCTTCTTGGATTCCTGCTACCCAATTCCTTCTAGGTCTCCCTCTTTTCTTTTTGCCGCTTGGAGTTTACTGTGGTATGTGTTTTGCCATTACTCATTTGTTGTACGTGATCGTACCATCTTAATTGACTTGTTTTTATATCATCGGTTATAGTAATTGATACATGCATAATTTGTCATTAACATATCAAATATGACATGACAATGTTTATCTTTTTAATTTTGTACGTCGATTGTGATATTATTCCTACCTTTCTGATCCTTTTCGACGTGTTTCCTTATACATTTTCCAAAATTCTATTTACAAAATAAAATATGTAACATAATAATAAACATGGCTTAAAATCATTACATATACCTACCTTGTTAAATTCATCATCTTATCTTTAATTATTACATATTATTTAAACATTTTATTGCATTTAAAAGGAAGAAAACTGATAATTTGTCATCATTGACATTGACATAACAGCGTTTATCGTCTTAAATTTTCAAGGAAAACTGTGATCGTTACTGTGAAAAATATTGTTTAGTTAGAAATATTTGTTTTTTACCTAGTTACTTATGACACATTTGGTAACACTGTCCAAGTACATTATGAACCGTCAAATTTTATAATTTTTAATTAAAATGGTTTAGGCCTTTTTTACCTGTGCAGATATAATTGCCCATTCTCAATATTTATAATTATGAATTAAACTTCTTTCAAATTGTCTCCAATTCATAAATATTTCCATTTAAAGGTTCAAAATGACATGACAAACATGGCGTTCTTCGTCTTAAATTTTCAAGGAAAACTGTGATCGTTACTGTGAAAAATATTGTTTCTGTCCCAATTTTCAATCTTTAATAATTTTTTACTCGAAAACTATGAATCCTACAGAAATTCGTCCCATTAGAAGGGCCCTGAAGCCAATCATTTCCTACAATTTGATACAAATTTCATGAAAATCGGTCGCACCGTTTAAGCTGTAGCCTTGTCTAAAGTTGGGCGATCGTCGTGATGAATTGAAATATATAAATATAGATAGTGAATCTGATCGTTTAGTATTAGGACTAGCGAAAACTCGGCTACGCCGAGCTTCCCCTAGGGCTCCGCCGACAGTGTTTTATAATAGTCTTTACGTGCATCCAACCTTTCTACGCACAATGTAAAACCATTTTTTTTCTCGTTTGCCCCTGCAACCTGGCCACCCATACAGCCCCAGCTACATGCTCATTCAAACTGCTCACGCAGCATGCCCACCAAAACTGCCCACTGAAACTGCCTACCCAAACTGCTCATCCCAAACTGCCATTCAAACTATCTATTCATACTGCCCACCAAAACTGCCCACTCAAACTACCTATCCATACTGCCCACGGAACCTGTTCAACCAAACTGCCCACTCAAACAGCACACCCAAACTGCCCGGTTAAACTGCCTACTCATACTGCCGACTCAAACTGTCGTAATCTGCAATAATTTCTTTTCTAATGTTCTTGTTGGTGTTGTAGTTGTAAAACTAGATCTAGATGGACTAATAAAAATTATTTATTTGAACAAATATTTCAAAATTAGAGTAGTTTGAGTGAAGACAACACTTGTCATTTTTGAAGGTTTGAAGTCAGAGACAGAACATGGATAAGACATTTTTTACTAATGGCAACTGTTTGGCGGACTTCTGTGTAAATCAAATGCATGTCGTATACTTTGATTAGTGAAAGTAACATGCATATCTAAATATCTAAGTGATATTCCACTTTTTGCAAATTAAACGTCATTTATGACAACCGAAAAATATTGTTCTCTAGAATATATTGATATTCAGATTTAGCTGGTACGTAATTGGTCGACTTTACAGTATTACAACTTTTACAACTTGACAAATTATGCAAAATATGTTACAGATTTTTCCAGATTATAATTTCTTTGAGTTCTCTTTATCATACCGTGAACTATAGAAAGCTACTGTAACCTTCGAGTTTCCCCTAGGGCTTTTATATATATATATATATATATATATATATATATATATATATACAGGGTGTCCCATAACTTCAGGTACATATTAGAAGGGCATATAGTTCTTAATGTCCTGATTACAGAACAAAAAGAATTTTTTCAAAATTCCTATAATTAAGGGTAGTTCACTTAAGAAGAACATTTTTTGTACCCCTGGATACTATGATATTTGGAATAGTGAAATTAGTTATAACTATAACATAAAATAATTTAACAATGAAATTAATTTATACAATTACGTTAAGCTTTGTCACACCAATTAAGTTTGGGAGATGTGTATGTAATGAAAAAAACACACAACCTATTCAACCAGTGTCTCAAAACTGTTTCCTTCAAAAACCTCAAAAACTAATTATTGAATTTTGAAAAAATTCTTTTTGTTCCGTAATCAGGACATTAAGAACTATATGCACTTCTAAAATGTACCTAAAGTTATGGGACATCCTGTATATATATATATATATATATATATATATATATATATATATATATTACATGTTTACTTGTACACACAATTCACGAATAGTGCTAACGTTAACATTTTTCTCAGATATCAAAGATCTCTTCTCTCGAAAAATTCTAAATTTTGACAAAAAACAAAAGCCGATCGAGCTATTAAAATTTGCCATCTAAGAATATGATTTAACATTCTTACATTTAAACAATATATTTACAATAATACAGACCGACAAGATGAAACATATAGAAGTTTAACATGGGTATTCAATTGTGCGAAAATTTATTAGGAAATTATAAAAAACTACATATCCACATTAGAGTAGAGAAACGAAAAATACATAATAATTATATTCTAAGTATAGGGTAATTATTACAATAAGTACTAGTATTGTACCAGAATATTGATTTAATTTAGAAAATTGTCACGTTAAAATAGTAACAAAAGATGGCGCTAAAGATGGTTATATCAGTCTCACTACGCGAATTGTACACTCCAGGTAAGTGTGTTCTTGACAAGTAATATTTGGGGTGATAACTTATTGTGCAAAATGTAATGTATGAAAATAAACTTAATTAAATTGAAATAAATCATGAAAACACGTATTTTACTTGCATTATGATGCAATATAATTGATGAAATAGAAATAGAATTTTAAAATGATGTCTTTAAGATTTGGAAATATCCCTAGAATATGTTATTTTCCGACACAAAGTGTTTTTAGATGAAATTTGTATATGTAAAGTCATAAAACAATTATTTAGATTATGTTCTTAAAAAATAGAATTTATTACTCAATATTAAGAGTGTTTGAATGTTGGGACTTGTGAAATTAGTGTAGCTGCAGTGACAGTGAAACATTGTATACCTTCCGTCAGAGATGATGCGACGTTTGTTTTTTAATTTTTAATTATTGTACATTAAATTAATCTATTATTTATAAAGTGAATCAGCACCTACGATTTCGACTAAGATTTAGTATGAATTGTAAAATGTATATACAGTGTGAAGTAGGCAACAGTGAATTTTTGTGCTTTTTTTTTTTTTACTTATGTATATACCTTGACTTCATTACAGAACACTGCGATCCATTGTTTTAATGTAAGAATTTTGACCAGTTAATAATTTTTTCCACAAAAACTATGCACAGTAAAAATAAGAGACATATCAAAGGCCCTAAGTTGATTTATTCTCTACTATTTAAAGCAAATTCCATCCAAATCGCTGAAACCGTTTCAGTTGTAGCTTTGTCTAAAAATTTCCCGATCGTCGTGATGAATTTTGGGGGGCTTGACCTTTTAGTATTATAGATGTAAAACGGCTTTTTAAGTCACAAATGCGTGATTTAAAAAATATGATAATCGTTTCAAGTCATAGATAGGTAAAAAGCAGTCCGTTTTGATGTATAATAAGTCATATTGGCGATATATTCCAAAATGTGTGGAACAGTTTAAATTTTATTCATACAAAATTGTATAATATTGTTTAAAACTATGTAATATACTAAATAGAGATAAAAAATAATAATAAATTAATTTTATTGTTAAAACAATGTAATTTTGTTATAAAATACGTAATTAATATGAAATGAATGAAGTCAGATATAGGTAAATATTTATTAAAATAATAACAATAATAAAAGAACATTAAAAATTATATCTGATGATAATAATAATAATAATAATAATAATAAATAATAATAATAAATAATAATAAGCAGAGAGGTACAAAAATAAATAATTTTTATTTAAAATAATCAAATAAAATAAATTTAATGTATTTAAAATGGATTCAAAATGACACATAACTTTTTAGACTGTCTTCTTAAAAATTTTCACGCATACTCAATTCAAATAATTAGCCTGTATTCTCTGATTTTGTACATTTGACATCAGTACAGAGAACTTTGATCTATTGTTTTAATGTAAGAATTTTGACCAGTTAATAATTTTTTCCACAAAAACTATGCACAGTAAAAATAAGAGACATATCAAAGGCCCTAATTTGATTTATTCTCTACTATTTAAAGCAAATTCCATCCAAATCGCTGAAACCGTTTCAGTTGTAGCTTTGTCTAAAAATTTCCCGATCGTCGTGATGAATTTTGGGGGGCTTGACCTTTTCTTTTTGCCGCTTGGAGTTTACTGTGGTATGTGTTTTGCCATTACTCATTTGCTGTACGTGATCGTACCATCTTAATTGACTTGTTTTTATATCATCGGTTATAGTAATTGATACATGCATAATTTGTCATTAACATATCAAATATGACATGACAATGTTTATCTTTTTAATTTTGTACGTCGATTGTGATATTATTCCTACCTTTCTGATCCTTTTCGACGTGTTTCCTTATACATTTTCCAAAATTCTATTTACAAAATAAAATATGTAACATAATAATAAACATGGCTTAAAATCATTACATATACCTACCTTGTTAAATTCATCATCTTATCTTTAATTATTACATATTATTTAAACATTTTATTGCATTTAAAAGGAAGAAAACTGATAATTTGTCATCATTGACATTGACATAACAGCGTTTATCGTCTTAAATTTTCAAGGAAAACTGTGATCGTTACTGTGAAAAATATTGTTTAGTTAGAAATATTTGTTTTTTACCTAGTTACTTATGACACATTTGGTAACACTGTCCAAGTACATTATGAACCGTCAAATTTTATAATTTTTAATTAAAATGGTTTAGGCCTTTTTTACCTGTGCGGATATAATTGCCCATTCTCAATATTTATAATTATGAATTAAACTTCTTTCAAATTGTCTCCATTTCATAAATATTTCCATTTAAAGGTTCAAAATGACATGACAAACATGGCGTTCTTCGTCTTAAATTTTCAAGGAAAACTGTGATCGTTACTGTGAAAAATATTGTTTCTGTCCCAATTTTCAATCTTTAATAATTTTTTACTCGAAAACTATGAATCCTACAGAAATTCGTCCCATTAGAAGGGCCCTGAAGCCAATCATTTCCTACAATTTGATACAAATTTCATGAAAATCGGTCGCACCGTTTAAGCTGTAGCCTTGTCTAAAGTTGGGCGATCGTCGTGATGAATTGAAATATATAAATATAGATAGTGAATCTGATCGTTTAGTATTAGGACTAGCGAAAACTCGGCTACGCCGAGCTTCCCCTAGGGCTCCGCCGACAGTGTTTTATAATAGTCTTTACGTGCATCCAACCTTTCTACGCACAATGTAAAACCATTTTTTTTCTCGTTTGCCCCTGCAACCTGGCCACCCAAACAGCCCCAGCTACATGCTCATTCAAACTGCTCACGCAGCATGCCCACCAAAACTGCCCACTGAAACTGCCTACCCAAACTGCTCATCCCAAACTGCCATTCAAACTATCTATTCATACTGCCCACCAAAACTGCCCACTCAAACTACCTATCCATACTGCCCACGGAACCTGTTCAACCAAACTGCCCACTCAAACAGCACACCCAAACTGCCCGGTTAAACTGCCTACTCATACTGCCGACTCAAACTGTCGTAATCTGCAATAATTTCTTTTCTAATGTTCTTGTTGGTGTTGTAGTTGTAAAACTAGATCTAGATGGACTAATAAAAATTATTTATTTGAACAAATATTTCAAAATTAGAGTAGTTTGAGTGAAGACAACACTTGTCATTTTTGAAGGTTTGAAGTCAGAGACAGAACATGGATAAGACATTTTTTACTAATGGCAACTGTTTGGCGGACTTCTGTGTAAATCAAATGCATGTCGTATACTTTGATTAGTGAAAGTAACATGCATTTTTAAATATCTAAGTGATATTCCACTTTTTGCAAATTAAACGTCATTTATGACAACCGAAAAATATTGTTCTCTAGAATATATTGATATTCAGATTTAGCTGGTACGTAATTGGTCGACTTTACAGTATTACAACTTTTACAACTTGACAAATTATGCAAAATATGTTTCAGATTTTTCCAGATTATAATTTCTTTGAGTTCTCTTTATCATACCGTGAACTATAGAAAGCTACTGTAACCTTCGAGTTTCCCCTAGGGCTTTTATATATATATATATATATATATATATATATATATATATATATATATACAGGGTGTCCCATAACTTCAGGTACATACTAGAAGGGCATATAGTTCTTAATGTCCTGATTACGGAACAAAAAGAATTTTTTCAAAATTCCTATAATTAAGGGTAGTTCACTTAAGAAGAACATTTTTTGTACCCCTGGATACTATGATATTTGGAATAGTGAAATTAGTTATAACTATAACATAAAATAATTTAACAATGAAATTAATTTATACAATTACGTTAAGCTTTGTCACACCAATTAAGTTTGGGAGATGTGTATGTAATGAAAAAAACACACAACCTATTCAACCAGTGTCCCAAAACTGTTTCCTTCAAAAACCTCAAAAACTAATTATTGAATTTTGAAAAAATTCTTTTTGTTCCGTAATCAGGACATTAAGAACTATATGCACTTCTAAAATGTACCTAAAGTTATGGGACATCCTGTATATATATATATATATATATATATATATATATATATATATATATTATATATATATATATATATATATATATATATATTACATGTTTACTTGTACACACAATTCACGAATAGTGCTAACGTTAACATTTTTCTCAGATATCAAAGATCTCTTCTCTCGAAAAAATCTAAATTTTGACAAAAAACAAAAGCCGATCGAGCTATTAAAATTTGCCATCTAAGAATATGATTTAACATTCTTACATTTAAACAATATATTTACAATAATACAGACCGACAAGATGAAACATATAGAAGTTTAACATGGGTATTCAATTGTGCGAAAATTTATTAGGAAATTATAAAAAACTACATATCCACATTAGAGTAGAGAAACGAAAAATACATAATAATTATATTCTAAGTATAGGGTAATTATTACAATAAGTACTAGTATTGTACCAGAATATTGATTTAATTTAGAAAATTGTCACGTTAAAATAGTAACAAAAGATGGCGCTAAAGATGGTTATATCAGTCTCACTACGCGAATTGTACACTCCAGGTAAGTGTGTTCTTGACAAGTAATATTTGGGGTGATAACTTATTGTGCAAAATGTAATGTATGAAAATAAACTTAATTAAATTGAAATAAATCATGAAAACACGTATTTTACTTACATTATGATGCAATATAATTGATGAAATAGAAATAGAATTTTAAAATGATGTCTTTAAGATTTGGAAATATCCCTAGAATATGTTATTTTCCGACACAAAGTGTTTTTAGATGAAATTTGTATATGTAAAGTCATAAAACAATTATTTAGATTATGTTCTTAAAAAATAGAATTTATTACTCAATATTAAGAGTGTTTGAATGTTGGGACTTGTGAAATTAGTGTAGCTGCAGTGACAGTGAAACATTGTATACCTTCCGTCAGAGATGATGCGACGTTTGTTTTTTAATTTTTAATTATTGTACATTAAATTAATCTATTATTTATAAAGTGAATCAGCACCTACGATTTCGACTAAGATTTAGTATGAATTGTAAAATGTATATACAGTGTGAAGTAGGCAACAGTGAATTTTTGTGGACTTTTTTTTTTTTTACTTATGTATATACCTTGACTTCATTACAGAACACTGCGATCCATTGTTTTAATGTAAGAATTTTGACCAGTTAATAATTTTTTCCACAAAAACTATGCACAGTAAAAATAAGAGACATATCAAAGGCCCTACGTTGATTTATTCTCTACTATTTAAAGCAAATTCCATCCAAATCGCTGAAACCGTTTCAGTTGTAGCTTTGTCTAAAAATTTCCCGATCGTCGTGATGAATTTTGGGGGGCTTGACCTTTTAGTATTATAGATGTAAAACGGCTTTTTAAGTCACAAATGCGTGATTTAAAAAATATGATAATCGTTTCAAGTCATAGATAGGTAAAAAGCAGTCCGTTTTGATGTATAATAAGTCATATTGGCGATATATTCCAAAATGTGTGGAACAGTTTAAATTTTATTCATACAAAATTGTATAATATTGTTTAAAACTATGTAATATACTAAATAGAGATAAAAAATAATAATAAATTAATTTTATTGTTAAAACAATGTAATTTTGTTATAAAATACGTAATTAATATGAAATGAATGAAGTCAGATATAGGTAAATATTTATTAAAATAATAACAATAATAAAAGAACATAAAAAATTATATCTGATGATAATAATAATAATAATAATAATAGTAATAATAAATAATAATAATAAATAATAATAAGCAGAGAGGTACAAAAATAAATAATTTTTATTTAAAATAATCAAATACAATAAATTTAATGTATTTAAAATGGATTCAAAATGACACATAACTTTTTAGACTGTCTTCTTAAAAATTTTCACGCATACTCAATTCAAATAATTAGCCTGTATTCTCTGATTTTGTACATTTGACATCAGTACAGAGAACTTTGATCTATTGTTTTAATGTAAGAATTTTGACCAGTTAATAATTTTCTCCACAAAAACTATGCACAGTAAAAATAAGAGACATATCAAAGGCCCTAAGTTGATTTATTCTCTACTATTTAAAGCAAATTCCATCCAAATCGCTGAAACCGTTTCAGTTGTAGCTTTGTCTAAAAATTTCCCGATCGTCGTGATGAATTTTGGGGGGCTTGACCTTTTAGTATTATAGATGTAAAACGGCTTTTTAAGTCACAAATGCGTGATTTAAAAAATATGATAATCGTTTCAAGTCATAGATAGGTAAAAAGCAGTCCGTTTTGATGTATAATAAGTCATATTGGCGATATATTCCAAAATGTGTGGAACAGTTTAAATTTTATTCATACAAAATTGTATAATATTGTTTAAAACTATGTAATATACTAAATAGAGATAAAAAATAATAATAAATTAATTTTATTGTTAAAACAATGTAATTTTGTTATAAAATACGTAATTAATATGAAATGAATGAAGTCAGATATAGGTAAATATTTATTAAAATAATAATAATAATTAAAGAACATAAAAAATTATATCTGATGATAATAATAATAATAATAATAATAATAATAAATAATAATAATAAATAATAATAAGCAGAGAGGTACAAAAATAAATAATTTTTATTTAAAATAATCAAATACAATAAATTTAATGTATTTAAAATGGATTCAAAATGACACATAACTTTTTAGACTGTCTTCTTAAAAATTTTCACGCATACTCAATTCAAATAATTAGCCTGTATTCTCTGATTTTGTACATTTGACATCGGTACAGAGAACTTTGATCTATTGTTTTAATGTAAGAATTTTGACCCGTTAATAATTTTTTCCACAAAAACTATGCACAGTAAAAATAAGAGACATATCAAAGGCCCTAAGTTGATTTATTCTCTACTATTTAAAGCAAATTCCCGATCGTCGTGATGAATTTTGGGGGGCTTGACCTTTTAGTATTATAGACTAGCGTAACCTCGGCTTCGCCGAGTTTTCCCTAGGGCTCCGCCGATAGTGGTTTATGATGCCCACGCAACATGCCCACTCAAACTGCCCACGCAACATGCCCACCCAAATTGCCCACGCAACATGCCCACCCAAACTACCCACGCAACATGCCCACCCAAACTGCCCACGCAACTTGCCCACCCAAATTACCCACGCAACATGCCCACGCAACATGCCCACCCAAACTGCCCACGCAACATGCCCACCCAAATTACCCACGCAACATGCCCACCCAAACTGCCCACGCAACATGCCCACCCAAACTGCCCACGCAACATGCCCACCCAAACTACCCACGCAACATGCCCACCCAAACTACCCACGCAACATGCCCACTCAAACTGCCCACGCAACATGCCCACCCAAACTGCCCACGCAACATGCCCACCCAAACTACCCACGCAACATGCCCACCCAAACTACCCACGCAACATGCCTACTCAAACTGCCCACGCAACATGCCCACCCAAACTACCCACGAAACATGCCCACCCAAACTACCCACGCAACATGCCCACCCAAATTACCCACGCAACATGCCCACCCAAACTACCCAAGCAACATGCCCACCCAAACTGCCCACGCAACATGCCCACCCAAACTGCCCACGCAACATGCCCACCCAAACTACCCACGCAACATGCCCACCCAAATTGCCCACGCAACATGCCCACCCAAACAACCCACGCAACATGCCCACCCAAACTACCCACGCAACATGCCCACCCAAACTACCCACGCAACATGCCCACCCAAACTGCCCACGCAACATGCCCACCCAAACTACCCACGCAATCTGCCCTAAAGAGCCCCACGCACTCCGTTATTTGTGTACGGTTTAGGTTTAGAACATACGGGTAAAGCCGTGCGAATAAAACACGCTGGACTGCCAACCCAAATACTACCAGTTTCTTTTTGTCAGTTTTGTAAAATCTATTTACAAAATAAAATATAAATAAACATATCTTAAATTAATACACTGACCGGAACAGAAAACAATCCTTGACATTCTCTCTGTACACTGTACACTTTGTCCTCCCAGTCTTTCTTGTCGTTGATGCTTTTCCTACATTTCTCTTCCATTTCGTCGTTTAATAACCTCGAATATTTTCAATAATCTATTTACAAAATAATTTATAAAACAAGAATAAACATATCTTACATTCATAGCGTACCTTTCGTCGCTTAATTCCTACATTCTTTTCTTCAATTTTAAACTGACTATTTTCTGTAGTTTAAATTTGTCATTCACATTACAAATGTGACAGAAGACCGTATTTATCTTTTTAATTTTATACATGTATTTTTCCATCGGTTGTGTTACTCTTCTAGTCTTTATCAACGTTTTTGTAGTTTTTAGTAACTTCTGACATTTCGTAAAATCTATTTACAAAATAAAATATAAATTAACAATAAATATTGCTTAAATTCACTACGTATACCTACCTCGTTTAATTCATATTCTTTTCTTCAATTTTAAACAATATATTTATTTATATTTAGCATTGAAATGGTCGACAACCCATACGACATTAATAATTTGTCATTATTGACATTGACATCATGCCAAATTTTACACATGACAGCATTTTTATCTTCTAAATTTTTACATGTATTCTACGATCCATTGTTTAATTTTACGTTTAATAATTTTTTACTCGAAAACTATGCATCCTACAGAAATTCGTCCCATTAGAAGGGCCCTGAAGCCAATCGTTTCCTACAACTTGGTACAACTTTCATGAAAATCGGTCGCACCGTTTAAGCTGAAGCCTTGTCTAAAGTTGGGCGATCGTCGTGATTAAAGAATCTATAGTGAGATAGTGAATCTGATCATTTAGTATTAGGATAGCCTAAGCTCGGCTTCACCGAGTTTACCCTAGGGCTCCGCCGATAGTGTTTTATAATAGTTTATACGTACATCCAATCTGTCTACGCACAATTTAAAACCAAAGTGGTAACGCCAACAGTCTTGTCAGATACCTAAGTTCCCCCTTCTATCAAACGAATTAACTTTATGCATAAAACAAAAGCCAATCAACCTGTCATAAATTTCCACACTTGTGTCTAAAAGTTCGTAACCAGACCTCTCATTTGATACCAAACACGACATATTTCTAGCACCTTTATACAAAAACAAAAGCCGACCGATATGTATATATGTTGACACTTCTATGTTACAGCCCTGCAGAAAAAAATTCACATGATCCTAATCACTTCATGGTTCTGACAACTTTATGTAAAAAACAAAAGCCGGTCAAGTTGATGTCAAAATTTTGAAAGTTCTATAGTTTAGCCATGCAGAAAACTTTTCATTTAATACCAAACAGGATATACAGGTGTTTCATATAAGAGTGCAAGGCTTTGGAGTATGAATTCTGATACCAAAAGGGGGAAAAATCCCAATAAACATTGATGCTATAACGCTTTCTAACAGAGATAGGTACCCAGGATTTTATTAAAATAAAAAAAAAAACAGGAAACAGGTTATTTTTATTTATTTTTGTATTGGGTCTTAAATAATTATTTATAAAATGAATCCCAGAGCAAGTGTTTAAAATGAAAGGCATTACATTCAATAAATAAATCAGTATTATTTAAAAATACTACGGTAAATTATTAAAATATCGGATTGAAATAAGTGGAATTTTTAATTAATTAAATCTCATTTAAATTTTAAATGAATTAAACAAATGCCATCAGCCAACTATTTTCTGCTATTTCAGTATTATGCTTCATTTAAGATAAATCCTCGGTATCTCTGTTATGAAGCGTTCTAGCACCAATGTTTATTGGGATTTTTTTCATGTTGGTGTCTAGAATTCATACTCCGAAGCCTTACATAGTTACATGAAGCACCCTGTATTTCTGACAAATTTATACGAAAATCAAGAAATGTTTTCTCATGGACTGTCATAGAGAATTGTCAAAAATACGACAGCTCGATCGGCTATTCTTTTTTGCATAAAATTGTCAATAATATTTCGGAAGTGTAGTATCTATAGCTGAGTGCACGATGTATAATGTATTACAAAGAATGGCTAAATAACCGGGTTAGTTCATACAGTATGCCGCTAAATGTCTGGTTTTTTGCGACCCGGTTTTTACAAAAATATTTGAAATAGTAAATTATTCTTATATGTCGCACAATATTTTATATTTTCAATACATTACCTTTTATCTTTTGTCAGTTCTATGTATGTATTTTATACAAATTCCATACAACAAGCTTTTATAATTTCAGTAAAATTATAAAATAAACATGTCATGTACTTGACACTGACATCTTTCAATCAGAATTTTCTAAATCGTAGTACCTGTTTCTATGGTTATATCATGGCTGGCTGCTACAAAATCGCACATTTTGGCACCTTAAAAAGATTACGGTCCGTATTCTTACATCTTAAATTAGCGCTACTTCCGAAAAATCGCTACTTCAACTGTCAAATGTCAACTTTAACATTAAAATGAGAGATATAAAAATAAATTAAATTGTAAAAAGCATTTATTTCTAATGTCATAGGTTTCATTTACAAAAATATGAAACCTATTCTTATCTACTCATAAAATTATATAAATAAAAAATCGAAATAGCGCTACTTCCGAAGTAACGTTACTTCAAGAGGTGAAAATTCGGGTCTATATCTCTTTATTTGATCCATACCCTGTTGTACATCCTATATCACAACATTTTCTATTTAAACGCGAACTTATTTTAACCGCAACCGACACACTGCGGCACACCAACTGCCAAACGCCTGTCAAATGGTAACGGGTCCCGTAAGCTTCTTTTTTACCAGCTAGTTATGTCAACGCATCTCGTACTCTCACCTATAGATACTACACCGTGGTAGGAACTGATGAAAACATATAATGAAATGAACAAATGCTGCGCATTTTATGCGAGCAAACAGGACAAAATTACAGGATAAATATAAACATAATACAAGGTGCCCATTTTATATGTTCCCGCCTGAAATTTTAAGAGTAAGCAAAACCATATACATTTTATAAGCCACTTGGTGAATATTAGTACTTTAAATCGAATAATCACAGTAGGTATAAGAGCAAAACAAAATTTTAAAAACCAAGTCACTTATGAAATGTATCATGGATTGCCTAATCATGAATTTTCAAGCGGGAACTTTTAAAATTCGGACCCTGTATTAGTAACATGTATATGAGTACACAATACTAAATTTAAAGATAAAAATAAATCAAACAAAACTAAAAGATATGATATTTTAATTCTAGAGTAAACAGTTAGTTACAAACTGCAGAAAAGTAAGTACTTACATTACATTAGATCTGAACTTTTACAACGAATTTGAAAATATATCAATAAAGTTTGGATTGTTAAAAATGATAGGTATTAAAGATTACTTTTCTGGCTCATGCTGTATGATTATGTAATTTAAAATATTTTTTATTAGTACGATACAATAATTGGGAATAAAAGAATTTTAATATAGATAATTTTAACGTAATATAAGAAAATAAAATACAGACTAAATTCTGTACCGTTTTAAAATAGATATCGAATTATGTATAATCTGAAATAATTTTAAACGTAATGTAAGAAAATGAATTACAAAAAAAGAACAGATTAAAACACACTATCTAAAATTATTGAATTGTCTTGTTCCAGACTATGATTTTCCTGTACACGTCTTAAAATCATTACATATACCTATATATACAATCGGTTTATAACGTTGTACCATGTCTTCCGATGCGAATTCTCCACTGGTCTTGCCATAGATCTTCATTCTCTCTTATTTCTTCTTGGATTCCTGCTACCCAATTCCTTCTAGGTCTCCCTCTTTTCTTTTTGCCGCTAGGAGTTTACTGTGGTATGTGTTTTGCCATTACTCATTTGCTGTACGTGATCGTACCATCTTAATTGACTTGTTTTTATATCATCGGTTATAGTAATTGATACATGCATAATTTGTCATTAACATATCAAATATGACATGACAATGTTTATCTTTTTAATTTTGTACATCGATTGTGATATTATTCCTACCTTTCTGATCCTTTTCGACGTGTTTCCTTATACATTTTCCAAAATTCTATTTACAAAATAAAATATGTAACATAATAATAAACATGGCTTAAAATCATTACATATACCTACCTTGTTAAATTCATCATCTTTTCTTTAATTATTACATATTATTTAAACATTTTATTGCATTTAAAAGAAAGAAAACTGATAATTTGTCATCATTGACATTGACATAACAGCGTTTATCGTCTTAAATTTTCAAGGAAAACTGTGATCGTTACTGTGAAAAATATTGTTTAGTTAGAAATATATGTTTTTTACCTAGTTACTTATGACACATTTGGTAACACTGTCCAAGTACATATGAACCGTCAAATTTTATAATTTTTAATTAAAATGGTTTAGGCCTTTTTTACCGGTGCGGATATAATTGCCCATTCTCAAAATTTATAATTATGAATTAAACTTCTATCAAATTGTCTCCATTTCATAAATATTTCCATTTAAAGGTTCAAAATGACATGACAAACATGGCGTTCTTCGTCTTAAATTTTCAAGGAAAACTGTGATCGTTACTGTGAAAAATATTGTTTCTGTCCCAATTTTCAATCTTTAATAATTTTTTACTCGAAAACTATACATCCTACAGAAATTCGTCCCATTAGAAGGGCCCTGAAACCAATCATTTGCTATGACTTGGTACAAATTTCATGAAAATCGGTCGCACCGTTTAAGCTGTAGCCTTGTCTAAAGTTGGGCGATCGTCGTGATGAATTCAAATATATATATATATATATATATATATATATATATATATATATATATATATATATATATATAGAACTTTAGATAGTGATTCTGATCGTTTAGTATTAGGACTAGCGTAACCTCGGCTTCGCCGAGTTTTCCCTAGGGCTCCGCCGATAGTGGTTTATAATGCCCACGCAACATGCCCACCCAAACTGCCCACGCAACATGCCCACCCAAACTGCCCACGCAACATGCCCACTCAAACTGCCCACGCAACATGCCCACCCAAACTGCCCACGCAACATGCCCACCCAAACTGCCCACGCAACATGCCCACCCAAACTGCCCACGCAACATGCCCACCCAAACTGCCCACGCAACATGCCCACTCAAACTACCCACGCAACATGCCCACCCAAACTGCCCACGCAATATGCCCACCCAAACTACCCACGCAACATGCCCACCCAAACTTCCCACCCAAACAGCCCACGCAACATGCCCACTCAAACTGCCCACGCAACATGTCCACCCAAACTGCCCACGCTACATGCCCACCCAAACTGCCCACGCAACATGCCCACCCAAACTGCCCACGCAACATGCCCAAACAAACTGCCCACGTAACTTGCCCACCCAAACTGCCCACGCAACATGCCCACACAAACTGTTAACGCAACTTGCCCACCCAAACTGCCGACGCAACATGCCCACCCAAACTGCCCACGCAATATACCCCCCAAACTGCCCACGCAACATGCCCACCCAAACTGCCCACGCAACATGCCCACCCAACTGCCCACGCAACATGCCCACGCAAAATGCCCACCCAAACTGCCCACTCACACTCTCCTTGACTTTTCTGGCTCATGCTGTATGATTATGTAATTTAAAAGATTTTTATTAGTACGATCCAATAATTGGCACCCCCCCCCCGCAATGGCCTTGAGGATATATTTATTTATTTATTTATAAATAAATAAATACTTAAATAAAAAAATACATAAATAAATAAAAAAATATATAAATAAATAAATAAATACATAAATAAATTAAAAAATTAATAACTTAATAAATTAATAAATTACTAAATTACTAAATTACTAAATTACTAAATTCATAAATTATATAAATTATATAAATTATATAAATTATATAAATTATATAAATTATATAAATTATATAAATTATATAAATTATATAAATTATATAAATTATATAAATTATATAAATTATATAAATTATATAAATTATATAAATTATATAAATTATATAAATTATATAAATTATATAAATTATATAAATTATATAAATTATATAAATTATATAAATTAATAAATTAATAAATTAATAAATTAATAAATTAATAAATTAATAAATTAATAAATTAATAAATTAATAAATTAATAAATTAATAAATTAATAAATTAATAAATTAATAAATTAATAAATTAATAAATTAATAAATTAATAAATTAATAAATTAATAAATTAATAAATTAATAAATTAATAAATTAATAAATTAATAAATTAATAAATTAATAAATTAATAAATTAATAAATTAATAAATTAATAAATTAATAAATTAATAAATTAATAAATTAATAAATTAATAAATTAATAAATTAATAAATTAATAAATTAATAAATTAATAAATTAATAAATTAATAAATTAATAAATTAATAAATTAATAAATTAATAAATTAATAAATTAATAAATTAATAAATTAATAAATTAATAAATTAATAAATTAATAAATTAATAAATTAATAAATTAATAAATTAATAAATTAATAAATTAATAAATTAATAAATTAATAAATTAATAAATTAATAAATTAATAAATTAATAAATTAATAAATTAATAAATTAATAAATTAATAAATTAATAAATTAATAAATTAATAAATTAATAAATTAATAAATTAATAAATTAATAAATTAATAAATTAATAAATTAATAAATTAATAAATTAATAAATTAATAAATTAATAAATTAATAAATTAATAAATTAATAAATTAATAAATTAATAAATTAATAAATTAATAAATTAATAAATTAATAAATTAATAAATTAATAAATTAATAAATTAATAAATTAATAAATTAATAAATTAATAAATTAATAAATTAATAAATTAATAAATTAATAAATTAATAAATTAATAAATTAATAAATTAATAAATTAATAAATTAATAAATTAATAAATTAATAAATTAATAAATTAATAAATTGATAAATTGATAAATTGATAAATTAATAAATTAATAAATTAATAAATTAATAAATTAATAAATTGATAAATTAATAAATTAATAAATTAATAAATTAATAAATTAATAAATTAATAAATTAATAAATTAATAAATTAATAAATTAATAAATTAATAAATTAATAAATTAATAAATTAATAAATTAATAAATTAATAAATTAATAAATTAATAAATTAATAAATTAATAAATTAATAAATTAATAAATTAATAAATTAATAAATTAATAAATTAATAAATTAATAAATTAATAAATTAATAAATTAATAAATTAATAAATTAATAAATTAATAAATTAATAAATTAATAAATTAATAAATTAATAAATTAATAAATTAATAAATTAATAAATTAATAAATTAATAAATTAATAAATTAATAAATTAATAAATTAATAAATTAATAAATTAATAAATTAATAAATTAATAAATTAATAAATTAATAAATTAATAAATTAATAAATTAATAAATTAATAAATTAATAAATTAATAAAATAATAAATTAATAAATTAATAAAATAATAAATTAATAAATTAATAAATTAATAAATTAATAAATTAATAAATTAATAAATTAATAAATTAAAAAATTAATAAATTAATAAATTAATAAATTAATAAATTAATAAATTAAAAAATTAATAAATTAATAAATTAACAAATTAATAAATTAATAAATTAAAAAATTAATAAATTAATAAATTAATAAATTAATAAATTAATAAATTAATAAATTAATAAATTAATAAATTAATAAATTAATAAATTAATAAATTAATAAATTAATAAATTAATAAATTAATAAATTAATAAATTAATAAATTAATAAATTAATAAATTAATAAATTAATAAATTAATAAATTAATAAATTAATAAATTAATAAATTAATAAATTAATAAATTAATAAATTAATAAATTAATAAATTAATAAATTAATAAATTAATAAATTAATAAATTAATAAATTAATAAATTAATAAATTAATAAATTAATAAATTAATAAATTAATAAATTAATAAATTAATAAATTAATAAATTAATAAATTAATAAATTAATAAATTAATAAATTAATAAATTAATAAATTAATAAATTAATAAATTAATAAATTAATAAATTAATAAATTAATAAATTAATAAATTAATAAATTAATAAATTAATAAATTAATAAATTAATAAATTAATAAATTAATAAATTAATAAATTAATAAATTAATAAATTAATAAATTAATAAATTAATAAATTAATAAATTAATAAATTAATAAATTAATAAATTAATAAATTAATAAATTAATAAATTAATAAATTAATAAATTAATAAATTAATAAATTAATAAATTAATAAATTAATAAATTAATAAATTAATAAATTAATAAATTAATAAATTAATAAATTAATAAATTAATAAATTAATAAATTAATAAATTAATAAATTAATAAATTAATAAATTAATAAATTAATAAATTAATAAATTAATAAATTAATAAATTAATAAATTAATAAATTAATAAATTAATAAATTAATAAATTAATAAATTAATAAATTAATAAATTAATAAATTAATAAATTAATAAATTAAAAAATTAATAAATTAATAAATTAATAAATTAATAAATTAATAAATTAAAAAATTAAAAAATTAATAAATTAATAAATTAAAAAATTAATAAATTAATAAATTTATAAATTAATAAATTAATAAATTAATAAATTAATAAATTAATAAATTAATAAATTAATAAATTAATAAATTAATAAATTAATAAATTAATAAATTAATAAATTAATAAATTAATAATTTAATAAATTAATAAATTAATAAATTAATAAATTAATAAATTAATAAATTAATAATTTAATAAATTAATAAATTAATAAATTAATAAATTAATAAATTAATAAATTAATAAATTAATAAATTAATAAATTAATAAATTAATAAATTAATAAATTAATAAATTAATAAATTAATAAATTAATAAATTAATAAATTAATAAATTAATAAATTAATAAATTAATAAATTAATAAATTAATAAATTAATAAATTAATAAATTAATAAATTAATAAATTAATAAATTAATAAATTAATAAATTAATAAATTAATAAATTAATAAATTAATAAATTAATAAATTAATAAATTAATAAATTAATAAATTAATAAATTAATAAATTAATAAATTAATAAATTAATAAATTAATAAATTAATAAATTAATAAATTAATAAATTAATAAATTAATAAATTAATAAATTAATAAATTAATAAATTAATAAATTAATAAATTAATAAATTAATAAATTAATAAATTAATAAATTAATAAATTAATAAATTAATAAATTAATAAATTAATAAATTAATAAATTAATAAATTAATAAATTAATAAATTAATAAATTATTAAATTAATAAATTAATAAATTAATAAATTAATAAATTAATAAATTAATAAATTAATAAATTAATAAATTAATAAATTAATAAATTAATAAATTAATAAATTAATAAATTAATAAATTAATAAATTAATAAATTAATAAATTAATAAATTAATAAATTAATAAATTAATAAATTAATAAATTAATAAATTAATAAATTAATAAATTAATAAATTAATAAATTAATAAATTAATAAATTAATAAATTAATAAATTAATAAATTAATAAATTAATAAATTAATAAATTAATAAATTAATAAATTAATAAATTAATAAATTAATAAATTAATAAATTAATAAATTAATAAATTAATAAATTAATAAATTAATAAATTAATAAATTAATAAATTAATAAATTAATAAATTAATAAATTAATAAATTAATAAATTAATAAATTAATAAATTAATAAATTAATAAATTAATAAATTAATAAATTAATAAATTAATAAATTAATAAATTAATAAGTTAATAAATTAATAAATTAATAAATTAATAAATTAATAAATTAATAAATTAATAAATTAATAAATTAATAAATTAATAAATTAAAAATTAATAAATTAATAAATTAGTAATTAATTTTGAAAGTTCTATAGTTTAGCCATGCAGAAAACTTTTCATTCAATACCAAACAGGTTATACAGGTGTTTCATATAAGAGTGCAAGGCGTAGGAGTATGAATTCTGATACCAAAAGGGGTAAAAATCCCAATAAACATTGGTGCTATAACGCTTCCTAACAGAGATACCCAGGATTTTATTTAAAAAAAAAACAGGAAACAGGTTAGTTTTATTTATTATTATATTGGGTTATAGATAATTATTTATAAAAAGAATCCCAGAGCAAGTGTTCAAAATGAAAGACATTACATTCAATAAATAAATCAGTATTATTTAAAAATACTACTGTAAATTATTAAAATATTACATTTTCATTAAATACAGAAGGCTTGGTAATATTTTTTTGTATTAGAAATATTATCAAAATATTAAATAACAGGTGTAATAATTAAATAATTATCGGATTGAAATGAGTGGAATTTTTAATTAATTAAATCTCGTTTAAATTTTAAATGAATTAAATGCCATCAGCCAACTATTTTCTGCTATTTCAGTATTACGCTTCATTTAAGATAAATCCTCAGTATCTCTGTTATGAAGCGTTCTATCACCAATGTTTATTGGGATTTTTTTCATGTTGGTGTCTAGAATTCATACTCCGAAGCCTTACATAGTTACATGAAACACCCTGTATTTCTGACAAATTTTTACGAAAAACAAGAAATGTTTTCTCATGGACTGTCATAGAGAATTGTCAAAAATACGACAGCTCGATCGGCTATTCTTTTTTGCATAAAATTGTCAATAATATTTCGGAAGTGTAGTATCTATAGCTGAGTGCACGATGTATAATGTATTACAAAGAATGGCTAAGTAACCGGGTTAGTTCATACAGTATGCCGCTAAATGTCAGGTTTTTTGCGACCCGGTTTTTACAAAAATATTTGAAATAGTAAATTATTCCTATATAACGCACAATATTTTATATTTTCAATACATTACCTTTTATCTTTTGTCAGTTCTATGTATGTATTTTATACAAATTCCATACAACAGGCTTCTATACTTTCAGTAAAATTATAAAATAAACGTTGTCATGTACTTGACACTGACATCTTTCAATCTGAATTTTCTTAATCGTAGTACCTGTTTCTATGGTTATAGCATGGCTGGCTGCTACATAAAATTATATAAATAAAAAATCGAAATAGCGCTACTTCCGAAGTAACGTTACTTCAAGAGGTGAAAATTCGGGTCTATATCTCTTTATTTGATCCATACCCTGTTGTGCATCCTATAGCACAACATTTTCTATTTAAACGCGAACTTATTTTGACCGCAACCGACACACTGCGGCACACCAACTGCCAAATGCCTGTCAAATGGTAACGGGTCGCGTTAGTATCTTTTGTACCAGCTAGTTATGTCAACGCATCTCGTACTCTCACCTATAGACACTACACCGTGGTAGGAACTGATGAAAACATATAATGAAATGAACAAATGCTGCGCATTTTATGCGAGCAAACAGGAAGAAATTACAGGATAAATATAAACATAATACAAGGTGACCATTTTATATGTTCCCGCCTGAAATTTTAAGAATAAGCAAAACCAAATATTTTTTATAAGCCACTTGGTGAATATTAGTACTTTAAATCGAATAATCACAGTAGGTATAAGAGCAAAACAAAATTTTAAAAACCAAGTCACTTATGAAATGTATCATGGATTGCCTAATCATGAATTTTCAGGCGGGAACTTTTAAAATGCGGACCCTGTATTAGTAACATGTATATGAGTACACAATACTAAATTTAAAGATACAAATAAATCAAACAAAACTAAAAGATGTGATATTTTAATTCTATAGTAAACAGTTAGTTACAAACTGCAGAAAAGTGCTTACATTACATTAGATCTGATCTTTTACAACGAATTTGAAAATATATCAATAAAGTTTGGATTGTTAAAAATGATAGGTATTAAAGAATACTTTTCTGGCTCATGCTGTATGATTATGTAATTTAAAATATTTTTTATTAGTACGATACAATAATTGGGAATAAAAGAATTTTAATATAGATAATTTTAACGTAATATAAGAAAATAAAATACAGACTAAATTCTATGCCGTTTTAAAATAGATATCGAATTATGTATAATCTGAAATAATTTTAAACGTAATGTAAGAAAATGAATTACAAAAAAGAACAGATTAAAACATACTATCTAAAATTATTGAATTGTCTTGTTCCAGACTATGATTTTCCTGTACACGTCTTAAAATCATTACATATACCTATATATACAATCGGTTTATAACGTTGTACCATGTCTTCCGATGCGAATTCTCCACTGGTCTTGCCATAGATCTTCATTCTCTCTTATTTCTTCTTGGATTCCTGCTACCCAATTCCTTCTAGGTCTCCCTCTTTTCTTTTTGCCGCTAGGAGTTTACTGTGGTATGTGTTTTGCCATTACTCATTTGCTGTACGTGATCGTACCATCTTAATTGACTTGTTTTTATATCATCGGTTATAGTAATTGATACATGCATAATTTGTCATTAACATATCAAATATGACATGACAATGTTTATCTTTTTAATTTTGTACATCGATTGTGATATTATTCCTACCTTTCTGATCCTTTTCGACGTGTTTCCTTATACATTTTCCAAAATTCTATTTACAAAATAAAATATGTAACATAATAATAAACATGGCTTAAAATCATAACATATACCTACCTTGTTAAATTCATCATCTTTTCTTTAATTATTACATATTATTTTAACATTTTATTGCATTTAAAAGGAAAAAAAATGATAATTTGTCATCATTGACATTGACATAACAGCGTTTATCGTCTTAAATTTTCAAGGAAAACTGTGATCGTTACTGTGAAAAATATTGTTTAGTTAGAAATATTTGTTTTTTACCTAGTTACTTATGACACATTTGGTAACACTGTCCAAGTACATATGAAACGTCAAAATTTATAATTTTTAATTACAATGTTTTAGGCCTTTTTACCTGTGCGGATATAATTGCCCATTCTCAAAATTTATAATTATGAATTAAACTTCTTTCAAATTGTCTCCATTTCATAAATATTTCCATTTAAAGATTCAAAATGACATGACAAACATGGCGTTCTTCGTCTTAAATTTTCAAGGAAAACTGTGATCGTTACTGTGAAAAATATTGTTTCTGTCCCAATTTTCAATCTTTATTAATTTTTTACTCGAAAACTATGCATCCTACAGAAATTCGTCCCATTAGAAGGGCCCTGAAGGCAATCATTTCCTACATCTTGGTACAAATTTCACGAAAATCGGTCGAACCGTTTAAGCTGTAGCCTTGTCTAAAGTTGGGCGCTCGTCGTGATGAATTCAAATATATATATATATAGAACTATAGATAGTGAATCTGATCGTTTAGTATTAGGACTAGCGAAAACTCGGCTACGCCGAGCTTCCCCTAGGGCTCCGCCGACAGTGTTTTTTAATAGTCTTTACGTGCATCCAACCCGTCTACACACAATGTAAAACCATTTTTTTCTCGCTTTTCCCTGCAACCTGCCCACCCAAACAGTCCCAGCTACATGCTCACCCAAACTGCTCACGCAGCATGCCCACCAAAACTGCCCACTGAAACTGTCTACCCAAAGTGCCCACCCCAAACTGCCATTCAAACTACCTATTCATACTGCCCACCCAAACTTCCCACTCAAACTGCCGACCCATACTGCCCACGGAACCTGTTCAACCAAACTGCCCACTCAAACAACACACCCAAACTGCCCGCTTAAACTGCCTACTCATACTGCCGACTCAAACTGTTGTAATCTGCAATAATTTCTTTTCTAATGTTCTTGTTGGTGTTGCAGTTGTAAAACAAGTTCTAGATGGACTAATAAAAATTATTTATTTGAACATAAATTTAAAAATTAGTGTAGTTTGAGTGAAGACAACACTTGTCATTTTTGAAGGTTTGAAGTCAGAGACAGAACATGGATAAGACATTTTTTAATAATGGCAACTGTTTGGCGGACTTCTGCGTAAATCAAATGCATGTCGTATACTTGATTAGTGAAAGCAACATGCATATTTAAATATCTAAGTGATATTCCACTTTTTGCAAATTAAACGTCATTTTTGATAACCGAAAAATATTGTTCTCTAGAATAAATTGATATTCAGATTTAGCTGGTACGTAATTGGTCGATTTTACAGTATTACAATTTTTACAACTTGACAAATTATGCAATATATATATATATATATATATATATATATATATATATATATATATATATATATATATATATATATATATATTAGTTGTTTACTTGTACACACAATTCACGAATATTGCTAACGTTCATATTTTTCTCAGATATCAAAGATCTCTTCTCTCAAAAAAAATCTGAATTTTGTCAAAAAACAAAAGCCGATCGAGCTTTTAAAATTTGCCATCTTAGAATATGATTTAACATTCTTACATTTAAACAATATATTTACAATAATACAGACCGACAAGATGGAACATATAGAAGTTTAACATGGGTATTAAATTGTGCCAAAAATTTGTTGTCCTGTATATTTTAGAGCAAAAATTTACAAATAAAATTAATATTTACTTCTAAAAAATCTTTATTTAATACAATAGAATATCTGTTGCACTAGATATATAGAAAAAAAAATTTTCTTTAAAAATCAGATATCCTATCCATGGAAATAAAACAACATCTCATTTTGACAGTTCAGTGTTGATGTTAATTGTTGTAATCATTGTGTCTACATTGTTATAATTCAGAAATAAATATTCAAATAGTATGATCTTAATTGATATTTTCTTCTGTTTTTATTTTATTTTTATAGCTATATTATATTTGGCGATAATGTCATATTTTATTTTCTAAGTATCTAGTACCACAAATATTTTAATTAAACTCCCATGTTTCGCATTCGTTGCACACCTTTATACATATTATTGTACTACATGATTTCCGTATTTATAGCATGTTGTTATTCTTAAGTTTAACAATACAATAAATTACATTTGACGTTTCCAATTTGACTTTTATAAATAAATCTGAACAAATTGTTAAGCACCTATTTTATCAATATTATCATATAATATAATAGAAAATATATAAATTTCATTAATAAACCAAAGTTTATATGTGAATTATTATACTGCCGACAGATGACAGTGCCATCTGAGTGAATATTAAAATTTATTAGGAAATTATAAAAAATTACATATCCACATTAGAGTAGAGAAACGCAAAATACATAATAGTTATATTCTAAGTATAGGGTAGTTATTATAATAAGTACTAGTATTGTAGCAGAATATTGATTTAATTTAGAAAATTATCACGTTAAAATAGTAACAAAAGATGGCGCTAAAGATGGTTATATCAGTCTCACTACGCGAATTGTACACTCCAGGTAAGTGTGTTCTTGACAAGTAATATTTGGGGTGATAACTTATTGTGTAAAATGTAATGTATGAAAATAAACTAAATTAAATTGAAATAAATCATGAAAACACGTATTTTACTTATATTATGATGCAATATAATTGATGAAATACAAATAGAATTTTAAAATGATGTCTTTAAGATTTGGAAATATCCCTAGAATATGTTATTTTCCGACACAAGGTGTTTTCAGATGAAATTTGTATATGTAAAGTCATGAAACAATTATTTAGATTATGTTCTTAAAAAATAGAATTTATTACTCAATATTAAGAGTGTTTGAATGTTGGGACTTGTGAAATGTGTGCAGCTGCAGCGACAGTGAAACATTGTATACCTTCCGTCAGAGATGATGCAACGTTTGTTTTTTTAATTATTAATTATTGTACATGAAATTAATATATTATTTATAAAGTGAATCAGCACCTACGATTTCGACTAAGATTTAGTATGAATTGTAAAATGTATATACAGTGTGAAGTAGGCAACAGTGAATTTTTGTGGACTTTTTTTTTTTTTTTGTTTACCTATGTATATACCTTGACTTCATTACAGAACACTGCGATCCATTGTTTTAATGTAAGAATTTTGACCAGTTAATAATTTTTTCCACAAAAACTATGCACAGTAAAAATAAGGGACATATCAAAGGCACTATGTTGATTTATTCTCTACTATTTAAAGCAAATTCCATCCAAATCGCTGAAACCGTTTCAGTTGTAGCTTTGTCTAAAAATTTCCCGATCGTCGTGATGAATTTTGGGGGGCTTGACCTTTTAGTATTAGGATGTAAAACGGCTTTTTTAGTCGCAAATGCGTGATTTAAAAAATATGATAATTGTTTCAAGTCATAGATAGGTAAAAATCAGTCCGTTTTGATGTATAATAAGTCATATTGGCGATATATTCCAAAATGTGTGGAACAGTTTAAATTTTATTCATACAAAATTGTATAATATTGTTTAAAACTATGTAATATGATAAATAGAGATAAAAAATAATAATAAATTAATTTTATTGTAAAAAAATGTAATTTTGTTATAAAATACGTAATTAATATGAAATGAATGAAGTCAGATATAGGTAAATATTTATTAAAATAATAATAATAATAATAATAATAATAATAATAATAATCATAATAAAATAACAAAAAATTATATCTGATAATAATAATAATAAATAATAAATAATAATAATAAGCAGAGAGGTACAAAAATACATAATTTTTATTTAAAATAATCAAATACAATAAATGTATTTAAAATGGTTTCAAAATGACATAAAACTTTTTCAGACTGTCTTCTTAAAAATTTTCACGCATACTCAATTCAAATAATTAGCCTGTATTCTCTGATTTTGTACATTTGACATCAGTACAGAGAACTTTGATCTATTGTTTTAATGTAAGAATTTTTACCAGTTAATAATTTTTTCCACAAAAACTATGCACAGTAAAAATAAGAGACATATCAAAGGCACTAAGTTGATTTATTCTCTACTATTTAAAGCAAATTCCATCCAAATCGCTGAAACCGTTTCAGTTGTAGCTTTGTTTAAAAATTTCCCGATCGTCGTGATGAATTTTGGGGGGCTTGACCTTTTAGTATTAGGATGTAAAACGGCTTTTTTAGTCGCAAATGCGTGATTTAAAAAATATGATAATTGTTTCAAGTCATAGATAGGTAAAAATCAGTCCGTTTTGATGTATAATAAGTCATATTGGCGATATATTCCAAAATGTGTGGAACAGTTTAAATTTTATTCATACAAAATTGTATAATATTGTTTAAAACTATGTAATATGATAAATAGAGATAAAAAATAATAATAAATTAATTTTATTGTAAAAAAAATGTAATTTTGTTATAAAATACGTAATTAATATGAAATGAATGAAGTCAGATATAGGTAAATATTTATTAAAATAATAATAATAATAATAATAATAATAATAATAATCATAATAAAATAACATAAAAAATTATATCTGATAATAATAATAATAAATAATAAATAATAATAATAAGCAGAGAGGTACAAAAATACATAATTTTTATTTAAAATAATCAAATACAATAAATGTATTTAAAATGGTTTCAAAATGACATAAAACTTTTTCAGACTGTCTTCTTAAAAATTTTCACGCATACTCAATTCAAATAATTAGTCTGTATTCTCTGATTTTGTACATTTGACATCAGTACAGAGAACTTTGATCTATTGTTTTAATGTAAGAATTTTGACCAGTTAATAATTTTTTCCACAAAAACTATGCACAGTAAAAATAAGAGACATATCAAAGGCACTAAGTTGATTTATTCTCTACTATTTAAAGCAAATTCCATCCAAATCGCTGAAACCGTTTCAGTTGTAGCTTTGTCTAAAAATTTCCCGATCGTCGTGATGAATTTTGGGGGGCTTGACCTTTTAGTATTAGGATGTTATTAGGAGTAGAAAGCGGTCTTTTTGTGTTGAGCTTGCCTAGCCTCGGCTAGCGCCTCGGCCGCAATAGCTGGGTGAAACACAAAAAGGGCGTTCTACTCCGAATGACATATACTATTTTTTCTTCAAGTGTTTAAAAGAATTTTTTGACATTTTTTTTGGAATTTTTTAATTGTAGTGTTTACAATTTCAGCCAAAGCAGGCTGTGTACACTACAAAACAAAAACAACACAACTGTCAAATAACAATTTTCAATATAATATGTGTTGCTGTGACAACTGCCGCCGCCAGCGGTGAACTAAAACACTAAGTACTAGTACAACAATAACAACATTTTTGTACTAGTAAGACAATGAACATCTTCTACAGTGTGTGTACAGGAGCATTATATGATTATTATAATACGCTTGAAGAAAAAAAATGTTATATGAAAGTATGCAACTTTATAATAATTTAAATTTAAACCATAAGTCTAAAATTAATAATAAAGTAATAACCATTTGTCCCAATTTTCTGTCACCTGTTATATTAATAATAAACTTATAATACATATAATCAATTTTTATGAATATTGCAGCCGTTTCTTTAGAAATTTGACATATTTATCGAAATGTATAATTTTAAAGTTGTTGATTATTTACTTGTTATTTTATCGATTTCATGAAATTATGTATATTTAACATGACGATATCATCTACTATCTGACACAATTTAAGCTCAGAAAATAAATCAAACCCCACTCAGATAGAAAATATTTATTAGTTTTAAATGATGTTTTGTAAAGTTGTTTTAATTAATTGCACATAACGCTGCAGTGTACTAGTGTATTCTGCTTGAGCCATGTTATAGTAGAGAATGATACAAAAGACAATGTATGTATAATCGAGTCCTCTTTACATAGTCCGAGACTGGAGCCGAGTGTTGAGTGTTGGTAATGCTTTACGTGAGTTTTCTGAATGTGACGGCATTACCGTTTGTCGCTGCCTGGCTCTGTTGCTTTCTGCAAGTCAACTATCTACGCCGGCTAGGCATGCTCACACATAACTCCTACTTTAATGCATGCAAATTCACCCTGAAATGTTCAAACCCAAACCTACACTATGCTGATTTTGTTCTACAGACTTCTAATTAAGTATACACTTTATAACTAGCCTTACATCAACTTGTTACAAACCCAACCAAATTTTATAAAACTATTTTTGTCATAATATTTATTTAAATATCATTACAATATTTTGAATTAAAATGACATTTAAATATAAATCATAATTTATTCATATTTCATTAGTAATTAATAAAAGTTCAAAGGCAATGAATAAAGTAAATATCTAAATTTTATTTTAAAAATTCATACAATAATTAGAAAATGTTGCTAGTAATTTTTTTCATTTTGAAACAATTCTTTTTTCATATTACCCTTACTGTGTAGTTTTCCTACAAATTTAAAATGAACAATTATTTTACCTCTAAGGAATACGTATTCTCGATATCCAAGTCAAAGTTTAATAAAATGTGTGTGTGTGATTTGAAATATGGGAAGACTTAACGTTGAAAAAAATCACAGATTCTAATTATAAAATCAAAAGCAATGTCAAGGCCCAGTTGCATTAAACATTTTAATCACGTCGTTAATTTAGACAAGTCTTATTATTCAACGTATTTTTTATACGTACCTATCCCTTGTTATAATATGCAGTTAAACACAATCAACTTTCAACGTTTTATGCAACTGGTCTTAAATCTCTCAGATACGTACCTCAGAAACAATATAAATAAAATAATGGTTTATTTATCATGGTACAGGGTGTAAATCGAAAAGTGAAACAGGAGTTTAACATGGGAAATCAATTTTTCTTTGCGCAAACGTTACCTAATTATTTTATGCAAAAATACTTTAAATAAAAGTTATAGAGATTTAAATGCAGTATCTAAATCATGTGAAATGATTATTTTATCTGTTCATATAAACGTAAAAATTAATTACAAAGTTACAGTTTTTATGAGCTTTTTGTCTAAGCAGCCATGGATTTATGACAAAATCAACGTATTTGTTTTTTTTGTCATATATCCATGGCTGCTTAGACAAAATTTTTATGAAAGAAGTAGAATCTTCAATATCTCCTACACGTAAAAACGTAAGATCCTCCCGGCGACATGCCCCATAGATTCCAACAATTAACACAACCTTTGCCAATAAATAATCCTTGTCATCAGCTTCCTTCATGAAACGAACTATCTCTTGCTTAGTGAATATTTTTGATTTTTTAGGCTTATATCCACTAGCTTTTCTTTTTAAGAATGCAATAAGATTGGTAAATTTACTTATATCCACATTCTTATTAAGGTATATCATAGTTCGGAGCATAGAGTAATTACTCCATAAAGTGGATGGCTTATAAATGGATGATAATTTCGAAAAATAGGCTAAAACTACCTTTTCTGTAATGTGCCCAACGTTTTTCTCCGGACACCAACTGTCAATTTTTTTGTAAGTTTCTTCATACAAATTTTTTGATTTTCCTGGAACCAGTGTAGCCAATGCAGCCTCTGCACCATTTTCAATATCAGAGTCAATCTCTTAGTCACTCATTTTAACTAAATTTATTACCAAAAATTCTCAAGAAAAATTATACACCGAGCACGTTGACATCAATGTTTATTAAACAACATATTGAATCCCATAGCAACAAAAAGATGAAACTGATGCCTGCCTACTTTTAAATTTTGAAAAATTCAAAATGTTGACATTTAAGAATAAATATAAATAATCTGTTTTAAAACGCTAGTATAAAAAATCTTGTATGGAATACGTTGCGAAATCGTGTTTTAAGCACTAGACGTGTTATCCAACTCGGCTACGCCTCGTAGGATAATTTTCACGTCGCGTGCTTAAAACACATTTCTTTCGCAACTTATTACATAAATAGCTATTTATATATTGTGTATTTTTAATTATTTTATTTTATTTTTATTACTTAGTAGAAAACTGTTATTTTTATATATTTAATGCAAAATTTATAGTGTGAATGGTGTGGTGAATTGTTTATTAAATAAGAAAAGCAAGATGGCTTATGAAATATTAAAGAGTATTGGTTGGCTCCCATTCGGGCGAAATTTGCAATGCAACAGTTCGCGAGTATTGGGCCATGCACTGAAGCAAACCGCATTGGCACCGCAACGGTGGAGGCAGTGCACTTTATATCAATAGGATTGTCGTTTCCTGGTTCACGTTCACAGCGACCGGAGCTTGTCGAGTGCTGAGCGTACTGAATTGCGGGCGATAAATTATCCGCAGCGGGGAACATATCCCAATTGAAGAATCATGAACAATTCCGAACTTCCTTCACAGACCACTTATTTATTCTGTGATGAGGAGCCTAATTAGCAAACTTCGCTATGAAATGTACTTTCTACCCTACCATTGCCACCTCTCATTGTTTTTCTTTCAACATAGTTCACGCTTATGTTTTATTGACACAGATATGACTAGAATTTTTCAGTTTCCTATTCGAGTCTTCATAACTAATAACATTTATTTACCTCATAGTGTTGGCATACGAGTAAATGATTATTTATGGTACAAGTGTATTATTGTAAAAAAACATTCAAGCAAGAAACGTAATGCCGACTCGGTTCTTTTATGTTTTAATTTTACATTTCAAAATAATATTTGGTAAAAAAAAGTTACTATGGTGTTAGTATGTGAATGTTTTTATTTTTATATCACTAGTAAGCTAATTTTTTGGTTTTACTTAATAGTTATTTATGAACTATGTTCTGTATTTGTTATTAGAATGTGTTGGGTAATGTTTTTTTTCGTATGACTAATAAATAATTTGTATGTATATTGAATACGTTTTGAATTTATATCTACTGCTAACATAAATATAGTAAATAGGGATAAAGAACCCACTTTTGTAAGTAAAAATTTGCGCGTAGTACTAAATGAGGAGTGGTTATTCAAAATTTGTCCTACGTAAACAGTTTTGTAAAAACTTTCTACATATTATTCTTATATACGAAGTGATCCAGAATGATTGAAGGTTCCACCTCGTTCTGATATTTTGTTTGCCACATCATAGTAATAGTGAAACACGATTTACAGATTACATTGCTGTACATATTTCCACTCATTTCAATAATTTCTCTCAGAACAAAAATATGCTTCCAAAATAAACTTGTCATGTTTATCCGCAAACACCAGCTAACGCAACGATTTGAATAAACATCAGTTTAATTTTAAAAGATAAAAACAAACTATGTCATTCAAAATACGTAACGCCGTTGACTTTTCCAAATGTCGGTAATATAGGTGAAGGTAATTTTGGTCATAATCAGTTTCGTGTCACGTCACCTTCAATCACTGGATGTCAGCAAACCAAATGTTTAGTTTTTTAATTCGTAGCAGGCGTTCTTTCCCTAACATTTCTTTAAATTTAACCCTTTATTTCTCATTCGTCAGATCTAATTTAGAATATTGCGCAATTATCTGGAGTCCCCTTTATAAAGTTTATCAGGACCATATTGAGAATATTCAAAAAAAGTTCCTTCAATATTTATATTTAAAAATCAATAATATAAAATTCTGGCCATTGTGATATGATGGTCTTTCCTGTAATTTTGTAAAACTATTTTTATAGGTGTTTAATATTTATATATTTTGTATTTTGCACTTTATAGCCTCAACTTATTTTAATGTGTCTTTTTTTCTGTCCAGTCAATAGGTTTCCCCCTGTTGGACAGTGTATTTGTAAATAAATAAATACATACCTGCTTTTATTTTTTAAATAAATTACTTTTTCTTTCACTCAATCAGCGAATGTTTATAAATTATCCGATAGTAAGATTTATTATCTTTCCATTTAGTTTATTTTTGCAAAAATTATTTGGACATGCTAAATTTGAATGGAAAAATTGGTACAAATTGAGTTTTGTTGAAATTTTATGTGTAAATTATGTTATTATGAATTTAAAATTAATGTAAACATGTATGTATTTAAAAAAGCTCATTAGTCCTACATAATCATTCTTATTCAAATTTTTCACAAGAAATTAAAAAAGCACATTTTATTATTAAAAAAATTCTCTATTCTTTTACATCAAATTCTTCGCAGTCACATTCCCCATTATGTACATTTTCATACTAACATTCGGGTGAATCTTTTTAATACCTATTGTTACCATTTGAGCACAACTGTCTCATACCATTTGTTCAAAAGATAAAATAATTCAAACAGCAGTCCCACTGGACATGTTAACTTTTGATTGACACTAAATTTTGAAAGTTAAATTTATATAGGACATGTTATGTTTTCTTGAACCCAATCATGCCATTCGATACGGACTACAAGAATTAAGGCGAAAACATGTATTGCTTATTATTTTTACAAAAAATTGACATATTAACTTTTAAATGAACACTCCTCCGATATTACGCTAGCCAGCCCAAAAATTAGCTCAAAAATAAAAAGTAGCATGCCTCTAACGAAGTCCCACTCTCAGACCATAAATATATTAGGTTTAAAATAGAGGTTAGTAAAGAAGGCCTTAGTTATGCTCGAGTTCCGAAACTAACAGATTGGGCCTTATATGAAGGCTTTGTAATTTCGGAAGTGGAAAAACTCAAAGTTAGTGCTAATGAAGTGAAGGAACTGAAAACTGCCTAAACTGTATTTCCCAATTTACTACATTCAGCTTACGGAAATAGCTGTTCTTTAAAGCTACAACAAACCATCAAGAAGGTACTCTGGTGGATGAGGACTTCTAGTCGAAAGGCTAATTCGGAGAGTTAAGAGCATTACATAAATACCCTAACTACTTTCAACAAAGAAATACGCAAATCCAAGAGATAAACGTGGCAAAACTTTTGTGAGGGCCTATCAGACATGCCCAATGTGGACGCCTTCAAAACGTTCTCCCAAACGATCATGTGAACGATAAAGGTTTCCTAAAGAAACCAAACGGTGACTTTATAGAAGATTCAAAGGAAACGGAGCTTCTTCTAAACATCTATAGGTCAGGATCGTCGGAAATTGGAATAGGATCAAATAAAATACTCAACTCCTCATGTGCATACGTTTCGGTGTCTATTTCGCCTTCATCAGTGCTAGAACGAAGAAACAAAGAAATACAAATCAATATTTCGTACAACACATTATACACTTCCAAAACAAAGAAATAACAAAGTTTACAAAATTACCTGTGAGTTGTGAATGGATACAAAATTTAGTTTTAAAATTACGTCTGACATCTTATGAAATATAAACAAAACTAACGTTGATTTGTGCAAGTCAGGATATAAAAACAAGAATAAACATATCCAAAATAAATTTAGCGCGTAATTTTAAACTCATTGTACAACTTGAGCGCATATTGATAACATTTAGAAAGATCATCTGTGTCAGTTCTAAAATTAACGCTTTTTACCTTCCGTCACCTTTAGGTAAGGAAGGTATTGTCTTTGGTCAAAAAATTCGGTGGTGAGTTTTTGACGAATAAGCACGTTTTAGGGTCCCTAGAATACGATTTTACTATTTTTACGATGATGTCTGTATGTGTGTGTGTGTGTGTATGTATGTGTGTGTGTGTGTGTGTGTGTGTGTGTGTGTGTGTGTATGTGTGTGTCTGTGTGTGACAAAATTTTCTAATGCGATAACTCTAATACTACAATTCTAAAAATTATAATTCTTTCGTATTCCTCTTCGTTACATCCATGTGAAGAGCTGATTAGATTTTGGTTATAATTGGTCTACCGGAAGTACCCTCATTTGAAGATTTTAACAGTTTTTCTTGAAAAAACGATGTTAAATATCATTTTTTCACATTTAATGTTATTATAAATATTAAAGAATTATTTATTCTCTATACGATTTGAATGCATTTTATACTTCATATTAAATGGATATAGAGTTAAAAAATTATAAAGAAATTAAATATCATATATATGTCAGCTTTGCTATAACTCTGGAAACAGCTGCGATACATTAAGAAAATTCTGATTGAAAGGTGTCAGTGTCAAGTGCAGTTGACAGTATGTTTATGTTATAATTTTACTGGAAATATAGGATCTTTTGTTAGAAACTTTCTGTATGGAATTAGTACAAAATACATACAACTGCCTTAAGGTAATGTACAAGAAATATAATCTTTTGCAAGGAACTTTCTGTATGACATTTATACAAAATACATAGAACTGACGGAAAGTAATGTGCTGGCCACATCAGATTTTTTATTATTGTAAATATGTGTCATTTCTAAAAAATTCCTTTTTTTATAATTACTGTCAAAGTCTAAAATTGTAACATTATCAAAATCAAAATGATGCTGCAAATCAACGCTATGTTTAGAAAGAGCTGTCTTAGTGTCTAACGATTTACAATCTTTCTTATGATTATACATTCTGTTTTTTAAGTATTGTTTGGTTTATCCTATATAAACACCATCGCACCCTAAACAGTTAATTTTATAAATTACGTTGGATTTATATTGTATATCATCTTTATCTTTGAGTTTGCTAAACAAATTACCTACTTTTTTGTTGTTATGGAACACAATTCTTATATTATCAGTTTTTAACGTTCTTGCTAAGTTATGAGATAAGTTATGAATTAAGGGAATTTAAAAATAAGTTTTGTTATTGTTGTTATTTATTATATTGTTATTATTTTCTGTGTTAGTTAAATGGAATATTTTATTAATGAAATTATTAGGATAACCATTAATTTTTAATTTGTTTTTTAATAAGTTAAAATTCTGTCCGTGAAACTGTGTATCACTTAACGTTTTAATTTTGTGTATATAGCCTTTTATAACCCCTATTTTATGAATGATTGAATTGTTAGATTTATAGTGTAACATTCTGTCTGAAGTCGATGGTTTTTTGTAACAGTTCGTAACAATGTTACATTGTTAATTGACTATAACCAAAATGTCTAGAAATGGAATAGCATTATTATTTTGTACTTCAATAGTGAACTGTAATTTAGGATTATAATTATTAAAAGTATTTAAAGTCGTATTAATTGCATCTCTTGGCACTGCAGTTAAAATGTCATCAACATAAAGGAACAAAAATGGTGTCTGAAAAGGCAATTTAGGTAAAATAGTGTTTAGTAAAATAGTCATAACCAAATTGGCAAATATAGGTGACGAAGGGTTGCCCATCGCACTGCCTTCTATTTAAAAAAAACGACTATCAAAACAAAAATGTATTATTTTTACAAACATATCAAATTCTATATTTGTAAAATTACTTATCTCATCCCAATAAAAAGTGATTGCTTCTAGAACCATTTGTTTAGTAATATTAGTGAATAATGAAGAGACATCTAGTGACACTAGTATGTAATTAGCCGGAATAGAAATCTGTTTCAACTTATCCACAACTTCATAAGAATTTTTGACATTATAAACAAATAAATCTTTGAGGTTATTAAGAATGTCATTAATATATTTAGATAATTTGTAAGAGAGAGAATTAATACAAGATACCACAGGGCGTAAAGAGGTTGGTGGTGGTTTATGAGTTTTAGGAAGTCCGTAAATTTTTGGGGGAACCGAATTATAAGTTTTAAGAGATTTGGCTGTTTGATCATCAATAAAGTTTTTATCGGTGAGTTCCTTAACTACTTTATTATTCAACGTTTGGAATTTAGATGTTGGGTTATTATTTAATTTCTTGTATGTGTTAGTGTCCTCAAGTAATTCTGTCATTTTTTGTTCGTAATACTCTTTATATAGTATAACTGTACATTTACTTTTGTCCGAGTTTGTAATTATGATATCATCGTTATTTTTTATATACTGTTTAGCTTTATTGTAAGTTTTATTTAAGTAATTATCGTTAACGGATGTATTAAGTCGTTGATTTTTGTGTAAATGGTTAGTTATTTGGTTGGTGATTTGAAGTCTAAGATTTTTTTTCTCGTCTTTATTAACATCATCATTATTAGAAATACAATACTCAATATCTTTAAGTAAGGACGGCAACGGGACTTCTTTAATATTTTGTTCTAAGTTAAATGTAGGCCCTAATGATAACAAATTGAGAACATCTGTTGGTATGACTTTGTCTGTCAAATTAATAACACACGAACTATCACCTATGTCAACATTAATGATATTTTGGCATACTATTAATTTATTAAACTTCTTGGTCTGTTTGTTTTTGATGTTTAAAAAATATTTTTCACACCATACATTTTGATGGTGAGTGAAACTAATTATAATGTGAGATGGCACTAACATCTTGACTTGTTCTATTATAGCCGTAATTTTAGTTTGTGTATTGATTACTTTGATAATTGTAGTTTTTATTTCTAGTTTTAATAATTGAATTTCAAACTTAGTAAATAGTTTTTCAAAATCACCTTGGCATGGGTTGTTGTCTTCGCATAAGTTGAAGAGTTTCTGTACAGAATTATGAATGTGTGGAGGACGTACGTGGTTTTGTTTACATTTCAATAAGAATATCCTTCGATTCTTCAATGCAGTGAGACTTTTTTTAAGATTGGACCACTTTTTCAGGCATTCGACTGCTCTTGGTCCGTAGTTCGTTAAGATGTTGTTGTAAAATCCCATGTTGTTGAAGAGAGTCCCGTGACAATGATTAAGAAGTGAAAGTCGATTCCAGAATAAACATCTATAGGTCAGGATCGTCGGAAATTGGAATAGGATCAAATAAAATACTCAACTCCTCATGTGCATACGTTTCGGTGTATATTTCACCTTCATCAGTGCTAGAACAAAGAAACAAACAAAGAAATACAAATCAATATTTCGTACAACACATTATACACTTCCAAAACAAAGAAATAACAAAGTTTACAAAATTACCTGTGAGTTGTGAATGGATACAAAATTTAGTTTTAAAATTACGTCTGACATCTTATGAAATATAAACAAGACTAACGTTGATTTGTGCAAGTCAGGATATAAAAACAAGAATAAACATATCCAAAATAAATTTAGCGCGTAATTTTAAACTCATTGTACAACTTGAGCGCATATTGATAACATTTAGAAAGATCATCTGTGTCAGTTCTAAAATTAACGCTTTTTTATTATTGCAAATATGTGTCATTTCTAAAAAAATTCTTTTTTTATAATTACTGTCAAAGTCTAAAATTGTAACATTATCAAAATCAAAACGATGCTGCAAATCAACGCTATGTTTAAAAATTATCTAAATATATTAATGACATTCTTAATAACCTCAAAGATTTATTTGTTTATAATGACAAAAATTCTTATGAAGTTGTGGATAAGTTGAAACAGATTTCTATTCCGGCTAATTACATACTAGTGTCACTAGATGTCTCTTCATTATTCACTAATATTACTAAACAAATGGTTCTAGAAGCAATCACTTTTTATTGGGATGAGATAAGTAATTTTACAAATATAGAATTTGATATGTTTGTAAAAATAATACATTTTTGTTTTGATAGTAGTTTTTTTAAATATAATAATGAATTTTACGGTCAAATAGAAGGCAGTGCGATGGGCAACCCTTCGTCACCTATATTTGCCAATTTGGTTATGACTATTTTACTAAACACTATTTTACCTAAATTGCCTTTTCAGACACCATTTTTGTTCCTTTATGTTGATGACATTTTAACTGCAGTGCCAAGAGATGCAATTAATACGACTTTAAATACTTTCAATAATTATAATCCTAAATTACAGTTCACTATTGAAGTACAAAATAATAATGCTATTCCATTTCTAGACATTTTGGTTATAGTCAATTAACAATGTAACATTGTTACGAACTGTTACAAAAAACCATCGACTTCAGACAGAATGTTACACTATAAATCTAACAATTCAATCAGTCATAAAATAGGGGTTATAAAAGGCTATATACACAAAATTAAAACGTTAAGTGATACACAGTTTCACGGACAGAATTTTAACTTATTAAAAAACAAATTAAAAATTAATGGTTATCCTAATAATTTCATTAATAAAATATTCCATTTAACTAACACAGAAAATAATAACAATATAATAAATAACAACAATAACAAAACTTATTTTAAAATTCCCTTAATTCATAACTTATCTCATAACTTAGCAAGAACGTTAAAAACTGATAATATAAGAATTGTGTTCCATAACAACAAAAAAGTAGGTAATTTGTTTAGCAAACTCAAAGATAAAGATGATATACAATATAAATCCAACGTAATTTATAAAATTAACTGTTTAGGGTGCGATGGTGTTTATATAGGACAAACCAAACAATACTTAAAAAACAGAATGTATAATCATAAGAAAGATTGTAAATCGTTAGACACTAAGACAGCTCTTTCTAAACATAGCGTTGATTTGCAGCATCATTTTGATTTTGATAATGTTACAATTTTAGACTTTGACAGTAATTATAAAAAAAGAATTTTTTTAGAAACGACACATATTTACAATAATAAAAAAAGCGTTAATTTTAGAACTGACACAGATGATCTTTCTAAATGTTATCAATATGCGCTCAAGTTGTACAATGAGTTTAAAATTACGCGCTAAATTTATTTTGGATATGTTTATTCTTGTTTTTATATCCTGACTTGCACAAATCAACGTTAGTCTTGTTTATATTTCATAAGATGTCAGACGTAATTTTAAAACTAAATTTTGTATCCATTCAAAACTCACAGGTAATTTTGTAAACTTTGTTATTTCTTTGTTTTGGAAGTGTATAATGTGTTGTACGAAATATTGATTTGTATTTCTTTGTTTCTTCGTTCTAGCACTGATGAAGGTGAAATATACACCGAAACGTATGCACATGAGGAGTTGAGTATTTTATTTGATCCTATTCCAATTTCCGACGATCCTGACCTATAGATGTTTATTCTGGAATCGACTTTCACTTCTTCTTCTAAACATTCATCCTGGTCAGACGAGGAAAACTCTCAACGGAAGTAAGAGAATTACACTAAAGCAATAGACTTAATAGTCTAGTTTCTAGATTATCTCATTTATCCGAGGTGAATGAGTTATTAATACATTTAAACCATGGTGGAGTCGGTAATTTTTTGGCCTTGTTGCAAAAATGCATAAGACATATTACCTGTCCTCTGTGAACTTTATAAAGGAAGCATAAAATTCGGATATATTCAAAAACTGTAGTATAAAATAAACGTGGCTTTTATACCAAGAGGAAGAGAACGCCCACGTATCCAGCCTTATTCATATAGACCAATACCTCAGAAGTGAAGTGCTCGCAGCTTTCCACGGTCGCCACTAGTTTTTATTTAAAGATAAATAGAACTCTTATATTTAATAATATATTTCTGTGATGTACGAAATTGCACGTCATAAACATATCAATCAAAAATCATTGAAAACTATAACAACAAATTTAATTATTATTTTATAAATATATTGAAAACGGTGTCCGCTGACATTCTTCTCCCTCTAAAGTTCAAGTAATTTATTTAGAAAAAAATATGACATATGATAGGTTTACCATTTTTCTCTACATTATATACAGTACGACTTAATTTTTATTAAATTTTGATTGGCTCTTTCCAAATTACATCCAATGGTGAACTATATCTTCTTGAACTATCTGACAGAATTATTTTTCATGTATACCAAAACATTTTTCTCTGAATATATTATTCTTTGCTTTTGATTTTTGTATGTTTGCTTTTCTATGTACTTGTTTATGTATTCCTTTGTTTGTTCAATATTTTTCTTTCTATTTGCTTTGTTTTTTAAAGATCATTCGTTTAATGTTTGGCATTGTTATTAATATAAAGTAATTTTCAGTCCTCTGGCTGCTTAAGATTCATGCATAACACCAATTTCGTTAGATAAAATTCTGTTGTTTCATTTTTCTGTCTCTTAATTTTCCATCAATTTTTGGTGTGTAGATAACCCACGCATTTTTTTTATTTTTATTTTGATTTTGTCGTTCCACTTGATTAGCTTTCAAATGATAAATTAGGGTAGTCCATAATTTAATATTCCAATCTTTCCCTGCATTTTCATTGTCTACTTGTAAACTGTGAACGTTGATCATTAAATCCGTACTTACAGTTTCAAATGGTTCACGTGGTTTTCTCGATATTTCTGGATCTGTTTGAGCATTTCTTAGTTTTGTACAAGCACATACACGACAGATGGGAACATATTTCATTGCAGGTTTTGTTATTCCTTTCCAAATTACTCTTCTTTTTAACGCGTTTATAGTTTCCTCCGTACCCGGATGTTCAGCACTACTATGATCATGAAATAAAAACAGAAAATGCAATGTTAGATGTTTAGGTATAGCAATACGCAAGATCTTTGCCGATTCTGTGAAAAAAGACAGTTGTTTTTGATTACAAAATTTTCTACATCTTTGACTAAATAAGTTGATAACTTGGAATTTGAAGGCAGTTGTTTATCTTTTAAATATATTATAGGAGTAATTTGTTTTAATAACTTACACTGTAACGTTTTGGGGTAGAAGCAGGGAAGATGAATCTCCAATTGAGTTGTTGAATCTTCCTTAAAATTGATTTAGGGTAGGAAGGTCGAAACATGGTAAGAAAAAGGTAGGAAATTTTGGTAGGGCAGATTCAAGTCGCTTACAGGCATCTGTGTTGCGCTGTAGGTATATTATGTAGGTACTACTACCTTTATAACATGTTTAGACCTTTAGGGTTGATTCGAGTTGAATATTATACGTTCAATTTGAGATACAGTTACTATCATAAAAAATATGGACTTGACATAAATAATGTCATATATGTGAAATTACAAGGGAATAATAGGAAAACGGTGGCAGGAATAATATAAAATGTTCAGTTTTACTGAATCTTGCAAACTTATTGAACTTACAATGTTAAGACAAATTAAATTTGTTAATTTATCTTATTATATTTTTTATAATTCCGTACATATATACATCGTTTTCTACGTTAATTACTAGAAAGTGATTTATAACAAACTATTGAATATACATAGAACATTACAAGATAGATAAATAAATGTATGAAATGCAAAACATAACAGATTACAGTGGGGTCCGGTACTAAAAAAAAGTTGCATATATTTTATCGTATTGTGAAAATACGACTAATTTTAAATGATTTTGTACCAAAATATTTTTAAAATATAAAACTTTTAATACATAATTTTAATAAAACCTATTATTCATAACTTGTGAATATATATATATATATATATATATATATATATATATATATATATATATATATATATATATGTAGATCTCTTTTACATGAAAATGTATGGAACAGTTATAATTTTTATTAAAATAAATCATATTTTTTTTAAATATTCATGACTGATTTTTTCTTTGAAAGTGACATCACTAGTTAACCCTCCTTGACATAATTTTTTGGCAGAATTAATGACATTGACAGATATAAACAACTTTAGTTAGTAGGCGAAGTAAAATTACAGATATGATGTCACACAAAATTAATTAAATTTAAAAAACTTATTTTTCAAAAACTATACACATTTGGAAAGTTTAACAAACGTTAAAATTCATCATTTTAATTAATTTTTCAGAAAAAAATACATTGATAAATGAGTACTAGACCCCATTGATTTATAGCATTATTTACCCGTATTTAATATTCAATGAAACATAACTGACGATGTGTAGGCTTATATAGTTGTTATATAAACAAATGCAAAACGATATTAGTTATTTGTAAGATTTCGGAAATGAAAAGTCATCGAATAAGCTTTCGCATTTCTTAGAAATTGTTTGTTAGTCCAGCTAGCAACTGAAGGCCCTACGGGTTTTCCCGATGGCTAGCATAACGGTACCGCATTTCTAGGGATTGGAAGGAGAACGCAGCGGGATGAGAAATTTATGTGTCATTCTGTTATTTGTTATTCTCTTGTCGACAGTCCCAATGAGCACACTTGAAATTCAGGTAAAATACATTATGTTGTATTTTTAATTATAAAATCTAATTTCCTTCTATTTTTTAGCTCCTTCTTGGTTTTGTGCGATACAAAATAACATACATGTAGATTCGTTATCACAGTATTTTCTACAGAAAATAAAGAAGATGTGCCGATTGTAGAGAAACGCGCATCTTGACAAACCATGTTCGACGTATAAAAATCAGAACTTTAAATGTAATTTTTTTTATTTTCTTTTTATTTACACACTTTCAAAAATAATATAACTATATTTTGCGGTACATACCTATACCTAATGTTAATTTTATTTATTTTTGATGAATTATCATTTCATATGATTATTTTCCTGTTAATAAAATAATATTATTATTTAATTACAAGAAAATAAACAATGACTAGCAAATATTTTGAATGAAACGTTAATAAATATTTATTAGACACAACAATACAATTTAGTTTTATCAGCTACAAGAATCCAAAGAAAGTGAAGATATTCCTCGAGGACCTGCAAGAATTGGAGCAATAGCCAGTGAACGTGACCTTTTCTTGAATACATACTTTATTTATTTATAAATAAAATAAATATATCATCACGGTATATTACCCATTGCTGGCCGTGCTAATCTAGTTTGTTCACAAATATCGTTAATGATACTGACATATTCGTACCGTGTGGGCAATTATCAAGAGACACCTCAAAGATAAAACATATTATGTAACTTACAATATACGAGTACTTTATCTTATTTTATTTATGTATATTTTGTTTAAGCAAATAAATATTTTAATATATATAATGTATTATTTTTCCTGAATCCTAATAATAAATAATATACTTTTCAAGCAATTTGCAATGACCTCATGTAGGGGTTCATATAAATTACTATAAAGTATTTTTAACAACTTTACACACATTTACTTGTAACTTGTGATACGGAATTTCAAATCACTTTAAAGTATTTCTATAAACCACTGCGGGCATTTGCATCCCACTATATGAAGGGTCGTATCGTGTCTACCTAGCAGTGAGATATATTTTACTACCGTAAACAGAGATTGGTACATCGACCTTTTAAAAAGGAAGGCTTGTTCAACCTTGGGGTTGCATATAGTTTCAACCCAAAAAGGTAGTTGCAGCTACGTTAAAACTACAGTGTATCTTTTCCTTGTACCTGTAAATTAATATTTGAATTTGTTTGTTATTTGATTGTCACAATCGAGGTTTTTTTTCTTCTTGCCATTTTAATGGTATCGACATCTTTTCTGTTTCTTTACTGATACTTCCATACTTCGTCAGCTAAACAGTTTTGGTTTCCTTTAACATAATATATCTCAAAATCAAATACCATTAAAATAAGTGCACATCTCTGAATTTAATGATTAATATCTCTAATCTTTTGAATTGTAAGTGCAGCATTATCTGTAAATATTACAAATTTTTGCCATTGTAAATATCTTCTAAATTTCGTAACCGCCAAGACGATAGCAATACCTTCTCGTTTCATTGCTGTGCATTTCATTTCTGGATCTGATGTTTTTCTACTTGCGTACTCAATAATTTTTCTCTTTTTACCTCTCGCTAAGAGAGGTATTGGATTCATGCTAAAAATCTCATATCCAGATTTTAGTGAACAAGCATGTTTTAAGGTCCCTAGAATCCGATTATAACATTTTTACAATGATGTCCGTATGTGTGTGTGGATGTGTAGATGTTGGATCCACGATTTTTCAAATTCTATAAGATTTAAAACATTTTTAACTACGGATTCCTCAATCTAACAATAATGGGATGAGTTCATTTGGTAACAATTGGACTACCGGCAGTAGTAGTTACAAGAAAAAAATCATGTAAATATTATTTATCGAAAATGTATGTAAATACTTATATTAAAGAACGTTAAATTCTTTATTCGATAAATATAAGTTCATTATTATATCTTCTATAGATTTAGAGATAAAGAAATGCATATAAAATAATTTGATGTGAAAATTCTCGGATCAAACTACTTCAAGGCAAGAAATTCAAATGTTTGTAATTCACACATAAATGTCACTGTCAAAAATATTTGCATGCCATTGTCAAAAATATGTGTACATCATTACGAAGATTTTGAAAATAAATAAAAAGTCAACAACGCAAAAGAATATTCGTAGAAAAGAAGATAAAAGGAATTTGCGAAAAAATGACGAATAAAAGAAAAAGAAAAGGAAAGTAGAAAAAAATTCAGGATATTGAATGTAAAGAAATTGCATGTATTGTACATAATTTATATTAAAATAATTATTTTGTAGTGAGACATGAATATATGTATTTGTATTTAAAAATATTTTTAGTTTTATGCGTACAACCAGGTAAAATACCTGGCTAGAGATTATGTGCTGGCCACATCAGATTTTTATTATTTGTTTCGAACTTTTGAATTAGAATAGTGCCCAATACTAATTCACTTGCATATGTTTGTAAAATTTTTTTAGTGATATCTGGGTGATTTAATTTATCTGCTTGAAAAATTCCACTCTTCAAACTTGGTAAGCTTTTTCTTCTTTATCTGTCCATTCCCATTTAATATTTTTTTAATAACTTATAAAAACGTGCTGCAGTTATCGCAAAATTTTTAACAAACGAAGAAAATCATTGACGTCTTCCCAGAAATTTCCTTGAATCTTTAATTTTGTGGGTGGTGCACAATTTTCAATTAATTTAAATTTTTCCGGAGAACGATCTACACCTTTTTCCACTTAAATCATGCCCAAGATAATTTAATTACTCACATAAAAATTTACATTTTTCTAAATTATATATTAAATCATGTTGACGAAGTCTATTGAATAGACTTCGTCGTCTATTGAATACAATTCTAAGTGTGTCAAATATTCACTCTTAGAGTTACTGTATATAATTACATATAATATCATCTAAGTAACCTTCACAAAAATTTCCTAATAATCCTCTGAACACTTCTTTCATTAATCTTTGGAATGTCTTTGGTGAATTTTTCAAACCAAAAGTTATAACAATAAATTGGTAAAGTCCCAAATGTGTAGTAATAGCAGTGTATTTTTTTGATTTTTCGTCAGGTATTACTTGCCAATAGCCAGACCGTAAGTCCAAACTAGAAAAATATTTAGCTCCTCCAAATTGACAAATTATTTTATGTAGATTTGGCATTGGTAAGACTCTGATTCAGTCTTCTCATTTAATATCCGATAATCGAAGCAAAACCTGAATGTATTATTTTTCTTCTTAGCTAGTATCACTGGAAAAGAAAATGACACATTTGGTTCAATTATACTTGTAACTTCCATTTCTCTGACTTGATCACATATTATCTTCCTTTTTTCATTTGAATATTTATAAGCAAGAAGCGCTATTGCATAAGTAATGTTATCGGTCTAAAAATTCGATGGTGAGTTTTCAATGAATAAGCACGAATTAAGTCCCCACAACACGTTTTTACTATGATTACGATGATGTCTTTCTTTCTTTCTTTCTCTCTCTCTCTCTCTCTCTCTCTCTCTCTCTGTGTGTGTGTGTGTGTGTGTGTGTGTGTGTGTGTGTGTGTGTGTGTGTGTGTGTGTGTGTGTGTGTGTGTGTATGTGTACGTGTGTGTGTGTGTGAGAGAGAGAGAGAGTGTGTATGTGTGTTTATTATCTTATCTCCATTACCGAAAAGTGTATAAAGTGTTTGTGTGTTCCTCCACAATAACTCTCATAACAACCTTCTATTTTCCGTATTTAAACTTTCTGGGTTCATAAAAAAAGTTGATTATATTTGGGTAAAATTGGACACTTACTTTACTTGAAGCCCATATCAGTTTTCAATTAAAAATTATTTTAAAATATAAACCAAAACTTTTCAATTTTAGTATTTAAGACTTTCATATCAAGGGGAATAACGTATTTGATTTTGTCTAAAATTAATATACCAGAAGTGATACTTTACATGTAACTCTGAACAGATATAATATATTATGATATAATCAAAAACTATTCAAATTTAGTATTTAAGACTTTTATATAAAGTGGAACAACATATTAGATTTTGGCTAAAATTGATAAACCGGAAGTGATACTTGACTTGAAGCTCCGAACAGATTTTCGTGAAAAATATATGATATATTCTAAAACTTTCGAAGTTGTTTACTACAAATATGATGCCATACCTCCGAAATAATCCTACATTTTTTAACGTTTTGTCGGTATTGGAAATAAATTTTTCTAGATTATCAATATCTGATCCAATGTACGAAAGTAAATTATATTTAAAAAACTCTTTTAAAGTTAACTTTGAATTCAAGTTGTTATCAACAACAACTTAATTTTTCCGTAAATTTGGAGTATTTTGTTGACAGTCTTCATTATCACTTTGATTATTTAAATTAATTTCGTTTCGTAACTCTTTGAATTTGACTTCTACGAAATCAATAACAGTTTTGGTTAGTGATACGTACTAGTCATGTATACATTGATTAGTTCAAAGGAATTTATAGTTGATAGAGTGAGTTCTTCAAAATCTAATTCTTTTGAAATTGGAACTGCTCCAGTCTCCTAATTAATTCAACTTTTGTACCAGAGGTACTCAAATTTGCAGAGAACAGTTCTCGTCGTACACCATCTATTAATAATTCGTTTATATTCACCATTCTTCTTTTAATTTGTCCTGTCACGGTCGCCACTAGTTATATATATATATATATATATATATATATCCCACCACCGGACAAATTTTGAGCTGTGTACATCGAACTTTAATTCAGACAACAGAGGGCAGCAGAGATCATGTTGAAGATTAAAAAAAAATTGTTAAGAAAAATTGTTGCTCTCGAGATATTACTTTTTAAATTTAATGCACTTATTTCATTTATATCTTATATATATATATATATATATATATATATATATATATATATATATATATATATATATATATATATATATTAAGTACGATATTACACGTCATAAATATATCAATCAAAAATCATTCAAAACTGAAACAACAAATTTATTATTTTATAAATATATTGAAATCGCGTTGCACGGTGACAAGCTTCACCAATTCATGCGAATCAGTTCGCGTACTAGAAAGCCAAATCGACAGCTACGGCTCTACGCCTCCATAGCTTTGTCAACAAAATTATTGAAAAACCTGCATGGCAAAAGAGATAGTTCTAGGTATTTTCGTAGATATAGACGGCGCTTTTGAGCAAGTTTTTTCGTTTTACGTTTGATTTTTGATGTACCAAATAATGCGCATAGTGTACGAAATAATTTGCAGTGTGTGAAATATGTAATTAATGAAATAACGACACATTTCACATACTAAAATCAATACACAAACATCTACTTTTTTGACAGTTGCAGAAATAATAGAAGTATATGTTTTATTTCAGTGTGTTAATTTTGAGTCACAATATTTTTTTTTCCAAAATATGCATATATGTCGTCATTATCAAATTTTTTGTTAAAAGAGCCAACTAGCACACACATTTATAGGTAATAAGTTTGGGATATATATATATATATATATATATATATATATATATATATATATATATAATTTATTACATTCTATTATAACAAATATTTTTTTTTTAAATAGGTTTTAAAGATATTATTATTGTCTTTTGAAATTTAAGAGTATACCTTGCTCCATTTAAGCCATTTAGTATTGCAGAGAATAGGGCATAGTCTTTAACTCTGAAATTGGAGACAAGAAACACGTTTACCCATTGTAACTTTGGCTGCTAGAAACTGGCGCTGACATCAGCGCCATCTGCTGAATGGCTTAAATGAAACAGAGTATTAATATCATGGTAACTACTGCCCATTATTAATAACATCAAGCAATAGAGTTATTGTATTGCTCTGTTAATTGGAGAAGTTATACTAGATAACACGGTGCAATGAGTAATAATATTAGTTCTATATCTAATATTGATTGAAATGTTGTAATTAATGTAGCAATAAAAAACAGCAGGTAGGAGACAGTATTGTTTATGCAGTCTAAGCTAATTTAGGCTATCTTGTGCTGATAGTCGTGAATAGCTGTAGTTGCGATGGTGCTCTATTGTGTACCGCTTGAATCGACGTTAATTTGATGTCAATATTGAAAGGACATCGTCTGTCGTCTACCGTTTACCTCCCTACTCCTAAATGGGAGTAGGGTTGGTTTAGATGGCTAGTTAAACTCTAAAGGACATAATCATTCCCAGAATTTACTTAATCGGCTGTTGAAGTGACATCTATCACTGAACATCGGATTATCATCCACATTGTTCTATCCGTATAGTATAAGAGTATTATTATTGGGTTTTACTAACATGCAACAAAATTCATACTCTTGGAATAATCAAGTCCTTCCTAATTAAAGTCTTAATTTTTATTATGGTGCACTTATCATTAAATTGAGAAGGTATTAGAACAGAATTAATAATTCCAATTAATATTAAATATTATTCCAAGTAAAATTTAACATTCTTTAAGTTACAAACATGTTGGTTCAAATCAATATCAGCATATTCTTCTTATACTAATTCTTTTTCTCTTTTCACTGTGGCAAAACGAACCGTGTATCACCTCGCCGGTATGAACACTAACAAAATAATAAGAGAGAAATGAATTACATAAAGATCAATCTCATATATTTTTTTGATTATTTGAACCGCAGTTATTAAGTCTGAGATTATGTAATATTTTATTAGTTTATACGTTATATTTGATATAAAAATTTAGTGTGGCCAACACAATACCTCCCGCCATTTACAGCCCGAGTAACAAAAAAGATTAGGTTAATCCTTATATTTAGATTAGCGAATTTTACTCTAATTTTGACAGTTTATTTCTTAAAATATAGTCTAATCTAATTCAAGTAACTACCTTTTTTTTAAACCCCTCAACAGGATTAAATACCAATTACACAGTAGGTTTACATTCACACACATACATGCCTTAATGGGATTCGAACCCAGAGCCCCGAGCACACTCGTGACTTATGATGCGTTGCTCTAAACATTGATATAATAAAATGAAGATTAAATATTAAATACCGGGATAGAATAGAATACACTAATTAAAAATAGGATTAGCTTAAACATTTTTGCGAATCGTTAATTTTTATTAATCTAAATACATACCTATATATATATATATATATATATATAAATATATGTACTTATGCTGGAAACTGTATTGAATTCCTTTTCTATTGTTATATTTACTTTTTTCTTTTTAATACGTTTTTAATATTATTTTGAAACGATTAGTTCTTTGATAGTGACATTTGCGTCAGTTACATACATTTGAATAACTGCGTTTTGTTTGTTTAAAGCGTAGACTCTGGGATTTAAATTATAAATAATTCTATAAATTTATCTATAAAATATGTAGAAAAAGTATTAATGCAAATCTATAGAACATTTAATAATCTTTAATTTTTATATTAACATTAATCTCGAAAAAATAACATTTAAAGGTATTTTTCGAAGAAAAACTATTTTGAACTTCTAGTAAAGTGACATTTCCGGTTATCCGATTTTTACCAAACTCTGATGGGCTCTTTCCATTACGAAATACAAGGTTTCAAAATTTTCTGAATAATAGTATTTGAGTTAGAGTGGATGATCCACACACACATACACTCAGACATACACGCAGACATCATCGTGAAAATGTTAAAATTGGATTCTAAGAACCTTAAAACGTGGTGATTTACCAAAATCTCGATACACGATTTTTAGCACGATCCGTGTACCTCCCTTACCAAGGGTAGCGGGAGGTAAAAAAGTAAAATAGATTACATAGAAGCATTTGTAACAGCACATGTTTACGTCATTATTAAACTACAAACTAGTTTTTTTAAAAAAAAAACCGCAACGTTCAGTTCACAATAGTATAATTTGATTTTATTTATCCCTAACTATAATTACACTTGTAAAACATCTATTCTGTCGACATGAAATAAAATTTTGAAATATTTTGACGGCCACTACCATCCATTTAAATATTTGATCTATCTGGCTTCTTTGGTAAGCACAGCGGCTTTCTGGGCATGCTAGAATTCCGGGTTCGATGGTGAATGTATATTTCTGTAACTGGGATTTAAAATTCACTCGTTATTTTTTCAATAAAAGTTAATATATAAAGTAAAAGTTGACAATCCAGCTTAACCTAATCAAACAAATGATCTGTATTGTTACCTAAGCAGTTTTTATCTGAATCTTCGGACTCTGTCGTGGGATGTAAAAGTGTTAGCGTGGGGTCGAGAGTTGAAAGTGTGTGTCAAGTATCAAGCTGTCAGAATTAATTAATAAATATATACGGTTCTCAATAAAAGTGTTTTAATTTTTTAAAAATAACGCTCCTTAATGAACCGGAACATAACATTGCTTAAGGTTAAGCCAAAAGAGTGAAACATTAAAGTATAAAAGAATAAATAAAATGTCGTGTGAAGAAGAGAAGCGAAAAAGAGGTTGGAAAAATCACGTGCTCGAATTATTATTTGTAATTCAAGGGATACCATAGCAAGTAACTCAGATGAAAAATTTCGCCCGATCAGTGCCAGAACCAGAAAGATTTACTTTTCGTAAACAAGAGTGGTCGTGATAGATAATCCATTATAAGAGATATCAAGAAGTATTGTGAATTAAGATTATACCTCTTCGAGTACAGCTACAGACCAAGAAGTGACACGCGTACTGCATGCAATAAAAAAGAAAGAAGCGGATATTAGTAGTTATGACGAAGCAAAGAAAATTTTCGGCAATTACTACGTGGAGAAATCCAATATAATATATGAAGGAGCGAAATTTAATTTACGAGTGCAAAATGAGAGCGAATCAGCGGCTGATTTCGTTGCTATCATCGTATAAATGGCAAAAACATGCAACTATGAAGGGTTCGAAAGAATTAGTACGAGATAGATTAGCGGTATGCCTGTGAAAAAACCCTGCGTTAGAAATATTACAGCTCGTTGAGAACCTAACACTAAAACAAGCAGTGGATATATTCTACTAACTGAATCCGTCAGAGAAAATAAATAAGAGCTAACAGCAGCTCCGTAGACAAGATAACTAAGAAAACAAAACATAAAATAGGAGCAGCCTAAACAGAAACAAAGATACAATGAAAGAAGTAAAGATGTGAATAAGAGAAGAAAATTCACATACGTAAAAGAATATCAGAAATGTAACCAGAAAATGAGTCATCCAATAACAAATTGCCCAGCCTTCAGAAAAGAAAAGTGCAATAAAAGCGGTATTAAAGAACATTTTGCAGTAAAATGCGGAAGAGTGATTTATTTATTTATTGTAAATTCACTCTACAGGATAATATCCCAATTACAGAGGAATTGTTTCACAGAATGTACAGAAATTTCGTCGCGTGACGCGCGAGTAGTGACACCTTACAATAAAAATAGAAAAAGTAAAAAAAATACATATATATATATATATATATATATATATATATATATATATTTATAAATAAACTATTATTAAATTTAAATTATAAATTATCGGTTCTTGCAAGAAGTATAGAAGACAGTACTTTCTTGAACCTAGAAATGCTGTTAGAAAATATATCTAGTTCTAATAATTCATTTATAAATTTGTTGTAAATAATACACATCTGTCTGACAGGTGAACGTAGTTCGTAGTTTGTCCTTGGAGTCGGGTAAGCAAATGTCAATTTAGTTCGAGATCGAGGAACAAGAAAATTTATTTTAGAAAGGATAGCCGAATCGTCTACCAAATTATTGACCAATTTGTATAGATATAAACATGATTGCAGTTTTCTACGGTCGTCCAAGGACAGAACTCCGAATTCGATTAGACAGTTATTATAATTAAATTCATTAGTACGGTAAACATGATATCGTTTAAAGTAAATATACCTAACAAATTTTCTTTGTAAAATTTCAATAGAATCTATATGTTTATTGTAGGTTGGGCTCCATATTTGTGAACAATATTCCAGCTTAGATCTAACGAAAAAATAATATAAAGTCTTTAAAGTACGGAAAAACACGAATAGGAAGCTGAAGAAAGTAGTGTCAGCGCATACATTGTTCATAAAGTAACAAAAATGGAAAGAGCGATGAAAAAGAACCCGTAGCATGTAAAAATGAAAATTTGTTGTGAACTAATACCATTTAGAGTAGACACTAGCGCTGACGAAAATATAATAGCCATGAAGGAGTATAATACTCATAAATATCTAAAACATGTTCTTGATCCACTACGTAATAATAATTAGGTTGACGTCATTTTCACCGACTTTGCAAAGGCATTTAATACGGTTTATCACTCTGCATTGATACAAAAACTACAATATAACTTTAATTTTTCACCTCAGTTAGCTTCTTTTATTTTTTCCTATCTTACCAACCGCAAGCAGTTTGTCCGCTTAAACAATTTCACCTCGAATTATTATATTCCTAGTTCTGGCATACTTCAAGGGTCGGATCTGTGTTCTTTGCTTTTCAATTTATTCATTAATGAAATTGTTGATTGTTTAGAACACTCTACCTGTTTACTATATGTTGACGACATGAAAATATTTAAAACTATAAATTGTATAGAAGACAGTTTTCAACTACAGTGTGTCATAGAAAATATATTAGCTTGGTCTACTAGATTTAGATTATTTTTTAATGTCAGTAAGTGTAAAGTGATGTCATTTAAAATGAAATGGAATTATTTACTATCGAATTATTTAATGGATAACTTATTACTCGAAAGGGTAAAACTATATAAGGATTTGAAAGTGTGGTTTGATGAAAAATTAATATTTTCACATCATATTCATATTACTGTTAAAAGTTCATATAAAGCTCTTGGATTAATTTTTCGATGTTCCAAACATTTTCACAAACTCTTCACTCTCAACTCCTTGTTTAATTCTTTTGTTCGATGTAAATTAGAATATTGTAACCTAATCTGGTCTCCAATATATAAAAATCATGTAAACGCTATTGAAGTTATTCAAAAAAATTTGTTAAATTTTGCTGGCGTAAAATCATTTATAGTTATTCTTACACTTATACATTAATTGAATTTGGAATTACATCATTGGAAAACCGCTGTAAAGTGCAGTCGGCTATCTTTTTATATAAGCTTGTCAATAATAGTGTTGATGACATCAACTTACTGGCTCGTGTCAATTTCCATATACCTAGAATTAATTCCAGGCATCGAACTCTTTTTAACATTAAAATGGCGAAATGTAATTATGAACTAAGATCACCGGTCCATCGCCTATGTTTTTATTATAATACAAATCACTCGCCGCATAATTCAATTGATTTATTTTCAAATTCTTTGTATTCAAAAACTCGTTAACACGCTACTTTTTATCAAACTCATTTTTTTCCACGTATGTATCATTCTATATCAACAAACTAATTACTTATCTATTTCTGTATATGTAAATGTTTATTATTCATATTTTATTAATTATTATGCTACTATTTTTCGATAATTCTTGTATTTTTATTTGTAATAATTTTTCTAAACCTCATTAACTGGGATTTTGTCCTGTTGAGTGGTTTAAACAAATAAAGCCTATTACATCAACCATCGATACACCCACATACAAGTTAGCAAAATTTTTCTCAAATATTTTAAAAAATGTGACAGACACTTCACCCTACATTTTAAAAAATTCATTCAATTTGGTACATGACATTAACACTTTGCATATTCCACATGAATACGTTATGTTTTCGTTGGACGTTTGCTCGTTGTTCCCTAGCATACCGCAGGATTTAGTTGTTGAATGTATTCAAAATAAATGGAACGAAATAAGTCAATTCACAGAATTAGAATTAGAAGATTTTACAACAGGTATAAAATTATGTTTTGAGTCATCAATTTTCACTTTTCAACAGCAATTATATAAACAATTTAATGGTACGCCTATGGGTTCCAGTTTAAGTAATCAATTAGCAGATTTAGTATTACAAAGTATAGAAAATAAAATAGTTTCAAATAATCAATTTAAAATCATTTACTACAGAAGATACGTCGATGATTGTATAATCATAGCTCATAAAGATAAAATAGACAACATTTTGAATGCATTCAACAATCACCATCCTAGATTAAAGTTTACAATAGAAATGGAAGAAAATAAGAAACTAAATTATTTAGATGTTACATTGATAAATTATAATAACACATGTATATCCGATTGGTTTAGAAAATCAACCTATTCAGGAAGATACTTAAATTTCCATTCTTATACACACATAATAATTATTTATGTATTAAGGGCATAATCAAAAGATTGTAGCACGGGGGAATGTTTAAAGCTCGCCGCGTAGCGGAGAGCTTTAATTTTCCCGAGTGCTATAATCTTGATTATGCCCGTGGTACATACAACGTTTTATTTTATTTTGGATCTCGAAATTCAAGGATTCAATAGGTAGATATATATTCGGTATCGTTGTGCTGGCGTTGTGAATTTTAAGTATGCTGTGGTTTCTTGCTATATTGTTTGTTTATAACAAATTTTAAATTAGTGTCAAATGAAAATGGAAGATATCGATTATTCAAAAGAAATATTGAATGAATTTAACGCTACCCAGAGCTAGTTAGTGTCATAGAAGTGAAAAGACGTATATGAGAAAGGATACGAATAGTTTTACGAGCAGCGGTGTTCAAAAAATGTGATTTGTTGAATTTATTATGTTGTCTGACATTTATCTAAAAATGACGATTTTGACGTTTGAAAGCTGTTGCTTGGCAACTTTATAAGCTCTCGGGCGATAAAAGCCAAATTGCGCCCGTTTTTGAGGGCAGATAAACAAGTTTATGATTCCAAAATAAAATAAAATATAAAATAAGTGTTATTAATGCATTGGCAGATCGAGCAATTAGATTATCACATCCCACATATCGTAATAAGAATATAGCATTCATAAAAGAGATATTAATTAAGAATAACTACCCACCACAATTAATTTCTAAAATTATAAACAAACGTATAAATCAATTAAAATACAACACACATCGACAAACAAATAACAACAATAACAACAACAATACGGCTGACGAAAACATAATATACACAAAAATACCGTACCACCACAAAATACAAAACGGTTTAAATAAAATATTAAAAGACACCAATATAAGTTTAGAAAATAACAATTTAGCAACTACAAAAAATTTATTTACTCAACTAAAAGACAAAGAGGAACTTAAAAATAAAAAGAATGTAATATACCAAATTGAATGTAAAGGGTGTAGCAAAATTTATTAATTATTATTAATTATTAAACCCACACCACTGTGCTTTAACAAAATATCACCAAGAAACAGGCCACAAATTCGATTTTCAAAATACTAAAGTCATAAGCAGTGAAGCAAATAAATACAAAAGGTTAACTTTAGAAACTATTCATATAAATATTCATAAAACTAAAACCATAAACCAACAAACATATTTCGACAACATTTTGAATTTCGCGTGGCCCGTCATAAATAATCTACAATAGTTACATTTCATATCAGCTGTAAGTTTTGTTGGTACAATAAAGCCACAAAAAAAATCCAAAACTAATAAAAACTTTTCACTTTGTAAACCTCCACTATGGAGATTGTATGTTTCTCAATATATATGTAATATACGTTTTTTCTTTATATACGTAATGCGTTTGAAACCTAATGTCGATCTTATGTTCCAGTTATAACTATCAATATTATGTAAACTTCAAATTGTAAAACGAGATTTTTCGTCGTGCATGATATGCATTTACACTATAAAATGATTTTGTAAGGTAATACTTATTTATAATTCAATATTGTAACATTTTTTATACTGTTATTTTTAATAGCTGATGATGGTGGCAATTTGACCACCGAAACGTCCTAATATAATAAAAATTATCAAATGTGAAGAATATTTGATCCGTATGTAAGAAAAGAAATAATGTATATATCATAATGGACGCTACCGAAAGTCTGTTAGGTAGGTCCGCATTGTCCAGATAGTAAAAAGAATGGCAGCAAGTTAAATTTGAAGAATGTAGACAATATAGCAACAATAAATTATGGAATATAGCAGGAAACGGAGAAAGAAAAAGGACAGCAGAAAAATTATTATAAGAAGCATCAAGCGCATGATTTAAAATAAGAGAAATGAACGAGTTTGGCCAATTCAAGATGGCAAAGAAGGATAGGCGAAGAGACCAAGATCGAAGGAATATTGTTAGAGAGAAATAGAAAATATCTCTAGAACCTTGCAGAGCTATAAAGAAATGAAGCAGTTAGTGAAAAGAGCAGAGTGGAAGAAATATGGTGCAGATTTTATTATATATTAAGTTCTTTTTCTTATATTTTTATAATCAGTACATGCCAAGATTTAAGGTTAAATGACAAAAATAAATGTAGGAAGGAGGAAGTGGTGGAGTGTAAAATAATAGGTGTGAAGTCGACAGTTGAAAGTGTGTCAAATATACTCTTTGGAGGTCATTTAGTTCTTTAAAAATAACGCTAAACTGAAATATAACAGATTTTAAGAAGTAGTTTCGAGTATACTTAATTCATATGTTCAAATTTCAAGGATCGGAGGCCATCATTGGGATCTTGGAGACTATAGAACAACAATAAGAAAAAATGAAGAACTCTGGTGAGCCTTTCGAAGGCCATCATAGGTGAGCTTTAGTTTTGCCAATAGTTTTCATGGGTTACTAGATAATAACGAAAAATTAATTTGGGTTAAAAAATTATTTTTAAATGACTTTTAGACAAAAGGTATTTTAGAAAAAAATTATATAAAAACAACGACCGCACGAAAAACATATTGTTTACACAGAATTACCTAGGTACGAAAATTGACAATATTGTTCATGTATCAGAAAAATTGTAACACACTAGTGCACATTGTTCAAAATTTTACATTATAATTAATTTTCACGACCTAGGGGCCAATTCTTGTAAAGTGAAATGTCAGTGACATTTCACAGAAGTGACAAAAAAGTCACGTGACTTACATGTCACGTAGTGAGATATTTTCTTTAATTCTTGATATAATTTTGTCGGCTCACTACTTCACATTTTATTTCACTACGTGAAAATTAATTCACCTCTTTTTTGGTGGTGAGAATCAATGTCACTCGCTAATGTTAAATAGAAATTTGCTTTATTCTAAATTATATTAATTAATATTATAAATAAACTAATAACAAATATCATGGTTGACGAAAGAGAAGTAGCCGTTACTTTAATACGTTTGGAAAGTACAGAAATTTACTTACGAACCAAATTTTTAAAATATTATTTCGGCTGAATAAAAATTTAGTGGATTCCTTGGGTAACAATTTAAACCAACTAACCAAGTCATAGATCAGCATTAGAGATTCGAACAAAAAATTTAACTACTTTACGTTTTTTTTATTTGTGGGTATCCAGCTTAGTGTGGGAAATGACATACATTTAGCTACTATAACTACAGCCTGGTTTAAATATTTTACATATACTACAATACAAATACTTTTATACGTAAGTAAGACACATTTTATTTGTAGTTATTCGGTTACGGCAATAATAATAAATAGTTAATGTAGAAAATTTAGCTATATGTTAGTCACTCGTAAGAATAGGGGCGGACAAAATTTTGGCTGCAGGTTGCCTACCACAAACCATTACACTACGAACACGGACTACGGAGACCTAAGGAATGGCAACATTATCGATACAGGCTAAAATAAAAACAATAATATCACGGTAAATTTGGTAATTAGATAATCAAAGAAAAGTGCAAAGTACTGTCAATGTCAGAAACCACACTTTTATGTCAAATTTTTGCACTTGCCAAATCATGAGATAGGTTATATATATATCTCACTTTGTTTCGGGAATTAGAAAAGTAAAAAAATATGAAATGAGATGAGAGTGAGATGAAATTTTGTCACCTTGTAAGTAATTTCTCATATTTCAAGAACCGGTATCCTGATTTCAATATGACTCTATTCGCTGTAATAGGATAGCCAGTTGTTGGTAAATTTACATGAAAATGATAGTCGGTTTTGGGTCAGCAGCTGCAGCCGATGCCCGTCCAATGTTGGATCACTGAGTTATTCGATGTCGGTGGTAAGACCGTCTGACGGGCATATATCTCACTGTGCGAGTGCCGAGATGGTAAACCGAAGCCGCGGTGTGGACGATCTGAACCACCCATGCACATATTAATCTCGGAAAACAGACGTTTATTTGATATCCCCCGGTCGATGTGATTGCGGCGCGCTCTCGAAGCTAATTTAAAGACTTAAATACAAGCAAGTAAATATATGGGTTAGATATTTTAGTAACACACGCCTTTAAAATGAATTAATCTATCTGGAAGAAATAGCATGGTACCACATTTATATATTGAATATTATAATAGCTCACAAGAATGTACATGTCCCTGTTACAGTGTAAATTCATTGTTCGATATACACATAAATAATTAGAATTCGAGCTAAACATCCAGTACAAACTCAACTGGTGTTACACTATAGAGTTTTTTTTTTAATAATCACCGAGATAAAGAAATCAAATATTAATTATTGCTCATGATTTTTACAGGCGATAATACTATCCTAATAGGTACTGCATACAAGTCTTCAATCTACTTTAGTTATAAATTTTATTTCATATTACCTACTTCCAGATAAATATGTATTATCTTCGGTCACAAAAGTAGCATTCGATTTGCAATAAGTCTTAGTTAATCTCAGGTAAATTCAGTTTGACAGCCGATTTTGATATCTGCATAACTGAGACAAAGTGAGCCCACCTCCCCAATTGCCGATGCATTGATGCGGTCCAATCAATAAAGGGGTTGTAAATTGCATGGAGGGTGTCAAAATTTTCGACTCCAGTGGTGGAACTCTGCTTACAACGTAGCGAGAGTATGACGTAGAAATGACGCAGAATTGCGATTTTGGTGCTCTGCTATATCTTCTCTATCGTTCGTTCTTCTTGCCCCTTCGAAAGCGATAAATTCATAGCGAGCGCAATATTCTCCATATTTTACAAAGTAATTTATTTATCCATTAATTAGAGAAAGAAGCATTCTTGGAGCACTTATATCTGCATTTTACAATATACTTTGTTTACAAAGATTGTAAATGTTTCGTGCTAAACAAAATTTGGAATTGTCCTGTAAGATAGCAAATATTTTTTAATTAAAAATCTAAATTTAACAGGCTATAAAATAAACAACACCCGAAACAGACATCTTACACATTTAATATAAATTAATTACCGAAGAATGAACTAGAGCTCTTAAATATTTACGAAATAATGATGATTTCATTATATTACCTGCTGATAAAGGGAAAGCAACAGTGGTCATACATTAAGATGGTATTATTCGAAAAGCCAACCTTATATTAGAAGATTCTGCTTACCTAAAAGTGAAGAAGAATCCTTTAAGTACGGTTAAATGTCAAACTACTAAATTATTGAAACAATCAAGCTTAGATAAAGATATTATCAAGAACCTTATTCCTCAAGACTCTTATGTTCCTCGATTTTGTGGCTAACCGAACGTACATAAGAAAGATTACCCCTATGCCCAATTGTGAATTTCATGAACTCATGCACATATGATGGGCAAACTCCTAGGACCATACATTTGAAATGCATCATCATATGTCAAAAATTCCAAACACTATTAAAATTATCAAGAACCGACATATCTCTTCAGAAGACCTTCTATTGAGCTTCGACGTTTCGTTGTTACTTACAAAGATCCCTATTAAAGACACTCTGAAGCTGCTTGAGAAAAAAATTTCAGAAGATATTGTGAAACTTTTTCGACATTGCCTAACATCAAGTTTCTTCATTTTTAACAGTAAATACTACAAAAAAATTGATGGCGTTGCAATGGGTAATCCTCTGTCTCTTTCAATAGCTAATTTTTATATGAAATTCTTTAAATAATTAGCTTTGGATCAATATAGTAATGCCATATCACAACACCATCCATCTCAGAAGTATGGCACTATTAAATTCCTAATGAGAAAAGCTTCAGGTATTTGTCTTCCTGACAAATTAGAAAAGGAAATGAAAGAAATTAAGAACATGTATGTGAAAATGGATTTTCTATTTCTTCCATTGAAAAATGCTTGAAACCGAAAAGACCAGCTAACAATATAAATATATGGAACGTAATGTATGCTTCTCTTCCTTATGTTAAAAATGTCACGGACAAGATTGTTTTAATTCTTTGTAAGAAAAACTTACAGATTTTGTTTTCTCCAAATGTAAAAATTCGTCATATGTTGACACAAGTGAAAGACGTTATTCCTCTTCAGTCTTCAGGAATTTACCAGATTCCATGCGTCTGCGGGAAAGTTTACATTGGCCAGACTACTAGAAGTATTTCTACAAGATTGAATGAACACCAGCGATCGATCTGATTGGAACAGAAGAATTTTACTAAATCAAATTCGAAGCAACAAAAATTCTTTCAAGGCCTGCACGTCTCAACAAGTTAATTAGAGAAGCCAAAGAGATTTACAAAAAGAAAAATAATAATCTCAATCATTGCGGCGGATTAGATATTATTCGAGCATGGCTTGCTATACTAAATATGTTGTAATATGTTTCCTTTGTTACTTGTTGCTAACGTTTTGTTATTTATTTATGTATTTTCCCTGAAGAAGGCAGCGGTACATGCTGCCGAAACGTCGGGTATTTAATAAAAATACAGAACATTAACTAATACAGTTGTATTATTCTTGTTGATATATTATAGTTTAAGCCAAAATACGACAGTGGCTCTGCTGGGGATAAAATATGATTTATTTTTTCGAAAATCGTTATAGTTTCAGAGATATTAACACTATCTATTTTTTGCCAAAATTTCGTTTTCAAAGACCTTCATGGTTTGAAATTTTTATATATTATATTTTAAGCCAAAACACGACAGGGGGGTCTGCAGGGAGCAAAATTTGATTTATTTTTTCGAAAATTCTTATAGTTTCAGAGATATTAACACTATCTATTTTTTTCTTCCAAAATTGATTTCGTTTTCAAAGACCTTCATGGTTTGAAATTTTTATATATTATATTTTAAGCCAAAACAGTATTTTGTCGTATTTATTTAGTATTATTTGTGCAGTAAAGAAAATTTTGTTCAGTATATTTTCATACTCGTTCAGTATTATTTGTTCAGATAAAAAACATTATTGTTCAGTATTTTATCATATTTGTTGAGTAACAAAAATTTTCTTTCAGCATTTTTCTCATATTTATTCACTATTTGTTATTTGTTATTTGTTCAACAAAAATAGTTATTTGCGAATTAAGAGTGTAAAGTAATACTTTGTCGCTTAAGAAAGTGCACGGCAATCTTTCGAAAGCGACAATGATTTTTTACTCTCGTAATACACACATTATTTTTTCTATGTTCGTTCTATATACCAATATTTTTTTTAAAAATCTAAGTAGCACGAGGTAACGAAAAATTTATCTATAATAATTTTTAATACTCTCTAAAGTGTGCAATTTATTTAAAAATTATACATAATTAAAATAAATTTTTATTTTGCGAACGAGCGAAAAAGTTTGTTTTTAGGCGTGTGCCATGGCAAAGCGCGAAAAAGAAATTTGTTGCTCTCTCAATAAACATCAACATGACAAATGACAGCGTAAATGTTTATTTTTCATAACACTCGTAGAAAAAATATAAATTATAAATATTATTTGCCGTGCGCATTAACGCGCTATGTTTCTGCATGTTCTGATCGAATCTGAGGTTCCTCAGTTCGAATCTACCGGCCGGCTAAGTGTGTAGTCGTTAAAATACCAAAATATCTGGCATTAATCGCACTCGCAAGCGACGACCTGTCCAGTTGTCCATGTTAAACATAGATGGTAATAGCTGTAGAAGGAGTATTTTCGCTGCCGCACGGGTTGCATAGCAATCAGTGGTTGTCGCGCGGATTAACTACACCAACTATATTAGTACTAATCGGTCACGAAAACGAGTACCTTACGGTACTTGAGGCCTTGGCCCTGGACAAGGGCTGTTGCGCCATTGATGATGATAAATATTATTTGGATGCGTTTCGTTTGCGAAAGAGAGACAAAATTAAAATATTTTTTTAGCTATTTACAGAGTTTTGTTAATGACATATGTCATAAAGTTTTAACAATTATTGAATTTATTAATTTATTTATCAGTAATCATGGATACATTTACTATCGCAGAAAAACACAATGGAGCAATATTAACAACTAAATATCAAAGTCAAACAATACGATTATTTGAATTGTATGTTAATCCTTGTATGTACAGAGTACTATGTAAAGAGGTTAAAGACCGATATTTTATTTTACGTTTATCTCATGAGAAGAAACTATAATATCAATAAATTTAGGCTCATTTGATGCAATTTTAATTCTGGACTTTTTTGTATTTACACTTTAGTTATAAAAATAATAGGGCAGAATTTGCAGTCATATGAAAATTTTACCATTGTATTTCCTACGTTCCATAAAAAAGTAGACATCCGGTATACATACTGGTATATTAATATTAACACTGGCGATCCGCCGGAAGTCAATCACTCCGCTTCGCTCTACGTTGTCTTTCATCGCCGCTTAATATAACAATCCTAATGTATTTATATCTGTTTGGGAATTAGGATTCCATATAATGCAACCGTATTCTAAGACTGAGCGAAGTAATGAGTTGGATAAAACTATTATTGTTTCATTAGTAAAGTTAGAGCTTTGTCTAAGAGTCTAGCTTAATTTTGCATATGATTTCACTACTAGAGCTTATATTGCTTGTCAAATTTAGAATTTGTTTGAAATAGTATACCTAAATCTATTATTTCAGTTACTCTCTCTAGTGTTTGGATATCTATGCAATGGTCTTAAATAAGATATGTTTTTCTTCTGGTAAAAGTGATTGTTTTACATTTCGATATATTCAAATATAACTTAGTGCTTTGACATCATACTGATAGATTATTAACATCTTCTTGTAGGTTATGACAGTCATTCATTGATTGTATCTCTTTATAAATTTTCACATCGTCTGCATATAGTAGACATTTTGAGTTTTTAATAATTATGGGTAAATCATTAATAAAGAGAGTAAATAATAGAGGGCCTAATAGAGATTCTTGAGGAACACCTGATGATGGGGAAAACTCTTTAGATACAGATTGTTGTATGAAACAGAAAGTTTACGGTCAGATAAATAGGATTATATAAATATTAAAAAGTTATTGTCTATGTTATATACTTTAAGTTATTCGATTAATATTTCATGATTAACTTTATCGAACGCTTTACTTAAATCTGTGTAAACTACGTCTAGTTGGTGTTTGTTGTCTATAGATTTTGCGACATCTTTTGATAAGATAGATAGATTCGTGATTGCGGATCTTTGTCTTATAAATCCATGTTGTTCATCTGCTATAACTTTTTCTGTGTAAGAATATAATTTGGTATAATAGTACAATAAGATACAAGTTTCATGAAACATGATTTTAGCGCACGCGTCATTCTTAGAAACGAGCGGCTTGCCGCGAGTTTTCTAAGGGGACAAATGCGCTGAAATGTCTTATGAAACGTGTATTTTATACTATTTTTTCTATTTTTTCAAAAAATGTACGTTATTTCATATCCAGGAATCTTAATTTCGGTTGTTTAATATGTAATTTATGAAACTCATTTGGATGTCATAAAGAAGTACTTTATGAAATCAAAATGGGTTTCATAAAGTACATATTAAAGAACCAAAATAGAAAAATATTTTTTTCTTGAATTTTTGATATAGCTGGTAGTACAACTATAGGTCTATAATTTCCTATATTTTTATGATTTCCTGATTTGAATATTGGACAGACTCGACCTAATTTTAGTTTAGTGGGAATTTTTTCTCCTGTAAAGCAGAATTAAAAATCATTTTAAGTTGATGGATTAGTAGTTCCGCACATCCCTTAATTATGTATCCTGGTATGAATCAGGTCCAATACTGGCACGGGAATTACTAATATTTATTGCATTTAATACATCTGATTCTGTTATATAGATTCAAATATTCTGCGAAGGCATTGACTATCTCGTGACCAGTACATAGTTTTTTATTTTTAATGAAAATACAGTAGCCATAGGGTTGTTTTTACGTTTATTAATTATGTAAGATCAAAATTGTGCAGGATTATAATTTAACAAGGTATTAACATGTATGAGGTAGTTTTTATGGGCTTTTTTATGAGAAGTTTTGTTTGAGATCTTAATGTTCTATATTTATCAAAATATTCACGTTGTTTTCCTGTATTTCGTTTTGATTTTCTTAAAAAAATATGCTTTTTGCTTTAGTTTTCGTTTTATGTCAGTAGTGAACCAGACAAGATAACTCTGCTTATTAACAATAATTTTTTCCATACATTCATCAAATATATTATGAATTATTTTATAAAAAATTTCTATCTTTGAATCTGAATTTATGTTTTTATCATTTAGTATACTGAAATCAGATTGAAGCAACATACTGTACAATTTGCCATAGTCGGCTGACTTGTAATCATATTTGGTAATCTTTGTGAAATCTCTATTTCTATTGTTTCTTTTAATACTAATGTTCATGTTCAAGTGGATATTCACTAACAAGTATTTCAGTGTCTTCAACTGTGGAAAATATTAAGTCTAAAGTCACTTGATTTATATTAACGCAGTTATTTAGGGAATTTAGGGAGTATTTGGCCATAAAAAAAATGCATTGATTAATTATGCAACATTGAGAGTTCCAAGATTTGACGCAGAAACTAGCATTATGGTAAACGCTGCAGACAAAGGTGTCGGTGCAGTTTTACAACAGTTTTATGACAATTACTGGTATCCCATTGCTTTTTTTTTCTACCTGTTTTGATCCTCCAGCGCGCCGCTACGGTACTTTCGGTCGAGAATTATTAGCGATCTACCTAGCTATTAGAAAATTTCGTTATTTTGTCGAAGGACGAAATTTTTTTATTTAAACTGACCATAAAGCTTTAACTTACTCTTTAAAAAAAGTTCTGACACTCTCCTCGCGAATTACGACATTTGGATTATATCTTACAATTTACTAATGACATAAGACACGTATCAGGAAAAGACAACCCGGTAGCAGATGCTTTGTTTAGAATGTCTGTTAACTCTTTTACACACTCTGACATTATTGATTACGATAAAATTGCGAACAGTCAAAAATTAGATAAAAATCTAAAATATTTAAAAGAAAATAAATCTAATTCACTTTCGTTTCAAGATTTGCCTTTACCTAATTCAAATTTAACCATTACCTGCGACATATCTACACATACACCTAGACCTTATATTCCTTTTAAATATATGATTTTCATTTTCAATAAACTACATTCACTTTCACATCCTGGTTTTAATGCAACAAAAAAACTAATTTGTTCTCGATTTATTTGGGAAAACATAAATACAGATATTTGTGACTGGGCAAAATCTTATATGAAATGTCAATGTTGTAAAGTTACACATCATTCCAATGCCCCTCTCGGACACTTTAAGATACCTAAAAAACACTTCGATATGATTTCCCCTAAAAGACACAAAAATTTAAACAATAGCTCACGCATTTATAACCGGCTGGGTATCAAGATTTGGTGTTCCAACAACTATTACAACAGATCGAGGGCCACAATTCCAATCATCATTTTTCAAACATTTAACTTCACTACTAGGCTCAAAACACATTAGTACAACAGCTTATCATCCAGAAGCTAATGGAATGATTGAACGTTTCCATACACATTTAAAATCATCTTTGAAATCATGCAACTATCTTGGGTCGAAAATTTACCTTTAGTACTTTTAGGAATTAGAACATCTTTCAAAGAAGTCATTAAATGCAGTCATGCTTAATTAGTCTATGAAACAAACTTATGTTTACCGGGAGAAATTACAATTCAACCTTACCCAAATTCAAATACGAACATTAACCTTCCGCTATTCTTTAATAAATTAAAAAGACATTTAAAATCATTCACAGTTTCCCCTTCAAAGCAACAAAATGTTGGATCTTTCGCACATCCTGATTTATTTAAATCAACACACGTCTTTATTAGACATAATGCAATAAAAAACCTGTTCAAAAACATTATCATGGCCTATTCAAAATTATTTCTCGATTTCCTAAATATTTCACATTAGACTTTAAGGAAAAATTGACAATGTGACACATTGTCAATTTTGACAGGTTGAAACCAGCCTATTTCAAAATTAACAAAAGAAATAAATAAAACAATTACTTCCTGCACCAGGACTTCAAGAAATCATACATACGAGAGAAAGTGAAGTAGAATAAATCAACAAGTAAATATTTACATTGGTTCTGTTGTTATTATACATTAATTGTTATTGTAATTATTATTATTATTATTATTATGTTATATGGTTTTAAAGGGGGTGGGATAAATGTAGCAAGCTTACCCGATTACGGTAAAAATTGGAGGGAATTTAGTAGACTTGCAACATACGTGATTCTCGATGTAAACAGTTTTTCAATTTTCATAATAAAATATAGACAAGACTTTTCAAAATAACTCTTTAATATATAGTTTAATGGCTAACTTCCAATATTAAATATAACGTCTTACTACGTTATATATATATATATATATATATATATATATATATATATATATATATATATATATATATATATATATATATATATATAGCAGTTGATAAAAGATTTGATAATGAATTAAATGTTTGTTTAATAATGTTTAATTAAAAAGAATCAGTTAAAATAAAATAAAACAATGTGTTAAATAGTCTACTAATATTTCTTATAGAGTTAAATTTTCAAGTGTAAATATATATATATATATATATATATATATATATATATATATATATATATATATATATATATATATATAGCAGTTGATAAAAGATTTGATAATGAATTAAATGTTTGTTTAATAATGTTTAATTAAAAAGAATCAGTTAAAATAAAATAAAACAATGTGTTAAATAGTCTACTAATATTTCTTATAGAGTTAAATTTTCAAGTGTAAACTAAAATATGTTGATTTTTTTTTTTTTAAGAAAAATACGTTGCTTGTGATCGTCTTACAATGATTGTAAAATCCAAATATAAAATGTATTATTCCAGGTGTATTTATTCTTCAGTATTTATAGTCAGTTTTAAAACAAAGTTTGTTACGGCCTAATTTTGCCCTATAACATTTTGTGCTCTAGATTCCTACTTCTATCTTTTACGTACTTTTCTTTCATTCTAAATCTGGGTTTCCCTCGTCGAATCTTTACTGTTATTCTTTCAATCCTTTTTATTCCTTATTTTTTAATTGTTATAACTTCTTTAGTTAGTGTTTTGTTCAATAAATCTTCTTTGCAACTTCATTCTCCTTTTTATTGGTTGTGATTGTTGTCATTTGTTCCTACATTGTGTATCTCATGCAAAATATGTTTAACTTCTATTTAGTAACTTACCTGTATTCCTATCTTGATTATTTTCGCCCTATTTCTATTTCATATAGTAATTCTTCCAATCTTTCATTCTGTGGCGACTTCGCAGTATGTTTACAATTTTTGACAAGCATGAACAGTTTAGTTAATATATCAGCGGCGCACGCTTCGTTTTTAATTGTAGTTTTCTTCGTGTTATTATTTCTTCTTTATGTTATTTTTTTTGTCTTACTGTGGCGTTGTATGTTTCCGGCCACCATATTGAGGTCCGTGTAAAAGTTTTCGATCTCAAAGGCTTTGTTTCCTGATGTTATGCAGTGAGGACGTGTTTTTTTACCATCGTATTCGGCACATGGCCAATGTCTGACGTCGATTTTTAGTGGAGTTTTTGTATCGATGTAACCGTAAAATGCTCGGTCGTTGTCGTCTTGAACCAATATTTTTGATTTGACTGTCCAGTGTTTTGGTGGTGCGCCGTTGTGGATTCACGGGCATTACGTTTACGTTTCTGGCAGTTAAGCTCCGTGGTAGGTGCTTACCACTCGCTGTGTTTGGAGTTGAGGTCTCCTAGGTAGGATTCGGCCACTATAATCTCATCTTCGTTTGTTGGGACATCAGCCAGTTTGAGTTCCATTCGTCGATATCGCCAGACTCCATAGCCCTTTACCGCCCTGCACACGTCACATCAGTTGAGTACTTTACCTTCTTTCAAGATCGTTCTTCCGTTTTGTATTTTTTTGCGTGGAAGAACTGGTTTCATTTAAAAGTTTTGTGTTGCCGTGGAGGACTGTTCTGCAGTGTCCTCACTGTAAGTTCCATTTTGATACTTTTGTAATTGTATTTTTTATGAAAATGATTATTATGAGTATATCATTGGAGCCCTCCGCTCATTGTTGTTATATTAGTACAGAACTATTTATTTTGTATATACCATTTTTTTGATATTTTTATACGTGATTACATTGCTACCCATTGTTACAACTTGTGATTCAGTTAAGTTGCGCGTATCAACTGGCATGATTTGCCCACTTTTGAACTAATATCACTTTGAATGTTGTAGATGTAACTACGCAGCGCCCGAAACTGGGTTGTGGGTTTAGGGTTCAACAATTAGTGTGTTTATGATCTCATTAATTATTTTTTTCAACTTATATTAATTTTTTTTATAATACTGTACATTTCAATTTTTTAAACTTTTTCATGTCGTGCCTTCAGCACGCTATAACTTGCTTTCATTAAATTCTATTTTAATAAAATATTTCTCTGATTTCGCAAACCTCAGTCGTTTACAGGCAACAACGTTACGGCAGGTAAGATCTCCTTTAGTATTTTGTTTAGTACTATCCATTTTGTAATTTTGAGGTTAAAAATTACGTGGCACCCTTATTCCTTTTATAACCATTCCTATGGTTTTCAACACTGCCCGTCTCCACTGTTTAAAAGCTGGCGGCCTCCCAACAGAACATCCCTGTGGAGTACAGTGATTCCCTTTAAGGAAAAGTTACGTCACAAGTTGTTTTAAAATCCATATAAAATAATTATGTCTTGTCAAGTTTTCCTAATGAGCCGCTTACTTAAACCAATGTTAAAGTTTTAATTTATAATATCTACAAATATATAGACATATAAACAACGTTTACAAGAAAAAATAAAAAGATACTGATGTCAAGAACTATAACAGAAATTAATTCCAATTTTCCAATTTCCAATTATTATATATTACAGATTTTTACATTAATTTGTTGTAATATGATAATAATAATAACAATAATAATAACAATAATAATAACAATAATAATAATATTATAATAATTCTTTATTGTATTTCAAGTTACATTGAACTTATTACAATTGATATGTGTGGGAGTGATATTTGTTTAATATCCTTATAATCTTTTCTTTATACACTTTTCGTTGACGGAGATAAGATGATAAATACATTCACACACACATATACCTTACCCGAAATTCGTACCCGGGACCATTGGGTCATGAGTCAGCTACTTTGCCCACTACACCACTGGGGGTTGTTAAATTGTTGTAATATAATTTATTATATTTTTATCACATAACGATATGTTTATGTGCAGAGATAAAAGGCTAAATAACTTTCTAATTTTACATGTAGTTTGTCGTCAGCTCTACGCAAAAAAATATTAATTATTTTTTAAAATTATGTAAATAAAATTATATAGGTAAATATATCATATTTGAGACATTTATTTCCCGCGCTGCAATCGGTCATTAGGGTAGTAGGGTTAATTTTTTTAATCTTTTTTATTTATTTCTTTGAATTGATTTATATTAATATTTTAATGTTTTTTCTTTATATTTTGATTTTGAATTTGTTTATATATTTGAATGTCTACCAGTGGTCACGTAGTGCCAGTATGAAGTACGGCTGGACACGCGGACTGACAGAAGTGAATCAAAATGTTCACCAGTGGCCACATGCGGCTCAAAGTTTTAAATAGTTGAATAAATTCTGTTGAGTAGGGCAGTATTAAAATTTTTAATAAACATAATTAAAAAAATATATATTTTAAACTCACGGTTTTAACAGTTGATATTAATTATAATTTAATAAATAATGTAGTAGCTAAATGTAAACACGTATAATAAGAGTTTTTGGAAGTTTCTTTCTAGCCATCATCTTGATACAAGTCACTGCTACTGTTTGCTGTGTATGTCAGCGACTTATTTGTGCTCAATGGTGAATCCAATTTTCCGGCCAGTTGTCTCCACAAGCGACGAGTCGTTTACAGCATCAAGGTGAACGATTTGTTAGCGACGCCCAGCAACCCGTGCACGCTGTTCGATGTCCAGCACTCGCCTCGTCACGCCCAAATTACACATTGAAAATAATTTGAAAAATTCAGAGCTCCACTTTTTTGTGCAAGGATACCAGTGGGAGGAAGGGGGTTAGTTCAAGGTCATATACATTGAAACTTAAAAATTAGGTATGAACTACAAAACAATTACAATACCCAGATGAGTTACGAGGAACGCGCGTTCTAATCTAATAATTAAAAATATATTTTGTAGTTCTTGTTTCATGTACACATGCGAATAATATAAATAATATAGAGACAAGTGAAAGCGACTGAAAAATTTTAATTTAGAGCTGCATTTTTCATATTTAGAACTGCAGAAACAAGCCAGAGCTGCACCAAATTATATTCCCTGCATTAAACTGCTAGACAACACATACTAGGTAGGTAACTGGGTTCATTTATAATAACAATAAAGCATATACAACTCAAGAAATACCCTAGTTTGGTAACGCATCATATAACGTAACAAGTAACACTGAAATATATTACTGACTGGATCGTGCATACACATTATGATAGTGAAGGTCTGCTGTTGGACAATTCGGCAAATATTCGGATAATTCGTGAGTTGACGCAAATTACTTCATCTAATACGGATGCGAGGCGTTTAGTGGACATGGCACAGGTTTTAAATAAAAGATATGTGAGTAGTAGGGAGGAGTCAGAAGTGTAAACGACTATTTGGCTATATTCGGTTCGACACGAACAAGTCGAACAGGCCAGCTCATATACATCCATGCAAAATTTAGTTGATGTAAAAATAATGTACTAATCTTATGATTGTAATTTATAATTAAGATTATGGGTAATAAGGGCGTTTTTATCTCTGTTCGCAGTTTCAATCAAATATAGTAAAAGTTTATTGAAAATATGGAAGATAACAGGTAAAGGAAGCGGAAAATACCATTTTTAAATTATAAACTACTCCCTCTAAAAGATACGGGCTGTTTTGCATTGATGACGCAGGCCATGTACGCGTGTAAGAAATATATTGCATGCTACACATAAAGTGATAAGTGTATTCATGAATTGGTCAGGAAATAATACAATACTTTTCATTTATGTTATCCTCTTATGATTCGTCACTTGTTGTCCAGTTAATATTTTCCTAATCCAGTCCTCTCTTTTGTCGATAGATTTCATTTTACCAAATTTATTTTGGATGTCACTCTTCCTCTCACTAATTTTTGGGACAGATGATTTCTTACTACCCTGAGCATGACAGCCATAAACGCAGCAATTGACGTTGTTAATATTTTTCCGTTTTTTGCTCATATTGCAAAGTAATTTACATGTACTTTAAAACAAAAAGATACAAGAAACCGACAAGGAATCCAATGCACTATATATATTTACTGTACAGTTGAATAACAGAATACCATTTTCAAGAGTTGCAAATATCGTCCGCATGAGGAATTCACGTTAATTTTAGTCGCCAATTACTATGTAAAGCTCCGCCTCAACTAAGAATATACTTAATCGGGTATGTCGGATCTGTTCGGATGCTACACGGGTGAAATTGATTTTTCTGTTTCTGTAAAATTTAAAAAGCGAAATAAATTATATATATATATATATATATATATATATATACAGGGTGTAAATGAAATAAGTGCATTAAATTTAACCTGTAATATAACTCGGCGAGAGCAACAATATTTCTTAATAACTTTTTCTCGAAATCGCATATTTTTTTAGCATTTTTACCACCCCGTAAATTGACGAGTCGGTTTAAATATTTTTGTGATAATTGAATGCAGTAGCAATAGCTATGAAAAATTTTGTTTTAGCAATTGACAATTGTTGCAATTCAATTTTGACATTAGTAATAAACTTGTTTATAAGGTAAAATTCTGTCAAAATGCGAGTACACAGACATTGTAATTACTTACCTATGGTTTATTTATTTATTTTTTTACTCGTATCTGTACTACATTTTACTTGACATCTGACATCACGGTTGACATAAAGACAGTGTCAGGGAGTTGCCAACGCATTTACACGGAGCGTTTCCAAATCATCACCAAATCATTCTGTTCTTAATATTCGCACATTTGTTAATCTTGTACATCTTTATCACATCACAATACGGAGTGTCACATATGACAATTTTTAAAAAAGCAACAGTTATATCCATAACATGTGCAAAAAGTTCTGTTTTCAGCACATAACAGACTTCAATTTTGGGAATGGCTCATAATGTTCATTAATGAGACTGAATTTACTTGGCAAGGTGTATTTATTATGCACAATACACATCTCGACAGACGAAAATGCTGTAAAAATTTTCATTAAAACATATTTGAGAGGGAACAATAAATGGACGACTAATTATTGGTACTCATGTACCTCTTTTAAATGAACAAAAGTTTGTACTTACGTTTTTTGAATCACGTATTTAAACTATTATGATTTATCGACGATAAATAATCATCTCATAACCTAATAACTATGCTTTTGCTCTTCCTGTCGTTACCTCACCTCGCCCCTCCTTGTCTTCCACTATTCACAGGTGATTAAAAAATCTGGTTTAATACACAACTTTATAATTTTGTTATTCAAAATTATATTTCTTTATTTTAAAAGTTGTACTATTACGAATTAATAAATAATAAATGTCATTTCCGTTGATTCATTTATTAATTACTGTGTCTGCAAGTATAACCGATAACCAACAATTTTTGAGCTGTTTGTACTCCACTTGATTACGGGAACAGCCATTTGTTCTCCATGGGCGCGCGCCGAAGTATGCAGTAAATCTTTAAAAAAAATTTAACTCAAAATCTAAAAGACTTAGAAAAAAAAGTTATTAAGAAATATTGTTGCTCTCGTCGGGTTACATTACTGGTTAAATTTAATGCACTTATTTCATTTACACCCTATATATATATATATATATATATATATATATATATATATATATATATATATATAGGGTGTAAATGAAATAAGTGTATGTATGTATACAGGGTGCAAATGAAGTAAGTACATGAAATTTAACCAGTAATATAACAATATTTCTTAATAACTTTTTTCGAAATCGCATATTTCTAGCGTTTTTATAACCCCGTAAATTGACGAGTCATTCCACGTATTTTTCTAATAACAAAATGCAGTGGCAATAACTATGAAAAATTTTGTTTTAGCAATTGACAGTCCTGTCATTTGTTGCAATTAAATTTTGATATTAGTAATAAACTTGTTTATAAGGTAAAAATCTGTCAAAATGCTTACGTTTGCGAAAAGCGAGTACACAGACGATGTAATTGCTTACCTATGGTTTATTTATTTATTCGTATCTGCACTACATTTTACTTTGTAATTGACATAAAACACTGCCATGTTGTTGCCAACGCATTTAGACGGAGCGTTTTCCAAATCCTGTTCGTGATACGAGTATTCGCACATTTGTAAATCTTGTACATCTTGTCACAGTACGGAACGTCACATATGATAATGTAAAAAAAACAACAATTATATCCACACTACGTGCAAAAAGTTCAAGGTTTTCAGCACATAGCAGACTCAAAATTATTGCGAATTGCTATTATTGTTCACTGATGAGGCTGAGTTTACTAAAGAAGGTGTTTTTAATGCAGAATACACATCAAGGCAGACGAAGACTCTCATACTGTAAAAATTTTAATTAAAAAATATTTGGGCAGTAACAATAAATCGACGACAAATTGGTACTCATATACCTCGTTTAACAGGACAAGAGTTTGTTCTTACATTTTTGAATAACGTATTTAATCTATTATGATTTCTGAACGATAAACGAAAACTCATCTCATAACCTCATAACTATGCTAATGCTTTTCCTCTATTCACAGATGTTTCCAAGTTAGTTTTAATACACAATTTTATAATTTTGTTATCCAAAATATTTTCTTTATTTTAAAAATTGTACTATTACGAATTTATTAATAATGAATGTTTTCCGTTGATGGGGTCTCGTGGCCGCGTGCCTGAGTGTCAGGTCGCGAATCTGGGAAGCCGGGTTCGATCCCGACCGACGCCAAATATTTCCAATTTTTAATGGCACAAAATTGACCCCTGTGATGCACTCTCCAAGCCAGCAATAAGTGCCCGTGAGGTGACGCCTGGTAAGCGCCCGCACGGTGCAAATATTTCATCGTTACCAATATCTGTGTACAAGCAGATTGGCACACCCGGCAATGGGCAATAAGCCGTGATGATATATTTATATTTATTTATTTTCCGTTATTATATTATATTTGCTAAAAACTGTTTTCCCATGTTAAACGCCCATGTTAAACGCCTATGTCACGGTTTTCAGTGTTCACAGTGTAAATATGTATATATATATATATATATATATATATATATATATATATATATATATATATATATATATATACAGGGCGTAAATGAAATAAGTACATTATATTTAACCAGCAACGTAACTCGTCGAGAGCAGCAATTTCATTTTCAATTTTTTTATAAATCTTAAAGTTTTTGAGTTATTTAGTTACCCGCCTATGTATGACAAACATGGCTGCTGCCGCCAGCTGTCAGAATTAAAGTTCGAAACACACGGCACAAAAATTGTCGGGTGGTGTTTGCTTTCTTGCAGACAGTAATTAATAAACGATCAACGAAAAACATATTTATTATTAATAAATTCGTAATAGTTTTTTTAAAATAAATAAATAATTTTTTTTATCAAAACATGCTTGTAAACATGTGTGAATAGACGCTAAGCATAGTTATAAAGTTATAAGATGAGTAATCATCAACAAATCATAACAATTTAAATACGTTATTCAAAAAATGTAAGTACATACTCTTTTCCATTTAAACGAGGTATATCAGTTACCAATTAGACGTCCATTTATTGTTCCCGCCGAAACATTTAATGAAATTTTTTACAGTATGAGAATTTTCGTCAGTCGAGTGTGAATTGTGCACAATAAAGATACCTTCTTTAGTAACTCCAGGCTCATCAGTAAACAATACAAGCCATTCGCAAAATTGAAGTTTGCTATGTGCTGAAAACATTGAACTTTATATATGGTATGGATATAATTTGCTTGTTTAAATAATTATACGTAACACTCCGTATTGTGATAATCTCGAAGATGTACAAGATTTACAAATGTGCGAATATTGAAAAACGCTCCGTGTAAATCCGTTGACAACTCCATGACAGTGTCTTTATGACAATTAAAGTAAACTGTAGTACAGATACAAATAAGTAAATAAACCATACGTAAGTATTTATAATGTCTGTGTACTCGCTATTCGTAAACGTAAGCATTTTGACAGAATTTCACCTTATAAACAAGTTTATTCTTAATGTCAAAATTAATTGCGACAACTGACAAGACTGTCAATTGCTAAAACAAAATTTTTAATAGCATGTGAATGTACTTATTTCATTTGTACTATATATATATATATATATATATATATATATATATATATATATATATATATATATATATATATATATATATATATATATATATATATATATAAACAGCTGGAAATGAATTCTATCCTATTCTATGTTATTTGTTAAAATCCACAGAAATTCCTTATTTCGACCAAGTCTTTAATAATTTTTTCATATATTTGTGAATTACTAGACATTTCTATATATACTTTACTACCACCAATGACAAAAAAAAAATTATTTCTACTGGATGTTTTAGAGTTCCATACAAAATTTATTAAATTATATTATTAATATTTAAGACAATTTTAAAAATTTAAAATGCAATTTTATTATGTGCACAGCGCAAGCAATGATGCGCACAATGTACAAAATAACGCATACAATTTAATAATTTAATTCATATATATTAAAATGAGAAACAGATCTTTCTTACAATTGTAAGCCAAGCATATTTTGGTAAAAAAGTTTACCCAGTTGTGGATAAAATAATATTTAAGTTTTGCATTATAACTTGTAGGAATAATAAGGGTTATTACATTTGGCATTTTTTATTCATCAAAAAATTTAGCACTGAATTTCACGGCATTTAAAAATGACGTATGTTCGATGGAACCGATGAGATAGAATTAAAGAAACAGTTTTGAGGAACACCTGCTTAATTTAAAGACGGATGCGAGGGTATTATTGTTTTCCATAAACTGATAAACTCTTCATATTTGTCCTCTATTGACGTGAAGCGTGAAAATTGAACCAGCTTTATGTGAAATTATTTGTATTAATTTATGGAAAACTAAAATAATACCAATATTTGTTATCTGTGGTATCATTCCCTTTAACTGTGCATTATTATGTTATTATGATATAAATTTATAATTTTAAACTACATAATAATGAGATTAATATTAAATATTATTCAAAACTTAATCTAAACAATAATGACTGTTGGTGTTAACAACCCTGACATATCTTAAAATTCTCAGCACCAGCGAAAGCATTAAACCGATCAACCACGAAACGAAGCATATTGTTTACTTATCGTCCAGGTCTTTGATCCGCTAGGCCTTATCAATCCTGTTATCGAAAATACTCATGCAAGAGCTTTGGCAATGTAAGTTTAATTGGGATGAGTCAGTGCCAATGACAAAATAAATAGCATGGAGTAATTATCAAGAAGACTTACGGTATTTTAATATTCCACGGCGAGTGATACAACAGAACAACCCGGAAGTCATCGAAGTAGATGCTTTCTGCTGTGCTTCGGAGAAAGCATATGGTTGTTGCATATACATCAAGGCAAGCAACGACAACACCTAAGGTCTGTTCGTTTGTATTACACTAAATTGTACAACATGTACTGAGAATTCGTCATTAGTGCAGTTTAGTACAAAATAGTACACTTAGTTTCTAAATACAAATGAACACAAATTAGACAAGTTAGTGCAAATTATAGGTTAACTAGCAAAAATAATAATAGTTTTCATTAGAAAGGATTTTTTCATGCTCATCTCTCACAAGAAAACATTTATTTTGATTCATATTTAGATTAGATTTAGTTTTTTGGAAAAAATATAATGCCAATTACAAGTTCACATCAGGCTGTTTGTCAAATTACTGTGACGTTATAAACTGCACTAAGTGTACTAGCTCGGGAGGTAGTACAGTTCTGACAAGTTAGTGCAATACGCACGACTACAAACGAACACATTGCAGACATTTTAAAACACACAAACGAACATATTTTTCACAAAATTACAAGTTCGTGCTGCTAGAACCATACAAACGAACAGGCTTCTAGTATCAGCTGCACCTTGTTGGTATGCAAAATCCAGGGTAGGGCCTCTCAAAGCGACGACCCTACGAAGATTAGAATTATGTGCTGCCGTTCTGCTCAGTGAGGCAATGGACAAGGTATTATTGAACGTGATATCCAAAATAACAAAAGTGCTTTATTAGAGCGATTCCGCTATAAGACTCGCGTGATCCAGAAAATTCAAAACGTTCATCGCACACCGAGTTAGCAGAATTCAGGAGCTAACCATGGCTGAAAAATGGAGACACATTGGCACAGAAAACAATCTGGCTGACGTCATATCTAGGGGTCAACGAGCCAGTGACTTGATTTACAACAAGGTTTTGTGGAATGGGCCGGAATTTTTAATGCAACCAAGTAGGTGTTGGCCCTCAGAAATGCCTGTACATGAAGAACGTGAAATAGAGATGAAGAAAGACGTACAAGAATTCACCAGCCAGACAGGACACTCCAGAATTATTTACAAAATTCTCGACATTAAATAAATTGCAACGGGTGACTACATATTGTTTACAGTTCATAAACAATTGTAGACAGAAGACCGAGTTCGCTGGCAAAAGACACAACGGTCCGTTGACGTCCGAAGAGCTGGAGATAGTTGACAAGCAATTGGTACGTATGGTGCAAGCACAAGTATTTTCAGGCGAGCTGAAGGCGCCAACGGAAGGAAAACAAATTGATAATTCAAGCAAATTAATGAGATTATCCCCATTTTTAGATGAACATGCAGGAATCCGAGTGAGTGGACGGTTGAAACATGCGAGTCAGCTAGCATATTGCTCCAAGAATCCTATGTTACTGCCTGCAAAACATGAGTACAGCAGGTAAGTAATAGAACATGTGCACAAATCTCAATTGCATGCTGGTACACAAGGTGTAATCGTAGCCATCAGATATTGATACTGGATAATCGCTACAAAAAACGCGGTAATGAAAATTATAAACAAATGCATTGTATGTAATTGTAGCCGTCCAAAAACAATGCAACGCATTAGTCAATTGCCATTGGTGCGTGTAGAACCGTGTATACTTTTCACCAACATCGGCGGTGATTACGCTGGACCATTTGTAGTACGAGAAGGACAGCCTCGTCAAAGAAAATGATAAAAACCTATGCCGTGATTTTTGTATGCTTAGCCATACAGGATATACATATTGACTTTGTCCATGATCTCACAAGTGAAGCATTCATATCAACCCTAAAACGAATGGTAGCTTGCAAAGGCAATTTATTTCGACAATGCAAAATATGTCGTCAGCACGAATTACAGGACCTTGCAGCTATATTTCGCGAGGAAAGCGCAAGGCTTTAGGTTTTTCCCGCTTGTCTTAGAGAAAAAGTTTAGAAGATTAAGCAAAACTGTACATTTTACAATCTGCAGGTATGCGACCCTCAGACGTCCCAAGGTTACGTGTTGTCACACTTGTTATAATTTTATTTGCTCGAAATAGTGTCATTGCCGTCCAATGGCATTGTTTGTCACACTATAACGACCATTGTTATTCTTTCCACCACCAACATGCTGATTATTGTAAATTTTTCATCGGTGTCTTGTTATTCAGTTAAGTTTTAGATTTTATAGAGATAAGGAAAAAGTCTGAGTGTCGTAAACAGCTGAAAATAAATTTAACCTTTGTTGTAAATAGCTGTAAATAAACACATTTTTGCACACTATTTTTATTTTATTGGAAACACCGCGCATTCAGGCACATCCACAAACATTTTGATGGTCCTGCAGACCGAATTCATACAATGACAAGAAAACTATTGATTTCTCACATCATCAATACATTGGATCCATTGGCTTTCAAGTACGATTGAACCGCTGAAAGTCTGATGAGGAACGCGCTGAAATTAGAAACGTGCAATAGATTTCATCTACTTTTTAGCGCTGAATAAAAAAAAACGGATTGATGAAATTAGTACATATTAATGCGCATTATACATCGATTAATAAAATCTTGCTCATTGGTAATAACCTATGCGCCATTTTCAAATTCTGGTCCTAGTCGTTTATTTATAATTAATTTCTCGGTGGATTTGTTTAGAAATGCATACCTTATTAAAATTTAAAAAGGTTAATTTTTGGGAAAGTATTGCGTATTTCTCGGACTCGTCATTTTTTGTGCCGAAAATCACTTCACATGATGGTTTTGTGTTCTTAAATAATATTAATTTATTCTGTCGCTAGTTAAAGTGTTTATTTTTTTACTCAATTTTAACGTTCTGAACTGTCATTTATTAACTCCATAGAAACATATATAAATAGCTATTTATTTACTAGTGAATTAAAAAAATTGAGTCACTTTCACAGAATTTTAACTCTGCTAAAAATAATGCATTTAAAATAACACCAGGCACGAAAATAACACTCACCATGCACCGTCTTTATTAGACAGATCACCTATTATCATTATTTTTCAAGACATAAATGACGGAATATAAAGCTTGTCTATAATTTATAAATAAACGACTTGACGTCTATCAACAACGAATTGTCATGCACAGTCTACCAATTGATTAGATTTTTATTTTGTCAAAATTAAATACTATAATGGTTTTTATTATTATCTCGTCAAAAATCTGCGAATAACATCAAATTAGCACACCTAGATATGGGTCATAATTCATAATGTTTTATTTATATACATATAAATATTTTTTTGCAATATTTGATAACTGATATATTTACTAATTTACTAAATATTATCTGTAATCTAATTATGATAATATTGTATTGTATTGTGATAGAGTTGTCATCGTCAGTTTAGGTACGTGACGCGATGCCTTGATAATAATCTTGTGTTCTCCGTTGAGTATAGTAAATGAAGACAGCCACATATTTGAAAGGAATGTAAAATGACCTGTCACATTTTAATTAGACGTCATTCCACACCACAATGTTAACAAAAAGAACAATCACCGCTTGCCACGGTATCTGCGATCAGCAAACATACACCTACTCTCATTTGCCAGAAAAGCCTGCGTTCCGACACAAACTTTCCATTTCTGCTTTCCATACTGACTTTGAGTTTCCGTCGCCGTACATTGTTAAATTTATTTAACAAAATTTTAATCTTTCCGAGATGAATAGTTTTTAATTTATACCAGTATTATTCAATTTTACATACTGATGAATTAGTTTTTTTTCATACATGTAAAATTAAGGGATATAAAAGGAAGTGATATGTGCCCGATATTCATTCCAATAATGATGGGGCGTATTATAAATGAATTTTACGAATATTTTTAAATATTCTTTTAATTATTATTAGTAATTTGTTTATTTTTATTTATTTAAGGCAGTGGTAGAAACAACATCAGGAACAGCACAATAAAGAATCTCACTAATTACATTCGATCGCATAGAATAACGATACTAGAAACAGATTTAAGAGTAGGTATATGAAACATTTATTTACAATTAAGAATCAGTTAAAACATTTTTAAAGCAGTTTATGAGCATATTGAACAAATAAAAGCTCTCTTTGAGTCATCCTTATCATCATCAACATTATTAATGATAATGGAGGATTAAACACACGAAGATAAGGTATAAAAATTATTAAATGTATTTGTAATTAGAAAGTATTTACAAAATTGTATAAAAAAAATACCATTACCTATTTCTGTGTGTAACAGTCTGCTTCTTCGCAGATTTCGGTAATGGCGATATATCGCACACACATGCACACACGCATCCTTACCATACGTAGCGGGAGGTAAAAACTATAAACTTTTTTTTTTATCAATATCTATAGATATTACTTTTTTATCAAAGCAGCTGTATATTATTTTTATATCTCAGGTACAAATACATGTAAACAATACTTTTATATCAAATAGTTTCATTAGCAATTTTTCATACTCGTATATTAACAACGTTATTATTAAATTTAATTATCTCTCGAAATGAACATGTTATAAAGATCTGGCCAAGTACATATACTTATGTAGTAGCACAATTTTAATCAGTGAAGTAGATGCACTCGTATAACAACCTTGTTAGCAATACTAACATCTTGTAAACAAATTATAGTATTTCGTTGCCGTATCCACTCAAATAAATATCAAAACGGCTTATTACCCATTTCTGGTGCACCAATCGGCTTTTATTCACAAATTTTGGTAATGACGATACCGTTGACGTTGATGCACTAACCAGACGTCACCTCACGAGTACCCAAAGTTGTAGAGCAGAGTTGGTAGGCCACAGGGATTATTTTAGTACTATTTGAAAATAATTTGCAAGCTAAACATTGGTCGAATCCGGACCCTAACAGCCTGAATCACAACCGTTCACTTATCACACTTAGACCAGCATATATTTCAATATAAGTATGTTACATAAAATAAAATAGCTAACATTGCAACAATTGTGTTAGTCATAAATAAACATACGTAATAGATAGTTCTAGGCCCAGGATAAGTGCAAACAGAGTAGTTAAAATATACCAAAATCGCTGAATAAAAGCTACTTGTATTGTCCTAAAATAATACAGCTGGAACAACCTCACATTTTTTTAGTAAGGTTGAGATGTGACCAATTGCTCATATTTCACTTACAAATTTCATTGATTTATTATTATCAAAATGTACGAAAATTGCTAAATAAAAGGTACTTCTATTGTCCCAAAATAATACAGCGGGAACAACCTCACATTTTTTAATGTAAGTTTAAGATGTGGTCAATTGCTCAAATTCTACTCACAATTTTTATTGAAAAAACACTTTATTATTAGTTATAATTTCTTTAATGGATACAAATTCCAAATTATCTTTGAAAATTTTTATATTTTTCGAAAAGTTGAATATTACTATTGTTCTTTTAGTGCCATTTGAAAATAATTTTTATTAGTAGGTACATTGTTATTTGTCCTAGTTTCGTGTTTACGCAAATTAAGTCAATACTTACGAAATATTCTTACTTTATGCAAAGTATTCAACCTTCAACTCCATATTACTTAATACAGAAATTATAGTTAAATTTCGCCCGTGTTTATTCCAGAAAACGGAAAGGATAAAACTCTTTCTATTTACTTGTACATTAAAAACTTTTTGGGCCGAGAAAAATCAGCATTATGACAGTTAATTAAATATTAATTGTTTTAATTTTTAAGAAATAAGGTTTTTACTGTATGTTAGTTAAAATAATGGTTCAATCAACAAAATTTTAGAAGAAAATACACAAAAAATATACCGTATTAAATTATAGGCATATTTGGAATATATTTATAAACTTTTTTATATGTCATCTTCTACTTGTATCATTCTCGTAACACATTTCACGTTGAACATATTTATAGCCACGTTTACGTTTTAACTATTATTTACCTCCACTGAGCGATAAATATTCTGTCAAATACAATTTTTTTACAAATTTAATTAAAATCGCAAAAAATTCTGAGAGAAATTCCTCGATCATTGATGAATAACTTATATTTTTATCAAAACTTCCTCAAGCACGTTACGTTTTGGTTACTGTCATATAATTATTTCTTAATTGTCAATGTCGTCGGGACATTATAGATGATAATTTTCTTATGCATATACACGTTCATACGATATGTTCAATGTCTAATATCCTTAAGGTTGGTAAATAAATATAATGTCATCAAGGCTATTTTATAACGACATATTTGTACAGTTACGGCCCTTACCAGACGTCACATCACGGGCTCTCAATTATTCTATTGTGGAGAGAAGACTGCAGGTCACTTTCATGGTTTCGTGCTATTTGAAAATTAGAAATAAAATTAAATTTTGAGTTTGATAAAGGACGGAATTGCATTCGGGCCGTCTGAATAGTGCCGATCACATAACGCCAGTGGTTTCTATAACATAAATGGATAAGAAACGAGTTCTGAATATTTCATCCCTTCTTTAAATATTAACCAATAAAAACAATTGATATACAAAATAGGTAAAATCGGTGAGATTCCGCAAAAATTATTGAACGAGCACGCCACTGCCTGCACGATACATTTTTTTAAAAGAGAGATAGATATACCTCCAACGATAAAAAGAGAGGTACCTCCAAGACGTCCCGTTTACTATCCATTTTGTTATAGATATCACTGCCTAACGCACAGTCATGTGGCTCAAAATTATATTGTGGACAATATTATACTTTTTTACGAGTATAGTAGAATAAGAAAGATATTAATCCCCTAATATTATTATTATTATCATATGTTGAAATATATTTTTGCTTCATATTCCATTCTAAAACAAAAACTTAATTAGGAACCAAACAGTTATTCGACTTTATCAAAAATAAAATTTAACATCAAACTTCGCATGAATGTTATTAAGAATTATATTCACTAAAATTCCGCACTGCAGTTTAGCCGTATTGCGACTGTTATGCGACCACGAGTGCATATTTATTTTTTTTTATTTTTAATGGTTGTATTGTGTAGGACAGCGTACGGACATGCTACAGACGCAATGTAGCCGAATATCATTTTTACTCGAGGTAATGGAAATGATAAATACCTGGATAAAAAAAACTATAAACTTTCTTACATTTACGAATACTAACATTCATACGTGAGCGGTATCCTTTGCATTGCCCGTACTCTGTTCTAACCTGCGCTAGTCCATTATAAGGCTTGATTTACATTACCGGTAAACGATGACGTTACGAAACTTTTTTCTCCAATGTATTTTAATAAACCCATTTATATCTATATAGAAATAGTAGATAAAGCAGCCAAAGAAACAAATGAAGAAATAATTGAAATACCCATTCCAGCACTTGATTTCAAAAGAACTGCTAAAGAACAAATAAAAATGCTATGGGACGAACAATGGCACAACACCACAAATATCCACCTAAAAGACATTAAACCAGGTGCAGAAAAATTGATAAACATTAATGAAAGAAGGAAACAAATAAAAATCACTCGACTACGAATTGGACACACGATCGTAACACATGAATATATATTTCAACGAAAGAGCCCACCAGTCTGCACGATATGCAACATTCCAATAAGTGTCAAACACATCCTACTACAATGCCCAAAATATTCCAGCCAAAGAAGAAAGAATAATATCCCACCAACCATGAGCGAAGCCCTGGGTAATGACATCACTACCCTGAACAATGTGATCAACTACGTACATGAAACAAATCTGGTAGAACGCATATAAATAACATAACATAATGTATATTATATAATAAAACTGTACCGGGTACTAATGACCAGTTGTCGGTGTACCAGTAAAATAAATAAATAAATAAAAAAAAAGTTGGCGGTTCTAAATGTAGGTATGTTACATGCTGTTCTCTTCACTGGAGAGTTTTTCAATAATTATGTTAACATACCAGAGTGTATTCGTATTTCAATTTTAATAGTCAAAAATTATCTCACAAGTATTATTTTACAAAGTTGCAACAAACTTAATTTGTTTTACATATTTTATTAATAACATTATTTGCATTCAGAGATTTGTATAAAGTTAATAGTTATTTACGATATAAGTGGGGTATAGATATTATTAACGCACGCATTGTGAATTGCTCTATATATATACAGGGTGGGGCAGAAAAACCTATCCGCTAATAGGACCGTATCATCGGCGTATCTTACATTGTTCATATTTACTCCTCCAATGTTGATACCTTTCTCCTCTTTTATTTCTTTGAAAATTTGTTCACTGTATATGTTGTATAATTCTGGGGACATTACACATCCTTGTCGTACTCCTTCCTGAATCTGTTTAAATTCCGATATCCCGATATCCCATTATTATACTATTTCTTGTGCTTTACAGTTTTCTCTAGCGCTGTCTAACTGCTCGTAAAAATTGTTTATTTCTTCTTCGGAGCTTTTTTCAGTTGGCGCGTAAACTTGAATTATATTTAGGATGAAATTTTGTAATTGTATTTTAACCAGCAATATTCTGTCCGAAACTGTCCAAAATCCTTGTAAGTTTTGTTCTAAATCTTGACTAATAATTATTGCAACTCCTTTTTCGTGTACTTTTCCTCCTGAAAATATAATTACTCCCCCCTCGTTTGACAATTTCATTGTCCCATTACCGGTCCATCTTGCTTCACTGATTCCCAAGATTTTAATGTTTAGTCTTCTCATTTCCATCTTTACGTTTTCTAGTTTTCCTGCTTGATATAGTGTTTTTACATTCCATGTGGCTAAACGCCAAACGGAGTCCAAGACAACAAAATTCAGAAAGCACTGCTATCGGCTCACCCAAAAACTGTAGTTGACGCACTCTCATATGCATTAAACCATGACGCTGCCAAACAAGCTTCAAATAACCAATCGCGAGTGCGAATATTGATGCCGAGAGAAAGGAAAAGACGAAAAATCAAGATGAGAGATTGCGAAGAAGTGGAAGTGCAATGTTTCCTGAAAGAAAGAAACTTAGCTGTCAAAAAAATGCAAAAGAAGAAATCGGTAAAAGAAGAAAAGTAGTCGGATAACTAATTCGGGTTGATGCGAAGGGGCAATCGTCGACCCGTAATCTAGTAGCCCCACAATCCATCGGTTATGTCGCATCCTTTCATAGTCAAGCCAGCTGCATCTATATGAATGGCTCTGGTGATAGAAGACCACTAAAAATGTTACTGGATACTGGAGCCATAAATACTATAATTAGACCCGACTTAGTAAAGAACACAGTCAAGACGATTACGATTACGTACAGCGACGAGAGAACAAGCTACAACATTAGGAGAAATAGATATGATCATCACTATTGGAAACACATCCTGTAAACATCGTGCGCTGGTAGCTGACGTTAAAAATGAATTAATACTCTGTATGGACGTAATAAAAAGCGCGGTTTTAATCTTGACCTGAAGAATGGAGTAATGATGCAAGCACAATTAGATGGTAGTTTCTGTGAGGGGAATATTGTTAATCTTGAGACCAAGAATGATGATGAAGACTGATACTGGACTTGTAGAAATATCGCTGATCAAAGCCAGTCAGGTAATACCAGTTGAACGTAAATTTCTATCCTGTTGTTCTTCGAGTACCCAAAGTTGTAGAGCAGAGTTGGTAGGCCACAGGGATTATTTTAGTACTATTTGAAAATAATTTGCAAGCTAAACATTGGTCGAATCCGGACCCTAACAGCCTGAATCACAACCGTTCACTTATCACACTTAGACCAGCATATATTTCAATATAAGTATGTTACATAAAATAAAATAGCTAACATTGCAACAATTGTGTTAGTCATAAATAAACATACGTAATAGATAGTTCTAGGCCCAGGATAAGTGCAAACAGAGTAGTTAAAATATACCAAAATCGCTGAATAAAAGCTACTTGTATTGTCCTAAAATAATACAGCTGGAACAACCTCACATTTTTTTAGTAAGGTTGAGATGTGACCAATTGCTCATATTTCACTTACAAATTTCATTGATTTATTATTATCAAAATGTACGAAAATTGCTAAATAAAAGGTACTTCTATTGTCCCAAAATAATACAGCGGGAACAACCTCACATTTTTTAATGTAAGTTTAAGATGTGGTCAATTGCTCAAATTCTACTCACAATTTTTATTGAAAAAACACTTTATTATTAGTTATAATTTCTTTAATGGATACAAATTCCAAATTATCTTTGAAAATTTTTATATTTTTCGAAAAGTTGAATATTACTATTGTTCTTTTAGTGCCATTTGAAAATAATTTTTATTAGTAGGTACATTGTTATTTGTCCTAGTTTCGTGTTTACGCAAATTAAGTCAATACTTACGAAATATTCTTACTTTATGCAAAGTATTCAACCTTCAACTCCATATTACTTAATACAGAAATTATAGTTAAATTTCGCCCGTGTTTATTCCAGAAAACGGAAAGGATAAAACTCTTTCTATTTACTTGTACATTAAAAACTTTTTGGGCCGAGAAAAATCAGCATTATGACAGTTAATTAAATATTAATTGTTTTAATTTTTAAGAAATAAGGTTTTTACTGTATGTTAGTTAAAATAATGGTTCAATCAACAAAATTTTAGAAGAAAATACACAAAAAATATACCGTATTAAATTATAGGCATATTTGGAATATATTTATAAACTTTTTTATATGTCATCTTCTACTTGTATCATTCTCGTAACACATTTCACGTTGAACATATTTATAGCCACGTTTACGTTTTAACTATTATTTACCTCCACTGAGCGATAAATATTCTGTCAAATACAATTTTTTTACAAATTTAATTAAAATCGCAAAAAATTCTGAGAGAAATTCCTCGATCATTGATGAATAACTTATATTTTTATCAAAACTTCCTCAAGCACGTTACGTTTTGGTTACTGTCATATAATTATTTCTTAATTGTCAATGTCGTCGGGACATTATAGATGATAATTTTCTTATGCATATACACGTTCATACGATATGTTCAATGTCTAATATCCTTAAGGTTGGTAAATAAATATAATGTCATCAAGGCTATTTTATAACGACATATTTGTACAGTTACGGCCCTTACCAGACGTCACATCACGGGCTCTCAATTATTCTATTGTGGAGAGAAGACTGCAGGTCACTTTCATGGTTTCGTGCTATTTGAAAATTAGAAATAAAATTAAATTTTGAGTTTGATAAAGGACGGAATTGCATTCGGGCCGTCTGAATAGTGCCGATCACATAACGCCAGTGGTTTCTATAACATAAATGGATAAGAAACGAGTTCTGAATATTTCATCCCTTCTTTAAATATTAACCAATAAAAACAATTGATATACAAAATAGGTAAAATCGGTGAGATTCCGCAAAAATTATTGAACGAGCACGCCACTGCCTGCACGATACATTTTTTTAAAAGAGAGATAGATATACCTCCAACGATAAAAAGAGAGGTACCTCCAAGACGTCCCGTTTACTATCCATTTTGTTATAGATATCACTGCCTAACGCACAGTCATGTGGCTCAAAATTATATTGTGGACAATATTATACTTTTTTACGAGTATAGTAGAATAAGAAAGATATTAATCCCCTAATATTATTATTATTATCATATGTTGAAATATATTTTTGCTTCATATTCCATTCTAAAACAAAAACTTAATTAGGAACCAAACAGTTATTCGACTTTATCAAAAATAAAATTTAACATCAAACTTCGCATGAATGTTATTAAGAATTATATTCACTAAAATTCCGCACTGCAGTTTAGCCGTATTGCGACTGTTATGCGACCACGAGTGCATATTTATTTTTTTTTATTTTTAATGGTTGTATTGTGTAGGACAGCGTACGGACATGCTACAGACGCAATGTAGCCGAATATCATTTTTACTCGAGGTAATGGAAATGATAAATACCTGGATAAAAAAAACTATAAACTTTCTTACATTTACGAATACTAACATTCATACGTGAGCGGTATCCTTTGCATTGCCCGTACTCTGTTCTAACCTGCGCTAGTCCATTATAAGGCTTGATTTACATTACCGGTAAACGATGACGTTACGAAACTTTTTTCTCCAATGTATTTTAATAAACCCATTTATATCTATATAGAAATAGTAGATAAAGCAGCCAAAGAAACAAATGAAGAAATAATTGAAATACCCATTCCAGCACTTGATTTCAAAAGAACTGCTAAAGAACAAATAAAAATGCTATGGGACGAACAATGGCACAACACCACAAATATCCACCTAAAAGACATTAAACCAGGTGCAGAAAAATTGATAAACATTAATGAAAGAAGGAAACAAATAAAAATCACTCGACTACGAATTGGACACACGATCGTAACACATGAATATATATTTCAACGAAAGAGCCCACCAGTCTGCACGATATGCAACATTCCAATAAGTGTCAAACACATCCTACTACAATGCCCAAAATATTCCAGCCAAAGAAGAAAGAATAATATCCCACCAACCATGAGCGAAGCCCTGGGTAATGACATCACTACCCTGAACAATGTGATCAACTACGTACATGAAACAAATCTGGTAGAACGCATATAAATAACATAACATAATGTATATTATATAATAAAACTGTACCGGGTACTAATGACCAGTTGTCGGTGTACCAGTAAAATAAATAAATAAATAAAAAAAAAGTTGGCGGTTCTAAATGTAGGTATGTTACATGCTGTTCTCTTCACTGGAGAGTTTTTCAATAATTATGTTAACATACCAGAGTGTATTCGTATTTCAATTTTAATAGTCAAAAATTATCTCACAAGTATTATTTTACAAAGTTGCAACAAACTTAATTTGTTTTACATATTTTATTAATAACATTATTTGCATTCAGAGATTTGTATAAAGTTAATAGTTATTTACGATATAAGTGGGGTATAGATATTATTAACGCACGCATTGTGAATTGCTCTATATATATACAGGGTGGGGCAGAAAAACCTATCCGATTTCAAATCCCTTTTTCCCAGAAGAGGGAGCAGGTAGAGTAGTGGGGTAAAAACCGTTAGAAAGCCGGTTTTATGCCATTTGTCAGTAGTCAACATGCCTTGGTCTGGTGAACATCGTGCTTTTGTTATTGAGCGGTTTATCGAATGCGGCGGTTCGATAATTGCTACACAACGTGCTTTTCGAATTCATTTCGGACTCGGGCGTCATGATCCTGTTCCACATCACGCTACGATTAAAGTGTGGGTGTCAAATTTTAGACAGACGAGTTCAGCATTGAAAAAGAAGTCGCCTGGACGTCCCAGGACAGCAACAGGACCTGAAAACGTGGCCAATGTGAGAGCCGCGATTGAACGTTCCCCGCGTCGTTCGGCGCGAAAACATTCGCTCGCTTTGGCGATTTCCAACCGCAGTATTCGGCGCATTTTGCACCGGGACCTCAAAATGCATCCCTACAAAATGGTTGTTGCACAGGAATTAAGTGAAAGGGATTTTGAAACCCGTACGAACCTGTGTCGCGATCTCCGAGAACTCCCAAACGACGATGTTGTGCTCTTCACGGACGAAGCCCATTTTCACCTTTGTGGTGCCGTTAACAGGCAGAATTTTCGATATTGGAGTGACGAAAATCCTCGAGAAATCCATCAGGAACCCCTCCATAGCCCAAAAGTGACTGTGTGGTGTGCTCTTTCCCGCCTAGGCGTCTGGGGGCCTTACTTTTTTGAAGAAAATGGGCAAACCGTAACGGTCAACAGCGAGCGCTATTGTTTCATGCTGGAAAATTTTCTTAGACCCAAAATGGAAGAAAATGGCGTGGAAAATGTGTGGTTTCAACAGGATGGTGCAACCGCCCACACATCGCGACGATCAATGGACATTCTCAGGGAACTGTTTCCCGGTCGCCTCATTTCCCTGAGAGGTGATCTTGGCTGGCCGCCGCGCTCACCGGATCTCACTCCATGTGACTTCTTCCTTTGGGGTTACCTCAAATCAAAGGTTTACCAGCATCGACCAAGGACCCTTCTTGCTTTACGAAGGGAAATTGCTCGGGCAATTGAAGAAATTCCTGTGGAAATGACGGTGAAAGTCATGGAAAGCTACCGCGAGCGCCTAAATCAGTGTATCCGCTCCCAAGGACGACATTTGAGTGATGTGCTTTTCAAAACTTAAATTTAAAAATGGCATAAAATTTGCGATATGTTAATAAAAATTTTTTTTGACAAGTTGAGTGGTTTTAATTTTATAACGTTTTGAAATCGGATAGGTTTTTCTGCCCCACCCTGTATATAGCGTAGCATTCTGAACAAGCGTTTAACTATAGCGATGACGCTCTCGCGCTAGCAGCCGGGCTATGTAAACAAACAAGTTGCAACGTGTTTTATTACTTCCGGTCGGCTAAACCTTTTGTGTTCATTGTTATTATGGGGTCGAACACTCTATAGCTCTCTAGAAGTTAATGGCAGCTGTATAAAAAGCACGCAGCATTCGACCTATCCGAAATAAATAAACTAAAGAAGAAATGACAGAAACATTAGAACAAAAATTGGCTGAAATTTCTAGTACTTTAAAAAAGAATTAACAGAAGAAAATGCTAGTACATAAGAACAAAAAGTAATAGAAAATTCCACAACATTGAAGGATGAATTAATGGAACATTCTAGAAGTTTAGAAGAAAAATTAATTGAAAGTTCTATAAAAGCAGAAGAAAATTCCAGAACACAAAAAGAAGAAGTATTGGAAAAGTGTAGAACATTAGAAGAAAAATTAATGGAGTGTTCTAGAAAAGCGGACGAAAATTTCATAATATTAAAAGAAGAATTAGTAAAAGATTCTAAAAGTTTAGAACAAAAATTAGACGAAAATTCTAGAAGTTATAAAAAAATACTTGAAATATTTACAAGATGAGTATGACAAGAAGATTGAAGAACTACAAGAAAAGGTTACTAAAATTACATTGTTGCCAATGCCAAAATCCGATGTAGTGATGGCAGGTTTACAAAAAGAAAGGAAAGTAGTAAAACCTGATACTAGTACTACAATGTACATTAAAACGCTGGAATTTGATGGAACTATTTAAAACAATTTGAAGCGGCTGCAAAAGTACATAATTGGACGTCTACAGAGAAGGCTACAGCGTTGACTGTTTCGTTGCGTGGGGAAACCATCGGCATCCTACACACGCTGAAGGAAGAAGAAACAAGAGGACTACGACCAACAAGTCAAGCGGCTGGACATGCGGTATGGCAATGCGCACCTGGAGCAGGTATACCAGACGCAACTGAGGAATCGTTTTTGGAGTTCAAAATAAAACCTTCAAGAATTTGAAGTCGACGTAGCTTGTTTGCTTCGTCTTACATATCCTACAGCTCCTGACAGAGCGTTTTGGAGTGCATGGCCATTTAAATATTGATCTACCGAGTCCTTCTTCTTTAAGTGTCATGCCTGTTGCAGACGTCGACAGCCATGGAACGCCATTCTTCCCTGTTCTCTGCTTTTCTTGTTAATTCTTGAAATGATGTTGAGCCGGTTATAGTTTCCATATTAGTGATGTACGACATTCTATTTCTTCCTCTACCTTTGTGACCTGCAATCTTGCCACTGCAAACTGTCCACTCTATTCTTTTGTCTCTCACTATGTGTCCAAAGAATTTTAGAGCTTGAAACTTGATTTTATTCACGAGTTGTCTGTTAATGTTCATTCTTTCTAATACTTTATTATTACTTATTTTTTCAGTCCACGATATTTTTAACATTTTTCTATAAAACCACATTTCTGTAGCTTTTATAGTTTTTACCATTTTACGCGTTAACGTCCACGTTTCGCACCCGTATAATAAGACGCTCCACACATAACATTTTAGCACTCTAACTTTCGTATTAATTTTAATATTATGATTTATTAGTATTGGTTTTAATTTTGTAAATGCATTTTTTGCTAAAGCAATTCTATTTTTAATATCCAATTCGCTAGTACCGTTGTTATTTATTACGTTACCGAGATATTTTACTTTTTTTACTTCTTTAATTTGCGAATTATTGAGACTTAAATAGTTGTTTAGGACATCCTGTTGTTTATTTGATTTTCGGATGCACATATAGACTGTTTTACTCTGGTTAATTTTAATGCCCCAACTTTCACATGCGCTATTTAATTTGTTTAATAGCAACTGCAAATCTTGTTGTGACTCCGCTAATAGGACCGTATCATCGGCGTATCTTACATTGTTCATATTTACTCCTCCAATGTTGATACCTTTCTCCTCTTTTATTTCTTTGAAAATTTGTTCACTGTATATGTTGTATAATTCTGGGGACATTACACATCCTTGTCGTACTCCTTCCTGAATCTGTTTAAATTCCGATATCCCGATATCCCATTATTATACTATTTCTTGTGCTTTACAGTTTTCTCTAGCGCTGTCTAACTGCTCGTAAAAATTGTTTATTTCTTCTTCGGAGCTTTTTTCAGTTGGCGCGTAAACTTGAATTATATTTAGGATGAAATTTTGTAATTGTATTTTAACCAGCAATATTCTGTCCGAAACTGTCCAAAATCCTTGTAAGTTTTGTTCTAAATCTTGACTAATAATTATTGCAACTCCTTTTTCGTGTACTTTTCCTCCTGAAAATATAATTACTCCCCCCTCGTTTGACAATTTCATTGTCCCATTACCGGTCCATCTTGCTTCACTGATTCCCAAGATTTTAATGTTTAGTCTTCTCATTTCCATCTTTACGTTTTCTAGTTTTCCTGCTTGATATAGTGTTTTTACATTCCATGTGGCTAAACGCCAAACGGAGTCCAAGACAACAAAATTCAGAAAGCACTGCTATCGGCTCACCCAAAAACTGTAGTTGACGCACTCTCATATGCATTAAACCATGACGCTGCCAAACAAGCTTCAAATAACCAATCGCGAGTGCGAATATTGATGCCGAGAGAAAGGAAAAGACGAAAAATCAAGATGAGAGATTGCGAAGAAGTGGAAGTGCAATGTTTCCTGAAAGAAAGAAACTTAGCTGTCAAAAAAATGCAAAAGAAGAAATCGGTAAAAGAAGAAAAGTAGTCGGATAACTAATTCGGGTTGATGCGAAGGGGCAATCGTCGACCCGTAATCTAGTAGCCCCACAATCCATCGGTTATGTCGCATCCTTTCATAGTCAAGCCAGCTGCATCTATATGAATGGCTCTGGTGATAGAAGACCACTAAAAATGTTACTGGATACTGGAGCCATAAATACTATAATTAGACCCGACTTAGTAAAGAACACAGTCAAGACGATTACGATTACGTACAGCGACGAGAGAACAAGCTACAACATTAGGAGAAATAGATATGATCATCACTATTGGAAACACATCCTGTAAACATCGTGCGCTGGTAGCTGACGTTAAAAATGAATTAATACTCTGTATGGACGTAATAAAAAGCGCGGTTTTAATCTTGACCTGAAGAATGGAGTAATGATGCAAGCACAATTAGATGGTAGTTTCTGTGAGGGGAATATTGTTAATCTTGAGACCAAGAATGATGATGAAGACTGATACTGGACTTGTAGAAATATCGCTGATCAAAGCCAGTCAGGTAATACCAGTTGAACGTAAATTTCTATCCTGTTGTTCTTAAGACAGGAACAATTGTAGGAGAATGCTTGGCAGTATCCTCGATTATTCGAACTGTTAAGGCCAAAGGAAACATATCTCAGGATGTTGCGGATACTTTAAGTAACCAATTGCCAACATTCTCCCAAGAACTGACCGCCGACTAGAGAACCAAGGCGAAGAAATTAATTAGATGATTTTAAGATGTGCTACAATTGGCAAGAAGTCCAACGGGAGAACTAATGTGGTTCACCATGAAATAGACACCGGCGACCCAAAGCTTATCCGCCAACCAGCAAGAAGACTACATTGGTGAAGCGTGAGGAAGCGGAAAGAATTATTGAGGACATGAAAAAGGAAGGTGTGATCGAACCTTCAAGCAGTCCATGGGCTTCACGAGTGATGTTAGTGAAGAAAAAGAATGGCTCTACACGATTTTGCGACGATTACTGTCAACTTAACAACGTGACTAAGAAAGATAGCTCCCCGCTACCTTGAATAGACGATACACTAGACACTTTGGCTGGCTCGAAGATTTTCTCTACTCTGGATCTAAAGAGCGGACACTGGCAAGTAGATTTTGATCCAAAATATACTAAAAAGACAGCCTTCACTACTGGTACCGGGCTGTGGCATTTTACCGTATTGCTACGAGGGTTGCCTTTTATATTTCGGGATTGGACAACCCTAGTGTTGCAATCTGGCAACTGACAGCTCTATCGTAAAGTTTGACATTTTTGAGGTTATACGTACTCAGAACGTTTTGACATACGAGCGCTATTTGTGTTGTTTACAGTAACTTTAAAAGATTCATCTCGGGCAAAAAATGGAATTAAATCGTGAACATTTTCGTGCGATTATTTTTTACAACTTTCGACGTGGATTAAGTCAACAACAGTGCATCGATGAACTTAATTCAATTTTTGGCGATGAAGCTCCATCAAGGACCAGTGTTTATCGATGGTATGGTGAATTCAACCGAGGTCGTAGTTGACTCCAAGACGAATTTCGTGAAGGTCGTCCAAAATCAGTTGTTGTTCCGGAAACCATTGATGCTGTGCGCGAACTGATATTGCAATATCGTCATGTGACCTATCGTGAAATTGAGGCAATCTTAGGCATTAGTGGGACCAGCATACATTCAATATTGCATGAACATTTGACTGTCAAAAAAATTTGTTCGCGTTGGATCCCACACAATTTGTCAATCGCTCAAAAAAAAGGCTCGTGTCGATTGGTCGAAAGAAATGCTCAAAAAATACGATCGCGGTGCTTCGAAACACGTCTATGACATCGTGACAGGTGATGAATCGTGGATTTACGCGTATGAGCCCGAAAGTAAACAGCAGTCGACTGTATGGGTGTTTCAAGATGAGCCAAATCCCACAAAAGTTGTTCGCGCACGAAGCACTTCCAAGCAAATGGTCGCCTGTTTTTTCGGAAAAACTGGACATGTCGCAACCGTACCACTAGAACAACGCAGAACAGTCAATTCTGAGTAGTACACAACCATTTGTTTGCCAGTTGTCTTCCAAGAAATCAGGAAAACCAACCGCCGAAGACAGATCACTCTTCACCACGACAATGCGAGCGCTCTCACACATCGGCTCAAACAACTGCATTTTTGAGCACTCAAAACATCAATTTGATGAGTCATCCGCCGTATAGTCCTGACTTGGCACCGAATGACTTCTTTTTATTCCCGTACGTAAAAAATAAAATGAGAGGTCAACGTTTTTCGACACCTGAAGAAGCGGTTGATGCGCTCAGAATGCATGTTTTGGAGATACGAGTACCTCAATCAGAGTGGCAAAAGTGCTTCGACAATTGGTTCAAACGCATGCAAAAGTGTATAGATCTTAATGGGGAATATTTTGAAAAACAATAAAGCTATTTTCGATGATTAATATTTGTTTTTGTTCTCTAATCCCGAAATATAAAAGGGTACCCTCGTATTTGGGCTCTGCAATGCCCTTACAACGTTTTAATGACATGGAAACAGTATTGGCTGACCTATCTTGGAAAACATGTTTAGTCTATCTCGACGACATTATTGTGGTAGTTAAAACATTCGACGACCACATGAAGAATTTGGAAGAGATTTCCCAGAGATTGCGGAAGGCTAACCTAAAGCTCACCCCCAATAAATGTCACCTGTTTCAAAAGGAAGTTCATTACCTTGGACACGTGGTTTCAGATAAGGGTATTGCAGTTGACCCGGAAAAAATTAAGGCTGTGAGAGATTGGCCAGCACCTAGAGACAAATACAAACTTAGAAGTTTTCTTAGTTTGTGTACCTATTATCAACGACATGTACCTGGAGAAGGTCGAAGATTTATCTGGGAAATGGACTGTAAAATTTCGTTCAAAGAACTTAAACATGTTTTGAGAAGCGCACATCTCCTGCGTTATCCGTTACCTGAAGGAGACTTCATAGTAGACACAGATACCAGCAACGTGGGAATTGTTGGCGTTCTTTCCCAGATACAAGACGGACATGAGAAGGTTTTGCCTATTTTAGTAAGACCTTGTCGAAACCGGAGAGGAATTATTGTGTTACCAGAAAAGAACTCTTGGCAGTTCTGACAACCTTGAAAAAAATTTACAAATATTTGTATGCAAGGAATTTTTTGATTAAAACTGACCAATGTGCATTAAAATGGCTGCTACAATTCAAGAATCCTGAAGGTCAGGTGGCTAGATGGATTGAAAAACTACAGGAATACGATTTCAAAATCGAGCATAGGACAGGTACCAGCCATCGTAATGCCGACGCATTGTCCAGAAGGCCACGCCAAGATGAATACAAGCATTTTAGTCGACTAGAAGAGAAATTTTCCATCACTGCCAGGAAAACAGTAGTCGACGATAATTGGCAGCCCTATGGACTACGCGAAGACCAAGACAAAGACCCGTACTGGAATGGAAAACAGAGAAGAGCAAACCAGTACGGAAAGAAGTTGCACCGCACTCACCGAGCCTAAAATCGTACTGAGCGCAATGGGACCCCATGGTTATTGAGGATGGCCCGTTAAAGTGTGCGGTAGAAAATGCTGATGGAACTGAGAAGAGAACTCAGTTAGTTATCCCTAAGACCAGAGTACCAGACGTGTTGAAAGAGATCCATGACGGATCTGTAGACCATTTTTGAGACCGGTATGACATCAAGGCCGAAAAGAAGTCGATATCAACCTGGGGATTTAGTGTGGATTTACAACCCACAAAGACGTTGCGATTTATCACCAACGCTGCAAAAGAATTGGAAATGCCCCTACGAGGTAATCAAAAGGATAAACGACGTGTTATACAGAATTAAGAAACGACCTACCGGGAAACCGAAAGTACACTTTAATCGGCTAGCCCCTTTTGCCGGAGACAACCACGAAGACCATAATGGAGCGACGGTTCATCGGATCATAGCTTAAAAACCAACTTTTGAAGACTTCATGGAGAACTATTCCTTTGGCCGCAAGGCGCGGTTCGGCGTGACGAAAGAAGAACACCGAGATCTAGTCACCGTATATTCAGATTATTCTCTCGGTCACTTCGTATCAGAAGATTAAATGATGTCCAGCGGCATTGTCTTTAAGGCAAAATTTGGGCGACTACAAGAATTGGCCAAACAACGTCCAACTGTTGGGGAAACGCTGCGACTGAGGGATAGCAATGCAGACCATCAGCGGTTCATCTATTACCTAGTTACAAAACCACGCTCGTACCAGAAGCCGTCGTATCGCAGCCTGTGAAAATATAGCCACGGAGCATCGTACGTTGTAAACAGGCCCGTACGAACTTGTTAAATTATTTGGGTGACGTAATCTATTTTACTTGATACTTTTATCTAGAATGATTTTCTGGAATACAAACGCCGGAGTACATAAGCACTGTAAGCAAAGGCATTGGACAGTCTGATATAAATAAGCTACGTGAAGCGAATAGTTGGTGACAAACAGATAGTCGACAAGCTGTTACATAACTAAACTGAGTGCAATATGTTATAACTTATAAAACGGTGAGATATATATATATATATATATATATATATATATATATATATATATATATATATATATATATATATAAGATAACAAATGTTGAAGCGGGATTTAGACAGTCGAATGAAATTTAGTGGGCAGAAATAATTTTGACACTCTTTTTAATAAAGTCAAGCTTTCGGTTTATTTAAAACCATCCTCAGGACTCTAAAATGTGTTAAAAATTTTGTTGTACAAAGATTTTTTGACAATTTTAATGTAATACTTACATTAATTTGAGATTTTGAATTTTTTTTATAATTTTTGTTTTAAAGTGTAAATCGACGTATATTTTGTACAAAATTTATAATTTATTATATATGACAATGTCTAAACTTAAGTCCAACTCAAAATTCGCATATCATGTTTGGTTGTGAAAAATTTACTTCAAAATCTCAAATTAATGTAAGTATTACACTAAAATGGATAAGTACAAAAGAAAGAAAAAAATATAATTATTAAATTATTTAAAACAAGATTTTTTTTAAAAAAGAAAACATTTATTAAAAATGTATTACATTTTTTTTATTAAAGTTCCCACTCAGACCATTTCAAATATCTTATCGAATCTATTAACTTGTCAAAGTCTATTAATAATTGAAAACAGTTTTTGTGGTTTGAATAGAGGTTTTGCGTATTTTCTAGAATATTCTCCTTTTATACCTTGATCCACATCAGGTATACGGTACAAGTGTGCTTATTTTGTCTCGTACCGGGCAGAAATTACTTACATAAACAATGAATTATCTATGAATGAGCTCTAACCATTTGTAAAGCTTATACGAAGGGCAGACTCATTTTCTCTGCTCTCTTCATCCTTTGAACAAGTTTTTTTTTGTGTAAATAAAGCTTGGTTGTACGTGGTTGCAGTTAAAGGTTATAAAATATTATACACAGAACTTAGTTAACATTAGATAATTGAGTTAAGGTTAATAAAAAAATTAATCTACGATTCAAATTCAGTAGGTAACTAAATTAATTTTTTCATATATAATAACTCAGCAAATTAAATTCAGTTACCAACAAATTTTTTATCGCAGTTTAATTTTTCATGAAATACTCGTATACCTAAACTTAATTTAATTTTCTTGCCGGAAGATTATTCAAATTTATGGATTCGAACAATAAGTTATTCTGCTACTTTCTTTTTCGAAAACAACTCGTACGTATTTATGTGAATAGGCTAATCGACCATTATTTATTATTATCATCTGTTAGTATAAGTAAAACTAAGACAACTAGTGAATATCAGATGTTAAAATCTTATGAATAGGCAACTTATGGTCCCCGTGAATTTGAAAAAATAAATGTGATGTTACGAATATGTATTTTAATTTTAAACTGTTTTCGTCATTGACCTAAATGTTCTTAAAGTGTATGTTATTTCAACAATATATTTATAAAAACATACATTATTTATAACACTGCATAAGTCTATATTGTTTATGACTGCAACTATGTATGTTAAATTTTTTTATATTATTTATTTATTTATTAATATTAGGGAAACCAACAGTATAACCAATAATAGGTTTCCACTATAAATAATACAAATTAACAAAAATATTGTACAATATTATGATTCAAACATTAAATCTAACTATCTAAGTTTATTAACAATTTAACTCAATTTTGAATTTATTTATAGACAAAGAAAAAATATCTATGTGCTGGTAATCTTTGTTATATACTTCCATAATTCTGTTTAAAGGACTATTTTTATAATTATTTGTATTACATTTTGGTATGTATGATCATGCTTCAGCGTTTCTTGTACATGTCTGGTATGCTGCACTTTCTTCTTTCTTCTTAAAATTTCGTACATTATGTGATTATTTATCTTTAGTTATTATGTCACAAATATTATAACTCGATGATTGTGTTTTTTTTTCCAAAATTAATTTATTACTTAACATCGGTGTCTAATTTTGTATTGCTAAAAAATTAACATATCTTTTTTTTTAATAAAATTTGATAATGCAAGAATGTACTTTGTGTACATCAAAGTGTGTAAATTTTTATAAGGTCTTACGTACCCACGCGAAGGTACAAAAGTGTACCGAAACATCGGTTATGTAAGAAAAACTAAATTCTATATATCTGCGAATTCGAGTAATAGAGCTGTTGCAAGAATTTTTATATGACTTCTAAGTACTAAAATTTAGAAGGTATTGTTCTTTAAAGAGACTCAAATTTGAAAATATCACGAAATATCTGTTAGATATTTTACAATTAATTATTGAAATTTGTGTAATATTTTGAAAAAGTCACGTGATCTGAAACAGAATGAGACGTCAGAGCATATACAGTTTAACATAACTATCGCCTACTTTTATTTATACAAATAACGTAAACTGTTTTCTTATTGGCTATGAATGACGTACTGTATGTGCTCCGACGTCACAGGAGTGAGGGAGGGTTGTTTATCATAACTATTTCTGGTGCCAATCTTTTTATCTAATTATTTACGAAAACACCAATAAATTATTTTAATTTTTTATATTACTATGAAAAATGTTGTATAAACTTTCATTTTAAATACTTTTAGAAAAATGTGAAACCGGCTCATTGTCAACAACTAAACTATACCAGAGCTGAGATATTTCCCACATTTTTCATTTTATTTAAGCGATATACATGCGCATGTACGTGGATGCGTTCGTACGTTTGTGTTAATAAATCCCTATAATATTTTCTATACCTATATTCTGAATGTTATTATTTTTCATGAGTAATAAGTGTTATTCTTCTTTATTCAGGTTATTCACCGCGACACCGGAACATAAGACTTTAATATGTAAAATTCAACTTACGTAACCTCCTCCTTCCCTAATTATTTTGGATAAAAAGTTTCAAACAGATGCTGTAGAGCATGATATATAACTATCACCATGAAAAATATTCTATATTTATAAAGGGTTAATGTGCTATACTGACACACCGATAATTTTTCAATAATAACGAAAATATTTATTAATTTTTACTGTCACCCTTATACAAGATTTCCATAAATTACAGAAGAAGTGGACATATCCAAACGTTCATACATGAGATACTATTTCATAAGATGAGCAATTAGTTACCGGTTCCAATTTTATTCCGACATTGAAAATATTGTTTTTTTTCAAAAATATTAAAATGGATTCCTGATATAAATAATATAAATACTAGGTTCCGTTGTACACTGACACTATATTCAATTTGTAAAAATATGTATATCCAACTGTCCATTTTTCATGCTGCATATCCCCACATAATCAAAATAAAAATTAGCAAGTGACACAGTAATTACATGGTACGTTTCCCACCTGGCACAATAGTAACCGCTGTCATCGCGGTATGCCAGGAGCGCACATTCCCCCTCCACTTGCGTGATTAATAAATGTGTCGCTCGTAAATCATCCCTGAATACACACGCAATTAAACTTTGTATCCTAAACTTGGTTGGCTCTGGAGTTTACGCAACTCGCATAATTGAATTAAATCAAAGCTAATAATATGAAGTGATGACTGACAGTGACGCGTGCTCCATACATCCTATTATCGTGAGGCAATTGCATTAATTACTGTTTACTGCTGGCTTTGTGCGAACCCAGCCGCACCAGAAATGTTCTCCTGATACAGGATATGGACGTTGCACGCAGTGTTTCACTTATTGCTCGATTATGTTTTCACGCCGAGTATCCATGAAATTTTAAACCCTATATACACATTATACATTACCATATTAGAAACCGTCTTGTTTCAGAGTCCAAATATAAGTTAATTAATCCTGGCATAAAACCGAAATTAAAATTGTTAATGGTTTATTTTGATATGGAATTGTGTTTCTTATCCGGATAAACTTTCAATTTTTTTTATTCGATTATTAATTAACATAGTATTCTAAAATATTTATATTACTTATATCATCTGCAGGAATGTAGATATAAAATATATAAATAGGTAAATAAAATACATATTATATCATCCAAGGCATATTACCTATTGCTGGGTGTGTCAACTGCTTAGATGTAATATAAATTAAATTTGAGGTACTACACTAACATTAGACTTAGGATTGCAAAAAAACATTTACATGGAAATTCATTATAGCCAATGGCAAATATTCCATTTTAGGCGCGAATTTTATCCATAACTTTAATCTCAGCATTGACTTACGCAATAAACGTTTAACAGTCAATTCTAATTTATCTTTTGCTCCTATTTGTAATTTAACTAAAAATACTCAGAACACAAATATATATATATATATATATATATATATATATATATATATATATATATATATATATATATAAATATATATATATATATATATATATATATATATATATATATATATATATATATTAGAACTTGCTTTCTAAATTTCCAAGTTTGACAGATCCTTACGAAGTAAAACGTCAAATTAAACACAAAGTGACACATCAAATTCTCACAAATGACTCACCTGTTTCCTCAAAGCCTCGCCGATTGCCACCCGAACGTCTAAATTTCGCAAAAAAATGAATTGGGAGTTATCAGGTCATCCTCGAGCAACTAGTCATCACCACTGCATCTTCTACAAAAACCACCCCCGGACTTATTTAGACCTTGCGGAGACTTTCGAGCATTAAATAACATAACACTACCAGACATATCCAAGACTTTGTGATAAACTTACAAGATAAAAAAATCTTTTTAAAAATAGATTTAACAAAAGCTTACCACCAAATTCCAACGCACAAAGACTCTATAGAAAAAACAGCGTTTCGGTCTTCGCAATGCTGCATAAACTTTCCAATGATTTATCGATGAGGTAACACGTGGTCTAAATTTCTGTTTTGCATACATTGATGACATACTTATTACGAGCGAAACATAAAAAGAACACGTAGAACAGCTGACAACAACAACAAACAATAATTTTGTATTTTCGAGTTATAATGTAATGCCAAATTTTTTTATTAAAATTAAATTTAAAATATACAGTATGTTTACAATATCCTTGTCCAAGTGTAACTTGTAACGATTAGATTATCGCATTAAGATATACTTTTCGTTACACACACACACACGCACACACGCACGCACGCACGCAAGCACGCGCGCGCACGCACACACACACGCACATGCACACGCACAGGTGCACGCGCAAGCGCACGCGCACACGCACACATACACACACACACGCACGCACGCACGCACGCACGCACGCACACACACACACAAACACACACACACGCACGGACGCACGCACGCACGCACGCACGCACGCACGCACGCACGCTCGCACGCACGCACGCACGCACGCACGCACACACACACACACACACACACACACACACACACAGAGAGAGAGAGAGAGACATCATCGTGAGAATAGTAAAAACGTGTGTATAAATGGTAATATATTTTGTAAATTTTAATTAATTTCCTGCTTATATTTCATTAATTTTTCAGTGTGCCATGTATGGCAACTAACGGCACATTGTACTACAAAAACTCATCAAATTGACCTTATTCTTTACAGGCTGTTTCAAAAATATTGTAAAAAAATATAAGGGCATACACCAAAATAAGTAAAAAAGATTAATCAAGATAGGACTGATCTTCAACTATTTCCGAGAAAAACGAAATATTGAAACAACTGACAAAGATAACGATCGAACAATGTTTTGCCAATGTCCGTAAATAGACTATAAAAAAATTATGTGAAACGTTTTTCTCAATTTCTAATAGTAACGAAGTTATTTGAAAATTAAATATTGGCCAAGGTCGTCACAACATTTAACATAGTACAATTATTTGATTTAAAAAAAAACAAAAGCACATCTAACATGACCTCTGAAAGGTAAACGAAAATCCCATTTAATCAAAGTCGTAACTCTTATAGTTTTCGAGATAGCAGACGTAAACCCCGTAAAAACTCATTTTTCACTGCCTCAAATCTCGGAAACTATGAAAGATCGGATCCATGTTAATTAAGCTTTTTTACTCATTCGTCAGTACTACATGCCCTTAATTTTTTTTACAGTATTTCTGAAACACCTGTATAATTTATTTTATTTGTCGATTTGATGTTTCGAATATTTTTTTTGTCAATTAGAAACCACCTTTGTTTGAATAAGTTTCTGATTTTAGAAGAAATGACTTGACGGAGTGCAGCAAATATTTTGAAAGCGACAATAACTGTTTACGCACGTAACACACACATTATTTTTTATACGTTCGATATGTAAATCGTTATTTCTAAGAAAAAATCTAACGTTCAGGAAGCAACGAAACATTTATCTATATAATTCTGAGCTCAGGAATTAATATTAAAAATTGTCAAACGTGTACAATCTATTGTCTAATATAATATAGTAAATAATTAAATAAAAATAAATTTTTATTTTGTAAATGAAGAATCTGGAACTTTTAGAAAAGCATATACGAAAAAACATCCTTATACAATGAAATTAAACGATCAAAAATATCTGCTTACAAAGAAATATAATTTTTTGTGCATACAAGAAATGTTAAATACGATACTTATATAACGTGAAAACGAGATGGCGAGAGATTTTCTGCTAGCAACAACATATTCTTTTGCATTTAGGACATCTATTTTATTATTTTGAAAAAAATATGTCAAATATAATAAAAAATCAACAAAATTTAATAATATTGATTCTGTCTTTAAAAAATCAACTATAATTACATTTGTACAGTGCCTAACCTTTTTCAACACATGAAAGCCTAGACGCGGCGAACGCGCTATCCCCCCGAATACTAATTAAAAGTTGATTGGCTTGGATTCAAGTTATGGGATTCGAATCCCAGTCAATCCTGGAACGAACTTGCCTCTCGCCACTTACGCTAAATCCTGAATAACCGCTACTTTGTTTTTGAGTCAAACTGATATGTTCGCTTTTGTAAAGTTTTATATGTAATAGTGACACACAAACAAAATCAATTATTATTATTTAAAAGTAATTATTATCGTGAAAAATAGACCCATAAACCATCTGTCAAAAAGTAAAAATATGTAATAATAATTGAGTATTAGTAGAAAACAAATTATTTTGTTCGAAATCAATAACTGATTGAAAGTTTATGTGACATCATATCAGCACTGGTGCTTATTTGATCAGTAAATTTGTTCATTAATAGTCAGTATTTCATAAAGTAAATGATTAATATACAAATTGACAGAAAAAGTTGTTAACACAGCCTAAAATTTTATACATATAATACTCGAAAGTCTAAAAATTAATACGATTTTATGTTTTTGCTGGCAACAAATCGTACAAAAATTATAAAAATTAATTTTACTTTTTAAACATATATATATATATATATATATATATATATATATATATATGTTTCGAAGAGTATTCTTGGTTTTTTGTTATTCGTAGCATTTTACATATTTACCTTACAAATGAAGAAAAAGTTGAAATACAATAGGGGGCATTGTTTTGAATATTTTGTTAAAAACAGTAGCTCTGCTGTAACCAGAAACGCAGCATCCGAGATTGTTTAGTTCCCGCATACAATTTACATTACCATTTTTTAATGTACCGAAGAAATCACTTTTTTGTGCTTTTCTATTTTGTACACTTGAGACCACACTGGAGCTGTATATAGCATAATAGAGTGACTCATACTAGCAAGTACTTTTCTTTTGCTAGCTCTCAGTCTTCACACAATTTGCTGCGTCATTTATATGAGGACTAAGATTACTCTGTCTCTAGGTATATCGTTCTCGCTTTCGTTGTTATTATCTTTCCTTCTACATTAAAGGTTATTGGCGAAACCTATCTTCTATTGGTGAAAATGATGGCCCTGGGTTCTTCAGGGACGAGTTTGAAGACTCCCTATTTTATCCATCTAATCATGTTTTGGGAAGAGTTATTCGAGACAGCAAATGGACCTGGACGATGAAGAAATTCCTGTTGATTTGCCTGTTTTTTTTTAAAGCAGTATCAGGCTTGTATTTCATTTTACAGAGATTTACTGAGAGAATAGGGCCCGAAGTCTTCCTTTATTTGAACTTTTCGTCAGCATTAATTATTTCATTCTCAGAAAACTGTGGTGTCTTCCTCTGCTTCCTTGTTTTTAGGAAAGAGAGTTTATATTACCTCTCCTGTCTTTATTTCAGGAGGAACGCTGGTGGGTCTCGGCTACGTATTATTTTTAATGCTATCTGGTATCTTTCCATAGACAATGTCGTCGATGCTTTCGCATAGTTGTTCCCACAAGACCTTTACGAGTTATATATAGCTGTCCTGAGTTTTTTTCTGGTTAGTTTAAAAGCAATGTGTTTCTCAGGACACTTAATTCTGCGGCTTCTTCTTCATACCTGGAAGTATATTTTTTTTTGTTCGTACTTAACTATTTCTGAATCTTATTACCTCTTCGATCTACCAATACACTGTGGACACCTTTTTTGGCCTTGAGCATTGCAGCTTTGCAGCCTTCCCTCAGGATTACATGAAGTTGTTCTGCGTCGATGCTACAAGTACTAGGATACTAGGATATCTTAAAGACATTTCCCGAGTTTCTTCTTATCATCATTGGTTTGTTCTTGTCTTCCTAATATTGAAGTATATGAAGCTATGAACATTGAGAATCCTTCATAAATACAATCCACTCTTTAACACTGTTTGCTACAGCTGTTGTCTCCCACGTCAGGCGAATAATGCAGCACAAGGTTCCTTATCAGAATTTATGCGTAGTGAGCTGAATGCAGCACTTTTCTTTAGTCTAGTGAGTGATCGTCTGTAGTAATCACGGAAATATTTTTTTCTTTTTATGCATCATTGTATATGTCGCTCTTTATTTTGTTATATTTAGATAAGCTTCTTTAGTTAAAGAAGAGTGTTGAATTCAAAAAATTGCCTCTGTTCAGGATCGTAAAACCCATGCTTGTAGCCTGTGCAGGAGATACAAGGTGGACTGTATAATAGGTTATAAGGATTGCGCGTTGATATGAGGCGCTGCAGAGTAAAAATCAGAGTACTGACCTTGGCTTTTAGGAGATAGGAGATTCTAAGGAAGACGGGCTGCTGGAAGCGGGTTTGGAGGACGGAATGCAGGATTTGGATGATCCTGACGACAGAGTCCCAATGTGGACGCTGTCTGCTGCTTGAAGCGGTGATCAGGGGGGCGACGTGATTCAGGCCTCACTTCGCTGTGAGGCTGGGTGATTCTCTTGTAGAAGAAGGGTAGTGGAGACGATGAGTGCAGCGGGAGCTGCGCGAATGGTTGGCCGCTCAGAGAACTGAATGTGACCCGTTGTTCTTTGAACCAACGAGTTCTTGAAGCACAACACTATTCACTTACACTTAAATCTGCAATGTAATTTTGTCCCCAACTACAAAGAAAATGCCAGAATAGGGAAAAATAATGTTTAATTTTGATTTGAAGACATTATATTGATCGAAGAAGAATGCAGAAATGAAAATATATGAAAATTCAGGAGTAAAATCAAAACACGTCTGAACCCCACTTTGGTTCGATACCGACTTTTTGTTTATATATTTTTTTTTGTTATATATATCGTTAAGGTATTTTCATTGTTGCATCCATTCTTTTTTTACATGCTGCTAGCTATGATTACAATATATTGATACAGAGTTTTCTTGATTTTAGACAAATAAAAATGATAAATTGTTTTGCCGCAGTAACTCTGATCTTAGCCGGCAACACCTCATATCAAAACGTAACATAGCCCTGTTTGTCAAGGTATCAACTCCTTTCTTCTACCCAGTCGACATACTTGACGTTGAAGTCGTCGGTAAATATAATCTTTGTATTCTGTCTATACTGAAAAATATATCTCTGAAGGTCTGCGAGAAAGTCATACTTATTTATTATTCTGATGGGGAAGAAGTAGTAGCAGCAAAAAATTACACTTCTTGCATTAGCACACACATAATCTGCTGCTCTATTTGACTTTTCATTTACCTCTTCCTACTTCCATTTATTCATCATTTATACGTTTCTGATATTTAATTTACCCACCATCAGACATAACATAATGTTGATGTGATATGTGAGGTAATAAGGTAAGTAACAAAACTTCATATAAAAAATTACATTTTGCAGTAGTCAATTATAAATTACAATATATTTTTTATAATAAAATTATTGTAGGTATAAACCTTATACAAGAAAATACATTCATTATTATTAATACAATAAACTTCATTGAACACTGCGTTAAAGCTACCTAAAGACTGACAAACCTAATTCATTAAATTCTTATTATATGTGAAACACATTGCACATGCAGCAAAATTAATGTAGTATACATATTATTCTAGCAAGAAAATATAATGAGTTTTTAGGTTAAATGCTCGTATATAAATATTTGTTTAGATATATATTATATTTTTATACTACAGTTATGGATGTGGTTGATTATGATCCAAAATTCTGTATTTACAATGAGCTAATTAAACAAAAAAAGAAAAATTATTGCTAATTAGATATAATGACAATTGTGGGTATAAAAGATTAAATAAAAATTCTGTATGTATGCACATATCGTGCGTATACTGCTAAAAGTGACCAAGTCAAAAAACGTATTTTGTGAGACATTGCAATTAAATATGTGTCGTAATTGGAAAAATCAGAGTTTACATGTTTCCTTCATTTTCTAATATTTTTCCTTTTTTAGTAGTCATTACTTTCATGTTTTATAACAATTTTTTTGTGGGGTAAAGGAATTTGGAAGGAGGGTGTGAGTTATGACTTGGTAATAATAATAATAATTTTATTCCCAACATAATCTAATTACAGGGAATTAATTAACAAAAAAGTAATAAGTATAATTAAATACATAAATACAATAATTATAATATAATATAAAATAATTAAATAAATACATCTTCAATGTTTCTCGCATTTCGGCACATCACATGGACCGGTGACTTATCCAGGAAATCGAGATTTGAAGTTGGAAGATAAAATGTCGTGTTGTGTCTAGAAGCTAATCTAGGAACATGCAGTGCAATACAAGACAGTAAATAGGGACAATCAATTTTGTTGGTTAAAAGCATTGACAGAAATTTAACTGATCGCGTCTTTTGTTGAGAAAAGGCATGTCATGACGCTGTAATAAAATATCCATATCAATGCCACGTTCAGGATATATTCTATCAAGTTGAAAAAATAAATATTTTAAAAAGCACCGATGTACACGATTTATAGCATCTGATTGATAATCGAAGGAAGGGTACCATATTAGAGACGCATAATCAAATTTAATAATAACAAATGAGAAATATAAAATTTTCAACATTGAAATGTCATTGAAGGGTCTTATGATTCTGATAATGAAGCCAAGAGTTTTAATAGCGGAAGTGCAAATATTATTTATGTGTTTGGTAAGTTTAAGGTGAAATGAAAATGTAACACCTAAATCTTTCGTAGAATTATTTTTAGTTCGGTTATTACCGTTAATATTGTATTAAAAAGATATGGGATTATGTCGACAGGTATATGTAATATAACAGCACTTATTAGCATTTAGGATTAATTTGTCTTGACACCAAGAAGCCAGAATGCCTGTTTCTTTGTAAAATTTGGGAATCATTGATTGTATTAATGTTGCAAAATACTTTAACATCATCTGCGTAAGCAAGAATATGACAGGTAAACAACCCATGTAATTCATTTATGAATAACAAAAATAATTGAGGGCCTAAATAGGAGCCCTGGGGTACTCCTGACATAGGTGTAAAATATTTTGAAGAATAACCTTTGTAAGAAACATAAGTTCTATGTATGAGATAAAATTGTAAAAGCTGTGTTGAATTGGGCGCTGCTCCATATTTACTAATTTTTTCAATAATAACCCATGGTCAATGCTGTCGATAGCCCGAGGAAAGTCTGTATACACAGTATCAACTTGTCCACGAACGTCAAGTGTCTCAGAGACACACTGGTTGAAGGATGCTAAGCTGGTTGTTGAATATAATTCTTAGTCACTTTTTACCATGAAAATTACCAAAGAACAAAGCTTGTTAGCAGCAAATAATGCAAGTTAATTTAATAGAAAAAATTGCATGCGTGGTTCAAGTCACTTCCGATGGACAAGAAAAAGAAATATCGTGCTCCAGAACCAGCTGTTGACTTTGACAATTCATATGAATTAATAGACTGTTTAGATGAAGTATTTGTGAATATACGAATGATTTTTTTGTTTAATAACATTAATACCTTTTCTTTCAATTTTTATTTGTATTGTTCATTAAATCTATTAATTTAAATTTCAGAAAATATAGATTTATTCTCAGCTTCGTAGCAGAGTAAGTGCTCAATGCAAAACTCCTAGCTCGCAGTGATGTCACCCAAACCAAGTTTCGCGCATTAGATTCCCGGTGATCGACAATTTGTAATTTGTCTTAAGAAATAAATACAACTACTTGTATTTATCACACTCGAATGATATAAGCTGGACAGTACAAAAGTGACAAGTCCGATTGGAAACAGTAAACGGCGGCAGCTGTATACGAGCCCTATAGATAGATGGATTCTCTGATATTTTATTAGTGTACCAACCTGTAGTTAACTTTGTTTATTTTACATAAGCATAATTATAAATACAACCTTATATTAATATAAATAAAGTAAATAAATAAATATATCATCACGGCTACCCATTGCTGGGTGTGCCAATCTGCTTTGACCAGGCGTCACCTCACGGGCACTCATTGCTGGCGTGGAGAGTGCACCACAGGGGTCAATTTTGTGCTATTTATTCATATATATATATATATATATATATATATATATATATATATATATATATATATATATATATATATATATATATAGATGAAAATGTTTACGGGTACGGCAGTCAGGATGATGGGATAGATGTTAAATGATACTCTTTTAAGTTACATGTCAAGCTTTCGGAATTTCTTTATTCCTTCTTCAGGACAGCTATAAATTTAACAACCATGTTACAATTTTGAAAAATGTTAAATGTACGTACTAAGTAATTACTACTTTGTGAGGTTAAATTATAAACCAAACAGTTATTAAAACTGTAATGACGTCTTGCAGAGAAATTAAGTTCATTAAAAATTTAAATTTTAAAATGAATTAACAAAAACAAGTAATTTAGTTAAGCTGAACACTTGTAAAACAGAGCAAATAGGCTCCGAAGAAGTCATTGTTGTAAAAAACACATGTGTGAACTAAAGTCGACAACGACCTGTTCGAACCTTTAACAACTTTGTAAAACGATAAAAAGCAAAACAAGAAAAGATAAACATAGACATTAAAGCAGCTTATGGCAACAACGCCATGTTGCTCTTAAAAAATGGGCCAATACGAACACCAAACTAGCAGCCATTAAGAACCGACGTATCTTCTTACTAAATTGCCGCAAGGAAGGGGTTATTCCCAACCACATCACATCTCAAACTAAACACACCACGGCTAACATTCAGATCCAAAACGGAGCACTAGGACAGAAGATCAACAATTTTAATATAAGGTTAGGTAGAAAAATTCTTAACTTAGAAATCAAATGTACTGTCCGACACCTTGAACAAATTTGTAAAACTTTAGAAAGCTTAGAAAATCAAATTAATAACATTATTCCTACATTTATTTTTGAAAATTTTAAAATTAATCAAACTCGAAACAGAAATATAAAAAAACTTAAAAACTTAATTACATCCGAACGTAATAAATTCAAAGTATAATCAAATTGAATTAAAAACATTAGTGACGTTGAAATTACATCTGAAATTTTACAAATTTTAGCACTTGGTCCTAAATTTAGTATAAATCCATCACCTGACCAAATTTACATTCACAAATTATTAGAGGACCTGGAACTCATTATAGAAAAATTTGATACTAATAACAGAAATATAGTTAGAGCTCGAATCACTAACATCATCACCAATTTTTTACATACCAATCATAGATGTCAGTCCAATATAAATTTGCTTTACAAACGTTGTAAGAACTATTTAAAGGAACATTCGGATCTATTAGTACTCCGTTCTGATAAAGGTAATGTTACTGTCGTTATGAAAAAAGATCATTATGACACTGAATCATTAAAAATATTAAATGACCCTATAAATTACAAAATTTTAAATAGAGATCCTACTAGTACTATTCAACAAAAATCCAATAAATTGGTTTCAAAATTAAAATCTTCTGATATGATTCCTGCTGAACTAGCACGTACTTTAATGATTTACAATTCAATAGCCCCAAGATATTATGGACTACCTAAAGTTCATAAACCGACCGTAAGTTTAAGACCTATAATTTCTTCTGTCAACGCCCCCAACAGTAAAATTGCTTTGTTTGTCGCAGGAATACTTCAAACTGCTTATGATCAACAAAACACGTATTTTGTGAAAGATTGTTTCGATTTTGTTTCAGAATTTCAAAATTATCAATTACCTGATGGCTATGTCATAATCAGTTTGGATGTTGTTTCGCTGTTTAGTAATATCCCGGTGGAATTGGTGCTGAAAAGTATAACAGAAAAATGGGAAATTATGTCACAACATTGTAATTTAAATTTAGAATCCTTCATAGAATTAATTAAATTCATTTTTGACATTTAAAAACCTTTTTTACAAACAAATTTTCGGTACCCCCATGGGCAGCTCCCTAAGTCCCATAGTAGCACAATACGTGATGGATCAATTATTGGATGATTGTATTCCCAAACTCAGTTTCACTTTACCTTTTATTAAAAAAATATGTAGATGATATAATTTGCGCGGTCCCTGGTGATAGGATAGATGAAATACTGGACACATTCAATAATTACAACCCCAGTATACAATTTACCATCGAAAAAGAAACAGAAAGAAGTGTACCCTTCCTAGACACAAAATTGATAAGAACACCGTTGAATACAATCATACTGGATTGGTAACAAAAGCCGATGGCTTCAGGAAGGTATATACATTTTCATTCACACCACACTATGAAAATTAAGGTCAACGTTATTTTGGGTTTAAAAAACAGAATTGTCCGTATCTCACATCCTACACTCATGTTGAAAAATTTACACAAATTTAAAAATATATTAATAAAAAATTCTTATCCCGAACCCCTTATTCGTCGTTTGCTTTTCAGTACCAATACATTGGAGTTTGACAGCGCCAGTAACAACACTTCCTCACAGACAGACGCTAACAACAGTAACATAATATTGATAATCTGACATTCAAATTACTACAGGAAGTTAAAAATGATAAAGTACAAATAGCTATTAAAAGTTCACTTACAATTAATTCCCTTTTTTCTAAAGTTAAAGATCCTATTGAAAAAGATCTACAATCCAATATTATTTACAAAATTCCGTGCGGCGAATGTGAACAAGTTTATGTTGGGCAGACAACTAGATCACTCAAAGCGAGAATCAGTTCCCATAAAAGTGACTGTAGACACAGACCTAATGCTTGTGCGTTATCACAACATTTGAATGAGTTTTCGCATTGTATTGACTATAGTAACTCATCTGTTTTAGATGTTGAAACTAATTCAAACAAACGGAATTTCCTTGAAATGGTTCATATTAATGAAACTGAACACACTATGTATAAAAGAACAGATGTTAGTGGTTTGAGTTCAATATACAACTATCTTCTAAAATTTAAAGAATTACATACATCCAATTTTAGTAGAACATCTGATACAATATAAATTTAAATTTACTACAATTTATACAATTTAAAATTGTTTTAACATTTAGAACATTTCTTGTTCCCAGGTTTATCTTTTCTTCTTTTGCTTTTTAACGTTTTACAAAGTTGTTAAAGGTTCGAACAGGTCGTTGTCGACTTTCGTTCACACGTGTGTTTTTTACAACATTGACTTCTTCGGAGCCTATTTGCTCTGTTTGACAAGTGTTCAGCTTAACTAAATTACTTGTTTTTGTTAATTCATTTCAAAATTTTTAATGAACTTAATTTCTCTGCAAGACGTCATTACAGTTCTAATGACTGTTTGGTTTATAATTTAACCTCACAAAGTAGTAAGTACTTAGTGCGTACATTTAACATTTTTCAAAATTGTAACAGGGTTGTTAAATTTATAGCTGTCCTGAAGAAGGAATAAAGAAATTCCGAAAGCTTGACATGTAACTTAAAAGAGTATCATTTAACATCTATCCCATCATCCTGACTGCCGTACCCGTAAACATTTTCATCTACTTAACTGATCAGTCGTGATCACACCGTACCTTACTATATATATATATATATATATATATATATATATATATATATATATATATATATATATATATATATAATGAGATAAATTATGCATATATCTCCATTATTTGACATTAAGTAGATTTGGCGCAATATTTTACCGGTTCATGTTTAATGCTATAAAACGTCAACAAACAATTTAATCTTCTGGAGCATTTAACCTGCGCATGAGTTTCATTCCAACACACGAGGTCGATCGATACTTTTAAATACTGGATTTCAGCTTTCAGGATTTACTCTTTTGCCAAAATAATAATTATTCATAAATTGAACAGGCGTTTAGTGAAGACAAAAGCAGATTCCCGCATTAGCAAAACGAACCAGGCTACTGTGATCGCTTTATCGTAATCCATCTCCATACAAATACATTGCTGCAGACTTGTCACGATACAATGCAAGAGAAATCGGACGTCGACGTCGACGCCAACCAGTTTGACATGGGTAGACATCATCAATAATATTTATACAGGTATTTAATATTTTCTATAAAAGGGTTACGCAATAGCCCTTTATAATGGTATGACGTTTTAGACCCAAAATTCCAATCCCTATTCGAATCTATTCGCTGATGTCAGAACTACATTGTGAAGTTACCGATTGTCATCGTCATCTGTAGCACAACTAAATCAGTAAACAATTTTCACTTCTGGTAACTACTCGTATTGTAATCAAATTATCAACGGAGATACAGTATATCTCTATGCAACTAAGCTCAATTCTCTAAATCGTTCGTAAATTTACGTATGCATACGTTAAGAACAATTTAAAAACGTATTCTTAAATTTTGTACTGTAAAGTTGTATTCTTGACTACTCTTCGTTAATAGAAACGTATACTTATAATTTAGACCATTCGCAATTATAGAAAAATAGTACATTAATGTAGTTATATCGTGGAACCATTTTACCTAGAATTAATTAAAATATAAATTGCATCTCAATCGAAGTATAATATACCTGCTCTCCTATTTTAAAAACAATTCACCACGCGGCTTTTTTAAGACGTGAATCATAGGATATGGCAAAAATAAACATATCATTTTAAATTTTCACTTTCATATCCACACCGACATTTAATACAAAACCAAGTATGTTATAGGAGACTAATTTACGGATTTCATATACAAATTTGAAAATTATGTATTATCCAGATTTAATTTTATTGCCTCTGAAAAATTACAACAGACAGTTAATTTGAAGTTATGATAAATAGGTAAAATTATTTTAGAAAACCATGTATACCATAATACTCTAGTATTATCGAATAAGAGGTATTCTTTGGCTAAATGAACTTGAGATGTACATTCGAAGGAAATATATTTTAAATATGTATTTTACGTAAAAAGCATGAAAAGTTTAATCAACATAATACTACTTTTGTTGTTTTAAGAAAGCAATATACTAATTTGTTTTGCAGTAGTTTAGATTTTGTATTACATCTTAAAATATCTTATTACTTTTGTACCAGAACATATTCAAATGTTGTTTCTTGATATTTTTGCTCGTGAACTTGATTGTAATCGGTGAGCGTACACTATATATTTTATGTATCTTTCTTTATACCGTAAATGAATCGAAATTTTCACGATTTACACAAACTGCATTATACAACAAATTATTGTCAATAATAAAATTCAAGTTCTCAACAAAAACAAACCAAATATTGAAATATCTCTGGATATGTCTAAGCGCGACGTTGGCACAGTTATTCTTAAACCAGCATACTTTAGTATAAGTGTATTGGAATACGAAACTTGTGCATTTGTTAGTGCACATGGTATAGTTCAAAGAAAAACTTTTCTATGGCAAAATAAAGATAATTAATTTGTTACAGTATTTGATATTAAATATAATAAATAATATTAAAAAATATATATTTTTGCGAGTATCAATTGTTGAATTTTTATTTGGAACATAGTTTAAGTTTTTAAATAAATACACTCGAGTGACTACGTTTAAACACAAGTATAATAAGACAATCTGTTAATGTACAAGTACAAATTTGAGAAACGAGCCGCTAGACGAGTTTTACAAAGGACGAGTACATTAACAGGCCTTATGTTACATGTTTTTTACAATATTTTGTCTATTCAGGTAATTTTATCCACTAAGACCCTTTGGAAATGAAATAAATTTTGGAAAAAATAGATAGTGCCTAATATCTCTAAAACTATAAGGATATTTTGAAAAAATAAATTAATTTTAACCCCTTGCAGTCACCCTTGTTCTGTTTGGGTTTAAAATATAACATATCAAAATTTTAAACCATTAAGGCTTTTTGGAAACGAAATAAATATTGGCAAAAAATAGATAGTGCTTAATAACTATAAAACTATAAGGATTGTAGAAAAACCCCCGCACATCCTCTGACGTTATTTAGCTTAAAATAAAACATTAAAATTTCAAACCATTAAAGCCCTTTGAAAACGAAATTAAATCTTACCCCCCCCCCTCCCACGCAAAGCCTTTGTCGCGTTTTGGCTTAAAATATATTATATCAAAATTTTAAACCATTAAGGCGATTTGAAAACGAGATAAATTTTGACAAAAAATATATAGTGCTTAGCATTTCTAGAAACATACACTGCAGAAACATATGCAATTTTAGAAGCAATAAAAAATATTAAAACTTTAAACAAACGTACCCATCAAATGTACTCTGACTCCCTCAGCACAGTTCTAAATATCTCGAAACTTTCCACACAAAAACCAGAAATCCAAATTATCCAAGAAAACGTTCATACAGCTATAGTACAACACTATAAATATCACTCTCCTATGAATACCTTCTGACAGCGGTATTAAAAGCAATGAAGAAGTTGACGAATCGGCAAAAAGTAGAGTATCCAAATTAAACAACACTCTTCAAATACCAAAATTTCCCGATGACATAAATTACACAAAGAAAAAGTCTACACATCAAATGGCAACAACAGTGAGCAACAACATCAAATAACTATTTAAGAGATATAGAAGATAACACAACACCATGGAAAATATCTGAAAACAGAAGAGACCGAAATATAATATCGTGATTAAGAAGCGGGCATTCACAATACACACACGATTACATTTTCAAAAAAACGGAACACACCACGTATAACGTCTATAATGTAAAATTAAACGTCCAACACCTACTCATAGAATGTACGACGTATGAACAGCAATGCAGAACACACAGCATTCTAGCAATACTACAAGAATGTTTAATGATAACAGAAAATGTTACAAAAATCTTGTCCTGTCTAAAGGAAATCAACTTATATACAAAAATATGAAGAATACTAATATTGTTATTATCAGTGTAAAACCAATATAGAATGTAAATACAACTAGGACGGAGCAATAATGACTTAACAGTTGAAGTGCTCAGACAATTAAACAAATAAAAAAATCGAACTAATAAGACCCTTTGAAATCGAAATAAATTTTGGCATATAGTAAAATATAAAAACATATCACGGCAATTGAAATTTCATATTTTGACAGTGTTGTGAATTTTGTGTGATTGTTCACATTAATACATTGTATCAAACCATAGCTACCTATATAGGTGGCTATGACCAAACAGTGCGCTTATAGATCTTCTAAACGACGTGTTTACAGAGATAAACAGTGCTTTTATAGACATAAGAACTTCGAAATAGAAAAAATATCTTGCAACATTGTAATGGGGAGTTTTTACATAGCTTTTTCTCGAAAGACGTATACGCTAATGTGGTGGTTGCTACGCAATAGCATATTTGTTACTTGTTAACTGATTCAGTTGGCAATACAATTCTGGAGATCTTTTTATTCCGAAGTTTAAACTATGTCAAGTAAAGGCGGAAATACTGTTGACATGTCATTTTTACAATAAATAAAAATTGGTTATGTCAGAGCAGAGACCTGACAGCTAATAGGATTTCGAGTAATTGGAATACTTCAGATTATTGCTCAATGGGTGATGTGTAAGAAATAAAAAAATGTGGGAAAGGAAAATAACCATTTTTATGTTTAATTGTACTCAAATTTAAATTTTCAAATGTCACTGTCAACAAGTGTCAACAACAGGAATCGCCTTTTTGTATCAGTCTTACTAATTCCAAGTAATTTTTTTTATTGCCAACTGAATCAGTTATTTTTGATCACTCAGTTATTTCTGATAACTCTGTACGTCCGTCAGGGGTAAAAGACGGGCCAGTCTACTATAACTATGTGGGCACAGAATTTATTTTAAAACGTCAGAATCTTTTTATTTCCCAGTCAGAACTGCAATAAAAATTTGACAATTTCTTATTTATTCTTTAAAAGTTTGATTGGCACACCCAGCAATGGGTAATATGCCATGATGATATATTTATTTATTTATTTATAAAGACACAATAAAAATGACAGATTGTTAAACAACTGTCATTTGAACGTCAAAATCAACGTACATGTGATTAAAACGTAATACAAAATCTAATCTTTTGAAAACCCGTTACTTTGTACGTCATTAAACACGTTAGTGCTGACGGAATATTCTCGTACGTGTTGCAAAAACTCGCTTTTTTACGTCAAATGTACGACATATCGAAACTTTTTAAATCTGTCGTCCTATTACTATAATTGAATAAAGTTATATTACATAAATATTTACGAATCTCATATTCTTATCTCATATTGTTCATGGATAATAAAGAAATCTAGCTAGTTAGGTTCATTTAGCCACTAGTACCGTTAATAATAAAAGAGAAAATATTATTCCCACTTTACAAAAATAATACAAAACCGCTGTAATATTATTGGTTAAAACAAAGGATATTTTGATTATAGCTGAAGAATATTGATTACAAGAATGTATCCAACAAAAGAAAATTTCAATTCTACCATTCTGCAAATAAGTTATAAATTTTTAAAAGAATAAAATTGTAGTGGAAATAATATACTGTATTTTTAAGCGGGCCCTGCATTTAATGGTTGCTCAGGGCCTCGCGGTTGCTAGCGGCGGCCTTGTTCATAACAACACATTAAGAATTATCACCAGGAAAAATTACTGAAAATTTTAAAGTATTTAGCATTTAATAAGTGCCTAGTCGCGAATTTGGGGAACCGGGTTCGATCCCGACCGACGCCAAATATTTTGAATTTTAAATGGCACAAAATTGACCCCTGTGGTGCACTCTCCACGTCAGCAATGAGTGTCCGTGAGGTGACGCCTGGTTAACGCCCGCACGGTACAAATATGTCATCATCATTACCGATATCTGCATACAAATCGGATTGGCACCCAGCAATGGGTAATACGCCGTGATGATATATATATATATATATATATATATATATATATATATATATATATATATTATTATTATTATTATTTAAGTGGTATTAAGATACAATTATTATTGAATTATCTAATTTTTTAAATAGTTATTACCTGAGACCGGAGTTAAAAAATTATGAAATATTTATCACACAAATTAAGTATGACTATACAAATTGATAATTTGTAGAAAAACTGGCAATTTAGATTCTAGATTGGGCTATTGACCAGTCATGTCATTTATGGTAGTATGGCTCATCGTTCTATAAGGAATACCTATAACCAAATTATTTTTAAAATTAGTTTTCCGATAATGCATTTTTTAATATGAAAACATCTTGCATACATCAGTGCCGTTCTTCCATCTTTTAGGG
>OY720448.1:36211637-36304137 GCA_963082715.1 Harpalus rubripes | reverse complement strand
ACATACATACATACATACATACATACATACATACATACATACATACATACATACATACATACATACATACATACATACATACATACATACATACATACATACATACATACATACATACATACATACATACATACATACATACATACATACATACATACATACATACATACATACATACATACATACATACATACATACATACATACATACATACATACATACATACATACATACATACATACATACATACATACATACATACATACATACATACATACATACAATCGTATTATATGTGCTTTGTCATTAAATACTCATCATCGAATTTTAAAAAAAAAAAAAATTAGTTCCATCAAAAAAAATTTACCAGTAGAAAAAATTTTAACATACGCCACTGTGAAACGTTTTTCTCGGATCCCGACAGTTTACAAGTAATTTCAAAATTAAAGTATTGAACAAATTCAGTTTTCTGTTATTTTCTAGTAACCTATGAAAATTTTTGCCAAAACAAAAGCTCATCTAAGGCGTCTCTCAAAGGCGCATGTTATGTCCCATTTAACCGAAGTGGTACTCGTATTTCTTATAGTTTCCGAGATCCCACTGGTGGCTTTCGAAATCCGTACACTCTGTATAATTTGCTTTCGATTGTTTCGAACAATTCTAACCGTCTTAAAGCCTAAGATTTAACAAAGAATAGAATTAAATGCAATTTAGCTACCAATAATTTGTTCTTCAATCTTCGATAATTCAAAATAAACAAAAAAAATAATATATCAGGTAAACGTAATAGTTATTCTGTCCCCTTACCCAGACAATGATCTTTTCGTGCCTGTTCTGCGTGCGTAAAGTGGTTCATTTCTTAACAGTTCTACAGACCGTGTGAAAAGTAAAACAACCGCGCGCTCTTTTATTTTGTGCACGGTCAGTTCGCAGTGTTTTTGGGTAAGCTGGACGAAGAATATTATGTGTACCACGAGTGCAAAATTACATTGTCGCTCTCGCATCATTTCACTTCATGCTCGTGCGAGAATGTAGCATTTTGCATCCTTAGTACACAAATAACTGTTGTATACCAAGTGCTGAAAATATTTTTTTGTCGAACCAAAACGGAAGTTGCAGCTTGAGCGAAGGGTTTGTGCTCTGCAGAGGACTTTCAACATGCGTTATACACACTATTTTTATACTCCTGCAAGATACCTAAATAAAAAGAAAAATAAGGAAATAATTTGACATTTATTATCAATTTTTGTATTTGTGATGCGTATCTATGACAACAACAAATATTGTGTACAACACCCATAAGTAAAACTTATTGCTAGGATACCGAAGCGTGCTGCTAAGAATCGCTTTTAGCATAAAAAGCAAACCAGAATAATGTATATTCAGAGCAGATAGAAAAAAAAATTCTTCAACCGACAAAGCATAAATGTCTTAGTAAAATCATAAAGCATTAAAGTTTAATCATTTTGAATAAATAATAACTAGGTTAATTTTTGATCAAAATAAAATTATGAATTTGACAACAGTGTAATAAATAAATTTATAATAAATACTGGCGTATCACTCATTGCTAGGCGTGCCAATCTGCTTTGTACACATATATCGGTAATGATAAAATAAATATTTGCAGCTTGTGGGCGCTTAAGGCGTCAACTCACGAGTACTCTTTCCTGGCGTGGAGAGTGCACCATAGGGGCAAATTTTGTACCATTTAAAATTCAAAATAATTTTTTCTGTCGGTCAGGATCGAACCTGGGTACTAGATTTGCGACTATGCTCTGTTCCATTTAAGCCATTCAGTAGATAACACTGGCAACAGCGCAAATCTGAAGTAGCCTAAATTACATTGGGTAAACTTGTCTCTTGTCTCTAATTTTAGCCAATCAGAGAGGTCAAAACTATTCCCTATGCTCCGCAATACTGAATGGCTTAAATGGAACAAGGTATAGATACTCAAATTACTAATCTATCATTCTTTTCAAGAAAAAAACGGATGATGTGGCTTCCAGCGTATACGTTTGCCATGATCTGTGTAATTTAAACTGTATAGGTCTAAAATTAAAATGTAATAAAGAAATATCATTTGTCCGTATTTTATCCATCATTCTCTATATTAAAAATATTAGTAGGTACGTGTAAAATTGTTTATATTTTTTGTAAGAATAAAATTTAAAAGAAAATGTATTTCTTATTGTTAAATGAGATTATTGTATATATTAGGATTAGTTTTAAGTTTGTTACTCTGTCTACTCTGTTAGAAAATAAGAAGAACATACTTATATTATAAGAGCGTTAAAAAAGTTTAAATGGAATAAATATTTTAGTAAGGTACTCTGTGTATTAAGTATTTATTCGTATATTAATGGAAATATTATCGTAAATAATATCATATATTACTCGAAAGAAGAAAGTGATAAACTTTAATTGTCTTGGAAATGTGTTTATACGTATTATTAGAAGTACTTGCTCATAAATAAATGTGTAATTTTGTGATGTTTATGTGCAACAATTTGTATGTAGCATAAATTCAAACAAATTTTAACAAAAATGATATTGATGAGTTTTAAATCTGATGTGATATAAATAGAATATTTTATTTATTTATTCAAATTTAATAAATCGCTGAATCACGAAACTTTACACCCGGGTGTGGAGGTTGGCGGTGTAAGATAGATAGGTTAGGATGGTAATTCAATACATAAGTTCAGAACGACGGTGCTAGAAAGGCCAAACTTTTACGTTGCTCTTTTACGAGATCTGGGTTACGCCGCACGTTTTAGCGCAAACTTTGCCAATAAACTGCGATATGCAAAATGCCTAGACTAGAAACTGTGCCGATTTTGTAACTCAACATGTAAACTCATAATGCAATTTGAAATTTTACTCTCACGTTTCTGAAATAATAAGTGGAATTATATGGAAAACAATTATGGAAATTGCTGCGTAAATTGTGGCAAATTGAAACAATTTTTTTTGAAACTAAGGGTTTTACTACCGTAGATACGAAAATAGTTTCATATATTTTTTGATAAAGAAGCTTTTATTTAAATTTTACGCGCCTTTCTACGTATATTTACTAACAAAATATTTTTATATTATCTTGGGCAAAAAAATGTAATCCCAAAATCGTTGTTAAGCGAACAACTGTTTAAAATCTGTTATTTACAGTTAAGTGGGGTATATAGCTAGTTTGCCTCCTCGTGCACCCTGGATAATGCTAATTGAATAGAGGGTTATGATTTTGACGTCACACGCAAGAAAGAATGCGACGATGTAGAAGTTGAGATGTAACCACGCCATTTTTAAAGGTCTGTCTTCTGTCACTTGTGTTTTGACATTTTAGTTTTACATGTGATTCAATGTCTTCGAAAGGCTTTGGAAACTTAAAGAATTTCACATTTGTCATGTATTCTTTATAATTATAGCAAAAGTTACTGTTGTAAAGACCATACACTCGCTTGATACTTGGCACCATCTTGCAACTGTCACCATGACAGCGATTTGTTTGTAATCTAGCAACGGAGTGAAATCAGTCACAAGTTTAGCAAAAGGAAAATACCAATAGATGGCAGCCCGAAAATACACCTCTCTATAACCCCCCATTAGGACAGGTCGGCGAGAAAATAATTCTCCGGGATTTTAAGGATTTCGTGGTCACTGCATTTGTCACAATTGCTCAAACGCAGTGGTTGCAACGCAGTAGATTTAGTAGTACCTTCCAACAAAGGAAAACAGGACAATTCTACCCCATACCCCATCTTCAACACTTCAACAGTATCTTCCACCAATTGCACCAACTCAATCATTTCAAATGAAGTATCAATGTCAGTGGCTCTATTGCAATAAGTATCAATGTCAGCTACACCATCGCCCAAAAAATTGTTTTACCTCTAAATGATAGTACATTTAAATTGATACAAATATATAGCCATATGATAAAAGTTAATACTGTTAGGTTAGGTACTCTCTTCTTTCAAAAACTTTACTTACGATCAAATGTGCCTCTACTCTACATATACTGTACTGTATTTGTACTTCATAAACTTTGGAAAGTACAATAGTATTAGCCAGGTGATTTAGTATCGCTCAACTCTCAATCAAATAGTAAATTTTTCAACGAGAGTTATTTTTCTTTAGATGTATTTTAGATAATGAGAATTAAGGGAGCTTTGTAACAAGGAGATAGTTTTTGGCCTGAATAAATAACTGTTATACCAAATAAGATTTGTTCCGTGTTTTATTAAATATAAACTAAGTGGAACACACTACATGGTGTCATGTGTGAGGTTCAAGGAGCACTACCTGCAAATTTTTCTTTTCAGTCAGAAGACTGGACAAAACGTTCTAGAAGATGGGACAGATATAGAATCGTTTTTCAACCCTCGACCCCAAATGATGAAATTCAGATAAATACGTTTATATACACTTTAGGAGATAGAGCGGAAGATATTTTAACTTCTTGCAGATTGACAGAAGAAGGTAGTAAAAAATATGACCTTGTTAAAAATGCTTTTGAAAATCACTGTCAAAACGCAAAATATATTTTGCAAAGAATGCCACCTGTAATAATTGTAAAAAAATCTGATGTGGCCAGCACATTACCTTTCGTCAGTTATATGAGGAATTTACAAAAATTCTACCGGTGAACTGTTACCGGTAAACAGGTTTTATCAGTTTATAGCTACCGGAATCGATATTATAAAAACGCAAGTGGTAAACAAGGTAGATCCATAACCTACGAAAAAATTTTAAAATTTTAAACAGGTTAGAAATTTAACGTAGTTAACAAAATGAGCAGAGTCCTACTTTGAACACATTTCCACTTTTACCGCGCACGCTTCGCTTTGCATCACTACCTTTTTTTGAGATTAGATTCTTCATGAATCCAGTCGATGTATTTGATAGATATTGAACAATTTTCGAACACGGTAATTTTTTACCACTCGTGTTTTCGAACACAGTCGGTAGATGCGGTATCTACCGGTAGAATTTTCGTAAATGCGTATGTATTTTCTATAAAATCCATACATAAACTTACTTGCAAAAGATTATAAATTTTTTGTATGTTCATTACCCTTTGACAGTTGTATGTACTTTATACAAATTTCATACAGAAAATTTCGAGCAAAAAGATCCTAACACAAATGTACTACGAATATGTCATTGCACTTGACACTGACATCTTTTAATCAGAATTTTTTAATACAGTAGCTGTTTCTAGCATATCTGGCTAATTTATGAAATTTAATTTCTTTATAATTTTATAACTCTATATCCATTTAATATGAAGTATAAAATGCAGTCAAATCATATTGAGAATACAATGTTCTTTAATATTTATAATAATATTAAATGTGAAAAAATTATATTTAACATCGTTTTTTCAAGAAAAACTGTTAAAATCTGCAAATGAGAGTACTTTCGGTTGACCAATTATAACCAAAATCTAATCAGCTCTTCATATGGATGCAACGAAGAGGAATACGAAAGAATTATAATTTTTGGAATTGTAGTATTAGAGTTATCGTAGACGAAAATTTAGTTACACACACACACACACACACACACACACACACACACACACACACACACACACACACACATCCACACACACACATCCACACACACACATCCACACACACACACACACATACAGACATCATCGTAAAAATAGTAAAATCGTATTCTAGGGACCCTAAAACGTGCTTATTCATCAAAAACTCGCCACCTAATTTTTTGACCAAAGACAATACCTTCCTTACCTAAAGGTGACGGAAGGTAAAAATAGGTCATTTTGCAAAAGTTTGTCATTCAAAGAAAATATATGAAGACGAAGATAATGATGAGTAAGCCTCTGATTCTGATGAAGTACCCTCCTACAACATACGTAAAGTTGAAAATCCAAAAAAGTTAACTGAACCTTGGAGAGTTAATGTGGAAATAAATGGGTAAAAAATACGCATTAAATTAGATACAGGTGCTGGTAACAGTAGTTTCGATAAGAATTTTTAATACCATTAAAGGAAAAAGTAGTTTGATGCTAAAAACAACCAACAAGAATTTTATTGCTGCTAGTGACACTGAATTAAATTAGTAGAACCGCTTCTAGGAAGTTCGGAGTAGGTGTAAATTGAGGGTTCTGGCCCCCTGGATTGATGATGTCATAGATAAAGATGAAGGCTACAGATAAGAGTGATGACGTCACAGATAAGAAGACGTCACATATAAGGAGACGTTACAGATAAGGATCAAGGTTAGAGATCAGAGACAAGAATTGATGGCGTCACTCTGACGTTATATGCCTTAAGGTATTATTAAAATTTTAAGATGTATGTTATTAAATTTTTAAGATGTTTTTATTATTTCTTAAGATATGAAAAAGGCGGGCAGGCAGGTAGGTTTAAAAACCAAAAAAATTACAATAGATACAACAAGAATAGACAAAAACAATACGAATATAATAAACATAACTTTTATTAGTATATAAAAAGACGTAGGTATAAAATAAGTATTTGTATATGAATTATATACAACTATTATTTTTTTAATGTCATGGTAATGAATAAAAAATATATATACATATATATTTTATTTAGGTATAATTAAATATTAAATGATATATAACATTTAAAAATATAAAACTATTTAATTTGCTTTAGAAAACCAAATATTGAGTATATTATTATATTTTTCAATATAAAAATATATTTTTTTTAGTTCATCTATTTTTTCCTCATTTAATTGATTAAAGGTTGTAGAAAAAATGTTCCGAAGTCACTGGTTTGAACTATCAATCGTGCCCCATATTTTGTGTTTATAATTTTTGCAGAAGTAATTTTATGCTTTTGTTTTTCTTCCAGTTCTGCTAAATTAATGGTTGGAAATTGGTAATCTGCCAGTCCCAACTGGTTAAAATATGATAAAACATTACAAGTCATTTCATTTCTAAAATTTAAAGATAAATAAATAAATAAATAAATATATCATCACGGCATGTTACCCATTGCTGGGTGTGCCAATCTGCTTTGTACGCGCAGATATCGGTAATGATGACATATTTGTACCGTGCGGGCGTTTACCAGTCGTCACCTCACGGGCACTCATTGCTGGCGTGGAGAGTGCAACACAGGGGTCAATTTTGTGCCATTTAAAATTGGAAATATTTGGCGTCGGTCGGGATCGAACACGGTTCCCCAGATTCGCGACCAGACACTCAGGCACGCGGCCACGAGACCCCATAAAAAATTTAAAGAAATAATTAAAATATCTGCTTTAATTATAATAAAGTTAAATATTTAAAAAAAATATAAAAAAAATATTACTTACTATTTTATATAAACACTTCTAATAAAAAAATAGAACTGCTTTTAATAACTGCAAACTTATTAAGGATTTATATAAACATGATAGCGTATTTATATGAAAAAATCTGATGTGGCCAGCACATTACCTTCCGTCAGTTCTATGTATTTTGTACAAATCTCATACAGAAAGTACCTTGCTAAATTAAATATTCTATTTCTTGTATATTACCTTCCGGCAGTTGCATGTATTTTATGCAAATTTCTTACAGAAAATTATTATATTGTGACGTTCTCTATATACAGTGTAATGTATCTGCAGAAATAAAATATTTATTATTATTATTATTTCTTGTACATTACCTTAAAACAGTTGTATGTATTTTATACAAATTCCATACAGAAAGCAAAAGATCCTATATTTCCAGTAAAATTATAAGATAAACACACTATGTCAATTTCACTCGACACTGACATCTTTCAATCAGAATTTTCTTAATATAGTAGTTGTTTTCATAGCTATGGCTACTTTATGAAATTTAATTTCTTTATAATTTTTTAACTCTATATCCATTTAATATTAAGTATAAAATGCAGTCAAATCGTATAGAGAATAAAATATTCTTTAATATTTATCATAACATCAAATGTGAAAAAATTATATTTAACATAGTTTTTTCAAGAAAAACTGTTAAAATCTTCAAATGATGGTACTTCCGGTTGACCAATTGTAACCAAAATCTAATCAGCTCTTCATATGGATGTAACGAAGAAGTATACGAAAAAATTATAATTTTTGTAACTGTAGTATTAGAGTTATCGCAGACGAAAATTTTGTTACACACACACACACATCCACACACACACACATCCACACACACACACACATCCACACACACACACACACACACACACACACACACACACACACACACACATACAGACATCATCGTAAAAATAGTAAATTCGTATTCTAAGGACCCTAAAACGTGCTTATAGATTAAAAACTCATCATCGAATTTTTTGACCAAAGACAATACCTTCCTTACCTAAAGGTGACGGAAGGTAAAAATGATAAAACAGTATCGTCGGACACACGTGCAGATAACAATATCACACCAACATCCTTAAAAAATTCTTGGAAAAAATTATCACCAACATTTGATATCAATATTACATCCGCAGAATAATAGATGAAGCAGTAAGCGGATATTGGGGTGTATTCTGTAAGGAAACTGTTAATTTTAAACAGTATGTTAAAAATGAACTTACTGTTAAAAATATTTTCTATTCTATAACTATTGATTCTCTAAAGATTTTAACACCCGTGTTAAAATTAGGTGTTATATTTTAACGTCATTCAAATCGATGCCTTTAAAATTTTAACATATGTTTACACAATAAAATTAACACAGCATTTGAATATGTTGCACTTCTAATTAATGAAAATGTAACAGAATACGAAAGAAAATTACCATAAATGAATATAAAAAATATCTAGGTGATATTTAATAAAATATACAACTTTTACGAGGTATTTTATTTAATAACGGTCACCCATTCTATCGTACGTCTTTGTGTATCACAGCGTGATGCCAGTAGGAATATTTAATTAGCATAATTTGAGAAAGATTCACAACTGAATCTTTGAATGGTATACCGAGAGCACGATTTAGATGTATCGTAAAACGTAGTACTTTATTATAATGTAGGTATTAAATGCAATTAAAATTTCTTATTCCTGTCTTGTTCGTCAAACCAACGTAACCTGTTCTGAGGATGAAGAAGAAATTTTACATACCTAATGATGACTTAATAATTTGTAATTTCTATGTAATTCATTTTTAACATGGAACCTAAAAATGAGATATGATTATGCACCATATTTTTATTTATTTTCCGAAGCATTATTTCCATTCGTTTTTCTAAAATTTCAAAGTGACAGATTCGTTTTCTTAAATTTCAAAGTGACACATAAACTGACAGTTGCTTACTTCTTTATCATGTTTATTTGTGTTATGGTTACTAACTACATGACTTTAGTAAAGACGTGCTTTTTTCTGTCTTGTTAATCACTTCATTCTAGTATTTAACAGATATGTTAAAATTTATGATTTTAATAGCAGTGTCAAATTTTTGCGTAGAGAATACCAAAAATTGAATTTATTGTTAACAGTCATGTTAAAATATAATTTTTTAAAGGCATCTTAAAATTAACATTTTTTTACAGAATACACCTCATTAACATCCTTTTTGTGAGATTAGATAATTAACTAGTTTTTTCTTGTAATAAATAGATAATAAAATCTAGTGCTTATATATAGAAACACAAACGCATTTTTCTAATCATTATAACGTTTTGCGCAGTTCATACAATAATTCAATGTGTAATATATTTTAAAATGGTCCTTTGGGAAGATCTTACTTCTTCTTTTAAAAAAATAATATTTTGTGGGAAAATTTCCAATAATGAACAGTACAGTGGGTGAATTTATGTTTAATTATAAATCACCCATTAAAATGAACTGTACATTGGTGTGTGAATATAAAATTTAAAAAGGTGAAGAAGGAGTTCTATCACAAATTAGCCATCAATCTAAAATGGCACCAATAACATTGTCTGATGATTTTACAAATTGGTTTAATAATTATTACATATAACCGAACATAAGTCAGAGTTTCTAGAAAGATACAGCGGCAAAGCGCTAAATGCAATTTTATATTTACAAGTTATATATATATATATATATATATATATATATATATATATATATATATATATATATATATATATATTAATACAAATTGCTTATAAGATAAGTATTTCAAAATTCAATTCAACAAACAGTGTTGGTTCTTCATACATTGATCTTCTTCAAAATATAAAAACCAAAAAAACGTTTATAAATGTACAAAATAATGACAAAAAATGTTTTATTTAGGCAATTTTTTCTGCTATGTATCCGGCCGACAAACGTCCATGTCGCCCTTCAAAATATCCACAAAATCATGATGAAATTTTTGATTTAACAAACATAAATTTTCCCACCCCATTGGCAGATATTCCAAAATTTGAAATACAAAATAATTTTTCAATAAATGTGTATAGTTTAGAGTATAATTTAAAATTGAAAATATATAACGTTGTTGGACCCTTAAATTATACAAAAAATAAAATTGAACGACATCTTAACTTACTATATTGGAAAGAAGAAGAAAAATCTCATTATGCATGGATAAAATCATTATATCGTTTTTTATCATTGCAATTATCAAAACATAAACAGTAAAAATTTATTTGTGAGCGGTGTTTGCAATATTTTGGCACAAAAAACCTTTTAGACCGTTATGAGGATGATTGTGTTCATGTTGATGCTGTCAAAATTGAGATGCCGAGTGAAGCTAAAAATTGGTAATATTTAAAAATTTTATGAATAAAGAACGTCATCCCTTTTGTTATTTATGCCGATTTTGAGTGTTTGACAGTTCCGATTGCCACATGTGAACCAGGCCCACATACACCATACACAAACGCATATCAACAGCATATACCATGTGCTGTTGCATATCAAGTAGTTTGTTCGTACGATGATTCCCTATCTTTTTACGAATCATTTCGCTATCCTGAAGTATCTACATTGTTTATGAATCGTTTGAAAGATGTGCAAATGGTGCAAACATTTTGAGAATACTTCAACCAAGCTGAAAATTGTCATATTTATCAAAAAAAAAAAAAATTGAACCATCAGAAGAAAAAATTGGAGATCACTGCCAATTTATCTGGTAAGTTTATAAATTGTTTTAAATAAAAATTAAATAACTCAATAATTGTAGGTAAATATCGCGGAGCTGCTCATAACAAGTGCAATTTAAATTATGAAGTACCTATTTACATAGCAGTATTTTTTCACAATTTAAGTGGATATGACAGTCACCAGTTTATTAGAGAATTTGGAATGGACGAAGGAAGAATTCATTTAATTCCCAGGAATGAGAAAAAATTCGTTTCATTTTCCAAGCGGGTTAATGGGATGGAACTTCGGTTCTCAGATTCGCTGAGGTAAGTTAACTAAAATAATATATTATATGTATATTTATTTTAGATTTCTTAATAATTCATTAGGAAAACTTGTTGAATATGTGGAACCAGAACAATTTAAATTATTGCGACAACATTACCCACTTAGCAGCAAATTTAATTTATTAAAAAGAAAAGGTATTTTTCTATATGATTACATAAATTGTTGGGAATGTTTAGAAGAAATTAAATTGCCATCACAAACATTATTTTATTATAAGTTAAGTGAAAAAAATATCAACGATGAAAATTATAAGCATGCTCAAAATGTATGGAAAACATTTGAATGTGAAACTTTGGAAGATTACATGGAATTATATATATACAAACTGATGTACTTTTGTTAGCAGACGTTTTTGAAAACTTTAGAAATATTTGTTTAGAAGCATATTGTTTGGACCCGGTACATTATTATACAACTCCAGATAAATAACATTTTTTTAAATTATATATTATATAAAGCATTATTTTTTATAGGCTTGGCGTGGGATGCCATGTTTAAAATAACTAGAGTTGAACTTGAGTTGCTAACCAATAATGACATGATTCTTTTTTCGAACGGGGAATACGTGGTGGTATAAGTCAATGTTGTAAACGTTATGCTAGTGCTAAAAATAAATATACACCATTATACAACCTAGAAGAGCCAAACAGATCATCATACAATTCAGAAGAGCCGGAAAGTTATCTCATGTATTTTGATATAGGCTTGGCGTGGGATGCCATGTTTAAAATAACTAGAGTTGAACTTGAGTTGCTAACCAATAATGACATGATTCTTCTTTCGAACGGGGAATACGTGGTGGTATAAGTCAATGTTGTAAACGTTATGCTAGTGCTAACAATAAATATACACCATTATACAACCTAGAAGAGCCAAACAGACCATCATACAATTCAGAAGAGCCGGATAGTTATCTCATGTATTTTGTTGCATGCAATTTATATGGATGGGCTATGACACAGTGTTTATTATATGGTAGATTTCAATGGTTATCCGATGAAAAAATTCAAACTCTCGATGTTATGACTATACAAGACAATGAACATGATGGTTGTTTTTGAAGTTAACTTGGAGTATCCCACACACCTACATGACACACACAAAGACTTTCCACTAGGTTCTGAACAACGTGCACCTCCAAATTGAAAAACAAGTAAACATTTAAAATTGTAAAATTTAAACAATCGTTCTGGCTGAAGGAGTATATAGATAAAAATACAAATTTTAGAAAATTAGCAAAAAATGATTTCGATTTTTTTTCTTCAAATTAATGAACAATGCTGTGTTAGGCAAATCAATGAAAAACATTCGTAATAGACGTGATATAAAATTAGTATCAAAATGGGATGGAAAAGGAGGTGCGCGAAAATTGGTTGCAAAACCAAATTTAAATTTTTTTATTTCATTCAGTAAAAATTTAATATCAATTGAATTAAGTAAGGTGAAAATTATATTTTATAAACCAATATATGTGGAAATGGCTATTTTAGACATTTCAAAAACTTCAATGTATAACTTTCACTATAATTACATACAGAAAAAAATATGCCTCCTTAAAATTATTATACCGTGTGTCTGTCTTAAAGATGTACATAAAAGATTAACATAGGAAATCAGTTTTTTAAAAATTTCTGCTTGCCTAATTATTTTAAGCAAGAACGCGTCAAATAACAGTTTTAAGAGCATAAAATTCTGCATCTGATTCAATAAACAGAATTATTTTTACATGTTTTCTAACGACAGTCCTATATACTGATTACGCGGCTCACGTGTAATTTTTGAAGACACATTAGCAGTCTTCAAATTTTTCACGAATTTAGAAATCATGCTCTTCATTAGTATAAATATTAATTTTCTAATAGAGAGGCAATTTTAAATTGTCAGAAGCGTCAAATAAGTTAACATTGTGACAGATAAAACGTCAAGCATTTATTAATTTTTAGTTTTTTCCATGGCTGTCGATATTTTCAATGTAATTTTAGACATATTCATATTTAATTTCTTTCGTTACAAAGCATGTAAAGGTAATTCTGTTTATTGATTTAGATGCAAAATTTTATGTTCTACAACTTTTATTTGATGCGTTTTTGCTTAAAATAATTAGGCAAGCAGAAAATTGCAAAAAACTGATTTCCCTTGTTAATCTCCTATACGAGTATACACCTTTAAAATAGTCACACGGTACATGGACACAGATTCGCTTATTTACAAATTTATTAACAATATTCTATACAAATATATTAACGAAGATATACACGTTTTTGTTACATCTGACTATGCACCTAATAATATATATTCAATACAAGTTAATAAAAAGGTAGTGGGATTATTTAAGGATGAGAATGCTGGATTAGTTATGACTGAATTTGCAGGATTGCGTGCAAAAATGTATTCTTTTACTTTAGAAAACGAAACTTTAATTTCAAAGGCAAAAGGAATTTCAGGAACTGTTACAAAAAAATTAACTATAGACGATTGCAAAAATGCTCTTTTTAATAAAATAAAAATATTTAAAAAACAAAATAATATTATATATAAAAATCATAACATTTTTTCTATTGAACAAAATAAATTAGCATTAAATGCTTATGATGATAAACACTACATACAGGAAGAAACAACAGATACTTTACCATAACGACATTACTCGATTACATTACCGGACTCATGGTGGGTTGCATGAAACTATTTATCAGTTCGTTAGCAACTAACGGTTCGCTAAGTTTCGAAAAATCGTTGCATGAACGTCATATAATTTTAAAGATTCGCTAAACAGTCCTATAACTTATAGGGCTGATTTCCGGCCTATAAAAATTTAACGGTTCAATAAATTGATTTTGACGTTAAATGTCGACATTGCACGAACAAATAATTGGTAAAAATTTTAAGTTTTAAATTCAATAAGTACTAATTAAAAGGTAAGTAAATAATCGTATATACTATATACCTACTCGTATGCATTTATTATACCACAATATATTTTAAATTCATTTTGGTAGAACTATGTCATCGTCATCTTCTTCCTATGAAGAAATGATTTTGGAAATATTAGAACTTCTTCCAAGACCACGAATATTTTGTGATAGATCAAATCCCCTAGAAAGTTTCGACAACATTGTTTTCAAATTACGATTTAGATTTAGCAAAAATACGTTCATGTGTATTCTGCATATAGTGGGGCCAGATTTTGGAAAAAGAACGAAGTTTTTTAACTGTTCAATAGTTCTTATACCGGATTCTTGTTGAGAAATAAAACTTTTGCAAATATTTGCCCAAGCTTCCAATTTACTTTTGTTTATCGTGCCGTCAGTTTTCTTGTTCTCTATTACACTTAAAAAAAATTGAATAATATCCTTTAGGTAAAATTTCGGCTCCTATTTCTCTTATCCATTTTCAACAATAATTTCTTATCGAATGACAATGACAGTTATTGTACTGATACTGTTGCTAGGTAAACAATTCATTAGCTAAAGATTCCAATATTTTTTTCATGCAACCGTTTGAATTTTAGCGGTTCGCTAACTTTGTAGAACCGGTAACTATAGAATCAATAAACTATTTATTGAACAGTTTTCTTGCAACCCAGCATCAGACATTATAATTATTGAATAGATTTTTTATAAATAAATTATATTAAATAAAATAATTTATATTGCATTTAAATAATTATTACATTTAATATATAAATATTGTATAAAAAATATTACAATAAAAATATTACATAACACTTTTTTATTTATCCATGAGTTATGTGAATTACCGAAACCATGCCATTTAACGAATACTTGTGATCCTTTTCTTTTTAAAACTTTTTCCACTAAATAAATATCTGAAAACTCTGTTTTTTATAATTCATATTCGTAAAATCCTCCTGCCTCACGTAGATTTAAATAATCTTTTAATTTATATGTTATAAGATTTGTTATTTGTTTCTTTGCGATTGTAAATATTTCAGTCGACCAATTAGGAGTATAACCTTTTTTAAAAATACGGTTCATTTTTGATATACTGACAAAATCACCTTTAACTTTTAATTTTTCATGACCACAAATTTTTATATTATACAGTTTTTAATAGAAATTTTTCATTTTTATAATGTACATCTATAGGTCGCATTTTAATAGTTCTATGTTTAGTATTATTATGTTTTAATTAAATTTGGTAAAATATTAACCTTCCGATTGCACAGTGTTTTTTGTGGCATGCAGTGCATGGTGGGGTCGCAGCGACCCCAAGAATTAACATTAAAAATATTATTCCGACGGTTCATATTTATTGAAGTTCTACAATGTAACGTAACAATGAACTATTTTAATTACTATATTTAACATTAGATACATTTGCTGCAGTTGATACATAATGCTACAGAGTGTTCTTTGCATATGTACATTTTGCACTTGTCGCAATGTAAGGTTGTCTTGCGGTCCTTTTTTCTAGCACATGTGTTACATCTGCCACGCGATACTGACGGTCCGGCTTCATCAAGATGTGGTCTCTTGGCTGCAGAAGATTCAATTCCACAACGTTTCATACTTTCACGTACAACGGATGGTAATTGTGGTATTCCAGAACGACGTGTTATGTGTGCTTTTAGAAGACCTTCTCCTATTTCTCTAATAAAAAGGCGTCTCGAATGCGCTTTATCTTGAAAATACTCTGGATTAACATTATTGAAGACTACTACACCGTTGACGGTACAAATATTCATCATTTCATAGAAAATAACCATGGGCCAACGTCGAGTCGCTCGTTGAGTGCTATACGTAGCACATAATTTGTCTAATGTGTCAACACCACCTTTGGTCATGTTGTAAAATAAAATTTCTTCTGGTTTGCTCTTTTGTTCACTATCGATGACACTTTTTCCATCATGGAAAGAACTAAAAAGTACTACCGATTTATTTTTATTGGGAACGTAAGATATTATCTTTCCTGTTTCGCCAAAACCTTCAAGCATTGAATGCACAACTCGTTGTTTATTTGGCAGATATTCCAAAGGAATTTCAGCCTTATTCTTCTTCAAGGTTCCAACTAAAGTTATCCTCTTTTCTAATAAGCTTTTTGCCAACGGTATGGAAGTATACCAGTTGTCAGTAGTTACGTTTCTACCCGTATTGTAAATTGGTTGTGTAAGATGCATTACTACATCATGAGCTAAATTTTTTGCTCGTTCGTTGCCTTCTTTTCTACTATATATCTTTCCAGAGAAAAAATAAAACGTTTTAGCACAAGTTATGGCAAATATTTTAATGCCATACTTTGCAGGCTTATTAGGGATGTACTGAATAAAGCTACATCTTCCACGAAACGGGCATAGTATTTCGTCTATTGTAGCATATTCACTGATGGTATACGAATTTTTGCAATTTTCTACAAATTTATTCCAGATGCTTGACACTGCCGCCAATTTATTTTCAGCTTTTCGTTGTTGCCTTGTGTTTATGTCGTCAAATCTCAGAGTCCCAAGCAGGAACACGAAACGTCTTTTACTCATTGTTGCATGAAAAACCGGGGGTCCGTAACTGGGATTCCACAGATCATCCAGCGACAAATGTGAAGATCGAAAAACTCCCATTATAAATAAAAAACCCAATAATGCGTATACTTCTTTATTCGTGTTTTTCTCGTAAGAAGACAAATGAATAGTGAAAAAGTATCTTGAGGTAACTTCACATTTTTAGCAGACGCTTTAGCACCCGGTAAATGTACTACTATATTCTTTCTTTTCGTACGAGTCACTTTTGGTACTTGACGACTCCACTTAGTGATTTTATCTTTTCCAACAAAACATGGTTCGGTAACTACACTTCGCATTTGTTCTTCTTCAACATCGCTACCTTCAAGTTCCGATTCAGAATTGTGGTCACTCTCAGTAATATGCTCAGTATCACTTTCCGCGTCACTCAGAGAGTCCTCTGGAAGCCCTGGTGGAAAATTGTCTTCTTCTAAGAGAGCAAGGAGTTCTTGTTCAGATAAACCTTTATTCATTTTGTTCTTATGCAGTTGACAACACCGATACTACGTTCAACACAATACTGGAACTAAGCACATATGTACATTCCGTAGGTTTACCGATTAGACAAAAGTGCGTAAATCCCCTAACTTTGTGTTGTTAAAACTCGGCAAAAATTAGGGGAAGTACAATTCTTCACAGTTATAAGTAATATAGTCAGCTAAAAAAATTCCACCGGAAAATTGTTGTAAAACATAGAGTGCACAGTGGGGTCCAGGCGACCCCAACAAACTTTGGCAATTAATATATTTAGTATAAAAACAATTAATTTTGCCTGATGTGGCTATTATGTCGACTGCGATGTGGAATGAGATTAGCTAAATGGAAATTATGATAGAACCTACTACTACAATTTTATCAACAAAATAATGATGCATGTGGTCAAATAGACACTACTGTGCACTCGAAAGGTTAATAAATTTATATGAACCCTGTAAACTGAATTTTTGCCACATTTTATTTTTTAATGTTCGATTAAATCTTTCAACAATACTTGCTTTCAAATTGGTAAAAGTCGAATAATGGTTTATTTTATATTTTAACATATTTTTAAAATTGCTATTATTAAATTCTTTTCCATTATCAGTTTGTAAATTTTTAGGAATTCTTTTTTCTTTAAGTATATTTTCTAATGCTTTTATATTACATTACCAGATTTATTTTTTACTGGTTTTGCTCACACATATATTTAGAAACTATCTATTACTGCCAACAAATATTTATAATTTTTATTTTCTTTTTCATATGGTATCATTTCCACAAGATCAGCTTGCCATAAATCATCAATTCCTTTTGTTATTACTTTACGTCTTAGATATTTTTTCGAGCTGATTTATAAAGTTCCTTTTACAACTTGTTGCTTAGACATTTTATTTGTTAATTTGTTTTTGTAAAGAACTTATAGCACTTAATAATTTTTGCTCTGGTTTCAACTTTTTCTTAAATGGCTCAATTTTTTTTCTTATATTTTATTTATCATTAATTCTAAACTTTTAGTTTTAATGTTTATGTTTGATTGATTTTTCATTTCCTCTACTAATTTATTTATATCATTTTTGAGTGTTTCTATTTTAGTACTAATTGTTTTCTCAGTATTATTTATTAAAGCATCAACATAATATTTATTTGTTGCTGGAGTAGGACTAGTTGGTGTTTTTATGTTACCAATTTTTTAAATTTTTGTGACAAAAATATATTAATTTTTACATTTTTTTAAAAGTATAATATTATTATGTATAAATTTTTCATTATCATTTATTCTTATATGTACATATTCTTTAGTTACAACATCAGTAGAAATTAGTGGTTTACCTGTGTTTACAATTTCTCTTCCATCGAAATCAATTCTATCATCTTCATTAAGCTGAATTATATCATTTTCCTTATTTTTCTCTTTTTAATGAATAATGTCCAAATTTGTCAACACTTATTTTTTAAAAATTAATATAAAAATTAATTTATTATATTTGCTTCTTTTAATTCTTCAATAAATGAAATTATTTCATTATCATGACCTGTATGACCACTTTGTTTAGATGCTAATAACAATTGCAATCTAATAACTAATTTATTAGGATCATCCCAATATATATATATATATATATATATATATATATATATATATATATATATATATATATATATATATATATGTGGCGGATCGAGTAGCCCGACACGTTACCACCCCAACCAAAATTATTATTTAGATTTTTAATTCAGTTGTTTTATATATTTTTACACAAATATACATGTCATTCTCCCTTCAGTATATATTTATTTATGTATTTATTTATTTATACATTCATATGAAAGTAACGAAGAACTTCATCGTTACAATTGGTGACCCCTAATAGAAGAGTACGACAAGTGACCGGACAACAGTTTAATGTTGTTAAATAAATAAATAAAGTATTTTTCAAGTTTCGTTTTCCCTTTCAAATTCATTTGTGTTTTCTATTTAGATTATACAAGTTTAAAGTTTTTACGTTTTTTTACAAGTATAGAGTATATTAAATATCGAACCAATATTTCCTATACTCTACACAATTGGTGACCTCGATTGCCAAGCAAAATGGACGGCGTACCTGCTCCTATTCCAGACACAACCTGCTGAACTTCCACATGCTGAAATCTCTTCATTAACCAATTTCTTCAAGATTCCCGAATTTTGGCCTACAGACCCGACATTCTACAAATTTATTTCATTATTCAACCCTCAATATGCAGCAGAAGTCACAGACCTTATCGAAAATCCTCCAACAGAACTTCCATACACCAAGTTAAAAGAAACATTAATTCATCAAACTTCACTGTCTAAGCAAGAAAGAATCCAACAATTATTCAATAATACCGACTTAGCTGATAAAAAACCATCACAAATTTTACGTCAACTTCAGCAGTTAATTAGTACTCTACATCTAGACGACTCAATTCTTAAAGAAATATTCTTACAAAAACTTCCTCAAAATATTCAGCTTATCCTTGCTTCAAATAATAAAATCTCTTTGACAGATAAAACTGAAATCGCAGATAGACTTTTAAACATTACACAATCAGCGCTATCTTCCGTGAGCAAAGACACACAACAGATTGAAGGACTGAAACAAGAAATCTTTAAATTAAAGAAATTGGTATTATCTCAATCAAGAAAGAAGATCCTACCTTTCCCTGCAGTTCCACCAAGCTCGGATTTATGCTGGTATGACCTCAACTTCCACCATATCAACAAAGTTCTTCTATAGACAAATCAAACGTTTCATTACACCAAAACAAGAATACAATAGATAAACTCATCTTACCATCTATTTCTTGCACTAAGACCCATCCAATGACAACAAAACTCCTTTATCTGACAGATAAACTCTCTGGCCACCGCTTCCTGGTAGACTCTGGAGCCGAGATGAGTGTTATCAAAAATTATTTGTGCGAAAAACGACAGCAAAATTCTCTTACACTATAAGCTGCCAATAATTCAACTATCAAAACTTTCGGTACTAAAACATGAAAAATAGATCTCGCATAAACAAGACAATTTACATGGAAGTTCATTATCGCGGATGTTAAACATTCAATTATCGGCGCAGATTATCTTACTTAGTTTAACTTGCTGATCTTCAAAACTATTGCAAACAAACCAAAACTTACAAAACAATTCAAATCGAATATCTAATATTACTATTCAACATTTGACATGCTTTACACAACTTTTAACAAAATTTCCTTCTCTATCTTCACCTTTTAAATCTAAACGTCAAATTATGCACAATTTCAAACATTGTGTCATCGCTAAAAATGAATTCGATAAAATGTTGAAAATGGGAATCATTCGTCCATCCTCTAGTAACTGGGCTTCGCCATTACATATGGTTAAAAAAAGATTGGCGAATGGCGACCTTGCGGAGACTATAGAGCTCTCAATGCCATCACTGTTCCTGATCGTTATCCGATTTCCCATATTCAAGATTTTACAACAAATTTATACAATTCAAAAATATTTTCAAAATGAGATCTTGTAAAAGCGTATCATCAAATACCAATGGACGAAAAGTCCATTCCCAAAACAGCAATAACCACGCCTTTCGCTCTATTCGTATACTTAGTCATGCCATTTGGTTTGAGGAATAGCGCTCAAACTTTTCAACGGTTCACTGACAATGTCGTCAGAGGTTTAGATTTTTGCTTCGCATACATTGACGACCTCCTTATTTCTAGTAGTTCTCTCGAACAACATTTGAAACACTTAGAATTAGTTTTCCAAAGACTTGAAAAACATGGCATATTAATCAACCAAAATAAATGTTAATTCGGAGTCCAAGAAATCGAATTCTTAGGACACAATATTTCAGCAAATGGTATTCAACCAGTAAAATAAAAAATTGACACAATAAATAAATTTCCTTTACCTTCAACTCAACAAAAATTAAGAGAATTCCTCGGCCTCATAAACTTTTATCATCGCTTTATCCCTAACTGTGCAATAATATTAAAACCCATTAATTTTCTCATAACATATAAACCAAACAGCTCAAAAGAAATCATTTGGTCTCCAGAAGTAAACAAAACTTTCAAGGCCATTAAAAAACAATTAATAAATTTAGTAACACTCACATTTCCTGCATACAATGCCCCAATATCTATCATAGTAGATGCTCCAGACACAGGAGTGGGCGCAGTCTTACAACAACATGTAAAGGTAGCCTGGCAACCAATAGCTTTCTTTTCCGCCACTTTCACCCCTACATAGAAACGATATAGCACATTCGGCCGTGAGTTACTAGCTATGTATCTGGCAGTGAAAAAGTTTAGATATTTCGTAGAAGGAAGAAACTTCTTCATTCCGACAGATCATAAACCTTTGACTTTCATGGCTCACAAAATTTCCCAAAACTACACCGCCAGAAGAATTAGACAAATAGAGCTTATTTTACAGTTAACCAGCGACATCAAACACGTATCGGGAAAAACAACGCAGTAGCCGACGCATTGTCCAGAATCCAAATAAATTCAATACATACAGACAAAAACATTGATTATATCAAAATCGCAACAGCACAGGAAACCTATAAGGAACTACAGGAAAACAAACATTTACAATTTAAAAACGTAAAACTTCCAAATTCTAACTATACTTTAGTTTGAGATATATCTACCGGTAAATACCGACCATATATACCAAAAGAATTCCAAATGACCATTTTCAATTATTTCCACTTACTATCCCATCCAGGAATAAAAACAACAACAAAATTAATAAATTCTAAATTCGTTTGGTATAACATGAATAAAGACATACAATCTTGGACAAAACAATGCGTACACTGCCAACGTTCAAAAATAACAAAAAATACCCATGCTCCACTCCAACCATTTTTCGAACCAAACAGCCGTTTCGACAACATTCATACCGACTTTGTTCATTTACGTAATTCACAAGAATTTTCTCATGTACTCACAAGCATAGATCGGGTTACACGATGGCCAGAAGCAATTCCAATCAAAGATTGTAACACACAAACAATAGCTGAAGCATTAGTAAACAATTGGATATCTAGATTTGGAGTTCCTTCTGTTATTACAGCAGACAGAGGGAAACAATTCGAATCAGCATTATTCAAAAATTTACTCAAATTATTAGGTGCACATCACATAAAAACCACAGCATACCATCCACAATCAAATGGCATGATTAAGAGATTCCGTAGATAGCTAAAAACTTCCATAAAAGCATATAATAATCTAACAGATTGGATAACTAATTTACCAATTATCTTATTAAGTCTTCGCACAACCTGTAAAGAACCTATTAAATGCAGTCCAGCAGAACTAGTCTATGGCATCAAATTACACATTCCAGGCGAATTCTTTACACAATCACCAATAATTCCAGACCCTAACATCCCCCAAGCAAATAATCAGCAAATTAAAGCATACAGCCCCAACCTTAAAAAACAAACCACATTTTATAAACCCAGATCTATTTTGCACATCCCATGTCTTTATAAAACAATGCAATAAGCCCCACCTTACAACAACCTTTCGATGGACCTTACAAAGTAATTAAACGGTACAATTTTTTTAAAAAAAATTTAATAAAAGATAAATTAGACACCGTATCAATTGACAGACTAAAATCTGCATATTTAAAAGAACCGCGCATTTTTGAAAACACTCGTTCTTTCTCCTCAGGTCCCCCAAATAATGTTACTTAATTTATATCATTCTTTGTAAAATGACTAGTAATGAAATACCTTTCATTACCTGTCATTAATTTTTCTTTTCTTTAAGGAGGGAGATATGTTACAGCTACATCTAGCAACCACATATTCCATTTTTATGAATGTTCTATCAAGTGACCGGACAACAGTTGAATGTTGTAAATAAATAAAGTGTTTTTCGAGTATCGTTTTCCCTTTCAAATTCATTTGTGTTTTTTATTTAGATTATACAAGTTTAAAGTTTTTACGTTTTTATACAAGTATAGAGTGTATTAAATATCGAACCAATATTTGCTATACTCTACACACACACATTTAAAAAGTTTAAAGTTGTTGGTAATAAACTCGTATTGAAGGCGAAAATTTTCACTAATTCTTTAAGCGAGTTTGTTATAGGTTTAAAAGCATCTTCTAATATTGCTTCACTAATCATTTTATTATGTTTTAAGGCATTAAATTTTTCTTTCAACAATTTACTTATTTTAATTATTTCTCTAATCGTTATTTTATTACTCATTTTATATATAAATTTTTAGTATTATACAAATGTATTTTTTTAATTATTTTATATTTTATAACAATTTTGATTCAAATGTGTAATATCAGCACAAATGAAGTAGCCTTGATTATAAATATAATTAAGTATTTTTTAAAGTTTTTAATAAAATTTGTTAGATGTCTTGTTTGTTTTTTCTCCTTCCTGTATAACCATAAAAATAATTAGTAAATATTACCAAAATTTATTTATAAATATCTTACATTTAGTAAAAACACCAATTTTACTGATTTATTATAATTCGTTTTAAGCAGAAGTTAGTTTAAGAAATCTATCCAATTTTTTTCGATAACGACCTTCTTTTTCACTATCTTTATCTATAACTGCAAACCCATATTTATATCTCCAACAATTTATATAAAATTTGTTATATATTTATTTATTAAACGACATGTCCGTATTCACATGATCATTATGTATATATATATATATGTTGTAAATTTGTTTTATCTTGTTTAAATAATATAATAAAATTGGTATTATCTCTAATTAAATGTTTAGGTGCTTTTACGTATGTTTGAGCAAGATAAAATGAGTTATCACAATTATGTTTTCCCATTGAAAAAAATCTCTCATACAATCTTGTTTATCACATATTACATCGTCAAAAATTATAACTGAAAATGGTTTTGCTTCAGATGGTTTTATAACGTCGCTGTTTTCATTATAAGAAAAAAAACCTTACCATCAACTTTTGATATAAATTTTTCAAAAAAAAAATAAATATTTTGGTTGTTGTAATGATTAGGAGTATAAGAAAATATTTTTAAACTTAATCCATTTGCATGTGTAAGCAAACTAATTAAAGTATTTGTTTCCCAAAATTACTAGGACCAACTATTATACACCTACCACTATTTGGTAATAATTCACCATGTTTTTTTACTACTTTATTTGATTGTATAATATCAAAGTTGTTGATGAGAAAACGTTGTTTTTGTTTTACAGATTTCATATTGATGACTGGTTTAATATATATACACAACTTTCCTATATATATATATATATATATATATATATATATATATATATATATATATATATATATATATATATATATATATATAAGTTACCACGGCCCAGACAGCTGAACTTGCAGATACTTGACACCTCAGTTCCTTTATATAAAAATGTAATTTCATATTCATAGAGTTAGTCAGAAACCAGTATTCTTGTAGTAATAAACGACATTATTGTACTCACATAAATAAAATTTCTTTTTAAAAACCCTTCATCGAACTTACAAAATATAACTGGCGCAGTCGCAACGGATCATTTTTGGGCGAATTTCCGCGCATAGTGAAATCCGCTTTCGTATCAACGATTAACCAAAAACCAGAAGGAAGAAAAGAAACAAGAAGAAAGAAAAGGTCCCAGTACGAGTCCAAGTTCAACACATCTACGAGAGAACATCGTGACGTGCAGAACCAGGCCTGACGAATACAGAGCTGACCCCAGGATTCGACACTACCCATGGACAGAGTAATTCTTCTATTGTGAGTAACACATGTCAGATAATTATCAATACCACTCAGACTCAGATTCTGATCGCGATACCCCAAACACTACCAAAGAATCCTCTGACTCAGAACCCGAATTTCCCTTCGAAATTACTTTTAGCCCCAATTTAAATAAAATTAATAAAACAAAAATGGCACCACCTGTAGCACAAGCGCAGGAAGCTGTACCTGTACCCCCGCCAAAATTAGAAAAGTATTATTTAGACATGATACCCGAATTTTATGGCGACAGTAAATTATTAGCAAGATTCATCGAAATCTGCGAAAAATTAGTTAAAAAATTCTACAATTTGGTTGACACGACAGATTTTCAAAATGAATTCTTGATGTCAAGCATACTTGCCAAAATAAAAGGCGATGCCGCGATTAATATTGCAAGCACCACAATTGGAAAGTGGGAAGATTTGAAACATGCACTATTAAATGCGTATTCCGATAAACGTGATTTATACACCTTAAACATAGAAATTACAGAACTACGACAAGGAAACGAAACAGCATTTGATTTTTATAATCGTGTTCAGCACGTTCTAAACTTACAAATATCGTATATCAATAATCAAGTTGTCGAAGAAGCTAGAGCTATTTTAATCAGCTATTTTCAAAATTATTCTCTTAGAATATTACTTCGTGGACTCAAAGAGCCATTGGGAACTCTTATGAGAACCAAAGACCCAAAAGATATGAATAGCGCACTAAACATGTTAACTAATGATTTTCAATTAGAAACACATAGCCGTACACATGCAAATACACAATTCAAAAATAACACACATCACACTCAACAACCTAAACCAAAACAAATTAACCATACCCAATATAGACAAGTACAACACCCTCAATTAATGTACAGACCTACTCCACCTAACATCCAAAATTTTAGACCCACTAATAATCAATTTTCTAATCAACAATATAATAAACCTTTCAACAATCACTATCCAAAAAATCAATTTGTCAAACCCAATAACCAACCCCAGCAAAATGTTTTTAAACCAAATCCAAATTTTAAACCTTCCAAACCGACGCCTATGAGTGTCAGCACCAGGCAGTCGATGACACCACGCGCGAATTCTAATCCTTATCGTCCGCAGCAATTCTTCCATTCCCAAAACAGACCCAACGTTATCGCTGAAGAACTGTTTAATACCGAAATAGACGAGTATACGGAATTCGAAATTAATGAACAAAACGTAGATTATTGCGAAAATGAACCCAATTCAGATTACTACGTAACCGAACCCGATCAAGACGAACAAACCGATTTTTTTCCTGTAACAGCCTCGGAACAAACATTGAACTAATGAATGTAATTCACAATCACAGCGAACTACCATTCATTATTTTCCCGGAAATGAATCTAAAAGCCCTAATAGACACTGGCAGTACACGTTCTTTTATAAATCCAACTATTGCAAATAAATTCTTTAAAAATAAAATTAAAATTGACCCATTCAAAATTACCACTGCACATGGAACATCTGTTGAAAATTATAGTATTATAATACCCTCTTCAAAATTATTCAACTCACCCAATACCTTGTTAAAATATCATTTATTTAATTTCCATCAAAATTTTGATATTCTATTAGGACTAGATAATTTAAAAATATTAGGCGCAACCATCGATTTGACTAACGATAAAATAATTACCCCCAATCAGGAAATAAGAATTTATTATCATAAAATACTCCCGAAATCTCACTACATAAAAATTCCACCTAAATCGGAAAAATTCTCTAAATTATTCGTTCACAACATCGAAAATGGTGAAGCATTCATCCCCGAAACTAAAATAAGCAATATAATTATTCCAGAAGGTCTCGCTAAAATTCAAAATTATGAAATTATTTATCCAATTATAAACTTAGGTGAAAATGAAGAAATTTTAAATTCAGTAGATTGTGTAAAAATCCACCCATTAAACAATTTTGAAATAAATAATTTAAATTTTGAACAAAATGAAATAAAAAAGGAATTAGATATGAGTAAAATTAGACTTGACCATACAAACGAAGAAGAGAAACATGAGATGACAAAACTGCTAACTGAGTATTCTGATATCTTTCACTATGACAATGAACCTTTATCTTTTACTAATGACGTAAAACATTTCATTCGCACGAAAGATGAGATCCCCGTTTATGCTAAAACTTATAGATACCCCGAAATACATCGCAAAGAGGTACAAAGCCAAATTAACAAAATGCTAGATCAAAACATAATCCGTCCATCCCATTCACCCTGGTCATCCCCTGTATGGATTGTCCCTAAAAAGACAGACGCATCCGGCAAAAAGAAATGGAGACTTGTAATCGACTACCGAAAATTGAATGACAAAACGATTGACGACAAATATCCCATACCCAACATTAACACGTTACTTGACAAACTTGGCAGATGTCAATACTTTTCGACTTTAGACTTAGCCTCAGGATTTCATCAAATTGAAATGAATGAATCCGATATTCAAAAGACCGCCTTCAATACAGAAAACGGACATTACGAATTTTTGAGAATGCCATTTGGACTGAAGAACGCGCCCGCTACTTTCCAAAGAGTAATGGACAACGTTCTACGAAATTTAGTAAATGAAATTTGCCTCGTTTATTTAGACGATGTAATTATTTTCAGTACATCCCTTCAGGAACATATACAAAATTTAAGAACAGTATTTAATCGTTTGAAACAAGCAAATTTAAAAATTCAACTAGACAAATCTGAATTTTTGCGAACAGAAGTAGCATACCTTGGACACATAGTAACACCCGACGGAGTAAAACCCAATCCTGACAAGATCCATGCCATCCAAAATTATCCATTACCCAAAAATACGACCGAAATAAAAGCATTTTTAGGACTTTTAGGATATTACAGAAAATTTATTAACAATTTAGCACAACTCACAAAACCCATGACTAAATGTTTAAAGAAAGGCGCTACTATTAAATATAACGACCCCCAATATATTCAATGTTTCAATACCTGCAAAAAACTCCTAATGAATGACCCCATCCTACAATACCCGGACTTTAACAAATCATTTAATCTCACCACAGACGCGAGCGATTATGCCTTAGGAGCAGTGTTATCACAAGGCCCTATTGGTTCCGATCTACCTATTGCTTACGCTAGCAGAACGCTTAATAGTACTGAACAAAACTACAGTACTACGGAAAAGGAATTATTAGCCGTAGTATGGGCAACTAAATACTTTCGAAGATACCTTTACGGACGAAAATTCAAAATTATAACAGACCACAAGCCATTACAATACTTACATTCATTAAAAGAACCCCATTCCAAATTAATGCGTTGGAGACTTAAACTAGAAGAATATGATTACGAAGTAATTCACAAAAAAGGTTCCCTGAATACAAATGCAGATGCGCTCTCACGCATCGAACTAAATGTAAACTCAGTAGATTCAGACTTCCAAAATCTTTACGACCTTATAGAAAATTTTAATGATAGCTATAACCCCGACGACACCCAATCTCTAATAGTTCAACCAGATGAAGATGAACCCAAAGATCCTGAAACCGACCAAACCATTCATTCAAATCCCGAGAATCCCATAATTGGCATAACAATTACTGAATCCCCAGTAAATGTCGGCAAAAACCAAATTTTTATAACTCAGGTTAAACATTCTCCATCTAAGCCAAAAATTAAGAAATTTCATGTTGACAAAATGAGAATCTATCTTCAAATATCTGAAATAAATTTTGAAAATGAGATTGTTAAATTCATTAAAGAATACATCCAACCACGTATTAAATATTATTTATACTTTGAAAGTCCCATTTACGAACAATTTAGTAATGTTTTACAAAAGTATTTTAAAAACTCTGAAATCATGTTTATCAAAAGTAATTCAAAATTAATAGATGTAGAGGAAGATGATGAAATTTTACAAGTCATTAAAAACTATCATGAAGGAAAAACGAACCACCGCGGAATTAATGAAGTCCACACACAAATCAAGAAGCGATACTATTGGCCAAATCAATTAAGAACTATAACAGACTTTGTAAATAAATGCGAAATCTGTTTGGCAGCGAAATACGAAAGAAATCCTATAAAACCCAAACTTAATATTACCCCTACTCCTAATAAACCTTTAGATATTATTCACATAGACACACTCACCCTAGAAAATACTAAATTCCTCACCATCATTGACGCATTCTCCAAATATGCACAAGCATATAAAGTGAACTCTACCAATGCTATTGAAATATCTAATAAATTAACACAATTCTTCTCTCATCACGGCGTACCAAGATTAATTATTTCAGACAATGGACTTGAATTTAAAAATAATATTGTGAAAGAACTACTAGCCCTTCACAAAATTGACATACACTTTATTTGTTCACAAAATCCAAATTCAAACGGATTAGTCGAACGTTTTCACTCCACATTAATAGAACACATCCGTTTATTTAACTTGCAAGACAATTTCAAAAAAGAACTAATAGAAGACAAAGTTAACTATGCAATTTTGGCATACAACAACACAAACCATAGCACTACTAATCTAAAACCTGTAGAAATTATTAATGGACATCTTGAAACAAATTCACCACTAGACCTAGAACTCGAAAAACAAATAACACAAGATTATATCCAGAAACATAAAGAAAAGACCAAACTCGTGTACAAAAATATTAACAACAAATTACAAATGGATAAAACTAAAACAATAACAAAATTAAATGAAACACGAGAAGAACTTCCTATAATACCTGAAACAGTTTATGTTCACAACAAACAGAAAGTAAACAAAACTAAAAACCCAAAATTTAAGAAAGAAAAAACTAAAAGAATTAATGAAAACTTAAAAACCGCAGAAATTGATACCGAAAATAACGATAAGAAACAATCTAAAATTCACCTAGCAAACATAAAAAGACCCCGCAAAATAATTAACGAATATCCCGCAATTCCAGGTCCCTCTACTTCGCGTACTCGTACGGAATAGATATCAAGGACATCACCCTTAACCCAGGACTATTGACTATTAACCTCGGACATGCAAAGCTGCAAAGAACTCAACATACTTTCGTACATTTTTACGACTTACAACCCCTCAAGTTACAATACGAAAATCTTAATAAACAATACTTAAATCTCATACACACAATAAACACGGACAATACAGTCACTGCAGACTACGAAAATAACAACAAAATCGTGGAATACATACAAAGTAATATTAATGAAAAATTTAATCATTTTTCTACACACTCTAGAACTAGACGAGGTATATTTAATGGATTAGGAACAGTATTAAAATCTATAACCGGAAATTTAGACGCTGAAGATGATAAGAGATACACTGAAATTTTAAAACACTTACAAGAAAATCAATCCAAATTAAATAATCAAATAAAGCATCAATACTCTGTAAGTCACCAAATGATAGAATATTTCAACAAAACTGTCGACACTATCAGGGAAAACGAAAATATTTTAAAATTAAAAATTGAACAACTTATGCACATTGTTATATCTGGAGACAAAAATAATAATAAATTATTAATTAAAGACATTTATAACCAATTAAACACTCTGTACACTATGACATTCAATACTTTACAAGATATTGAAAATTCTTTAACCTTTTGTAAACTTCATACCTTGCATCCAAGCATCATCAAGTCTCACGACCTATATAAAGAATTAAACAAAATTTCAAAATTTTATAATGACGAATTACCATTCGAAATAAATCAAGAAAATCTTTTAGAAATAGAAAAATTAATTTCTGTTAATTGCAAATTGCAAAATAACAAAATTGTATACTTTATAGAAATTCCTATTAATTATGAAACCCAGTTTGAACTTATCCACCTAATTCCAACCCCCACAAAACACAATTCCGACTTTGTTACTATCATTCCTAATAGCGAGTATATTCTGAAATCTGAAGATGGTCATTTAAGATCTTTATACGATATGTGCACTCGCAATAAAGAAAATACTTATCAATGTCCCAATAAAATTAAGGAAATTACCGAAGATTCCTGTGAGAAGAATTTTATTCTACAAAACAACGTCGAAAATTGTCATTTCATTAAATTAAATATAAAGAAAAATCACATTGAATACATCGAAGAAATTAACCAATATTTAGCAATTTTTCCATACCCTGAACATTTACAAGCCAAATGCAATCAAGGCGACAGCATAAGCGACATACAAGGCATACTTTTGATTAAAGAAGACAACTGTAAACTTCAAATCAAAAATAAAAATTTACTTTTCAAACAAGGCACATTTGGTAAACCCTTAGTAATCGAAAATTTCGAAATTAATTACAATATTACAAAAATTCCAAAAATGGCTATCGAACTAAACTCCATCAACGATTTAAAACCAATAAACAAGTTCGATGACACATTATACTATAATAATGATCAAATTAAACCAGAAGACTTCAACTACCCATTGTGTGCACTGTACATAATTTTCATCATCGGTGCCATCATCACCGCTGTAGTCTACTTCCGAAAGACGTTCCTCAAGAAAAAAGAAGAACCCAAGGACGAAGACATCGAACTTCAATCGCGAACTTCATCCCCTAGGTCGGCGCTGAAGCTCCCCGACGAAGCTCAATTCTAGCGAAGGAGGAGTTACCACGGCCCAGACAGCTGAACTTGCAGATACTTGACACCTCAGTTCCTTTATATAAAAATGTAATTTCATATTCATAGAGTTAGTCAGAAACCAGTATTCTTGTAGTAATAAACGACATTATTGTACTCACATAAATAAAATTTCTTTTTAAAAACCCTTCATCGAACTTACAAAATATAACTTATATATATATATATATACTTAGTCTTAAAGAAAATTTCAATTACATATACCTGGTTATCAATATTGCGATCCTGGAACTAAATTAGAAAAAAATATTAAAAAGGGGTGATACAGGTATAAATAAATTAGATAATGAAAGAGTAAAATCAAAGGACGCATCATTCAGTGAAAAAATTGCTGCTTGGACAATAACAAACGCTATGAAAGCAAAAATAAAACTTGGAATGGGTATTAAGAAAAAAAAATGTAAAAAACAACGCATAATAAAAGCACCTAAACATGGTGGGTTTTTGCCATTAGTAGCGGCAATTGCACCATCCATTTTGAAAGGTTTAGCAGCTGGTTCTACAAGTTCTGCTGCATCATATGGTGTAAAAACTTATGGGCAAAGGTTTATATTTAAAACCGTATAAACGTGGTTCTGGTATTAAAAAAAACAAAAAAACTGCCAAAAAAAGCATTAAGTAGTAAAGATATGTCAATACGCTTGTATTTATAATATAAAGTTTTGTCGCGGTGTTTATATGCGAGATAAATTATCCAAAAAAACATTAAAAAAAGAGTGTGCTATTATAAATTTAGATTCTCAAGAAAGGTTCTAGAACACTTTGGGTGGCATACATAAAACAAAATAAATTGTGAAATATTTTGATAGTTTTGGAAATTTACCATCACTACTAGAACAAATAAATTATTTTAAAAAAACTAATAAAATTACATATAATTATAAACGTTATCAAAAATTTAATTCTTACAATTGTGGTCATCTATGTTTAAATTTTTTAAATAAATACACAAAATTTTCTAATTTAGTTAAATCATGGATTCGATGACAATATCACTTGTTAGTAATAGTACTGCAATAAGTGTAGATTATTTTCCTGCAATTGATTTAGAAAATGGTGAATATGAATTAGGCTTCATAAATTTTCAAGAATATATGTCAATTCCAAATATTGACGTAACTAATAATAAGTTTTATTATCGAGATAAAACTAGTAAAAATAAAGAACTTCAAAGAATTACAATACCTGTAGGATCATATGAGATTGAAGACATCGAAGCTTTTTTTAAAAAAGAATTATGTGATCCCAAATATGTTTCTAATAACAATTTTTATACTAATAAAATAATAAAAGAAAAAAATAATGAAAAATTTTTTGAGAAAAAAACTTTAAAAGCAAATAATGATACGTTACAATGTGAACTCATAAGTAGTGTTACTATTAATTTTATACAAAAAATTTCATTGGATCTTTATTAGGTTTTAAAAAACGAATATTAGAAAGTGTAACACATGAAAAAGATTTACCTGTAAATATAATGAAAGTAACTATAATTCAAGTAGAATGTAATATTATAACAGGATCTTATAAAAATGGGTCTCCTGTATATATTTTAAATGAATTTTATCCAGCAGTTGAACCAGGATATAAAATTAATGAAACACCAACAAATGTTATTTACTTACCTGTGAACATTCAGCTAATACGCAACCTTAGTATAAATATTAATGATCAAAAAGGAAAACTTATAAATTTTTAAGAAGAAGAAATAATTATTCGATTACATTTAAGAAAAAAAAAATAATATAAAAGAAAGAAAAACGGAAAAATATGTATTAGTTTTTTTATTGGTTAACAAAGCGAAATAATTTATTCTGTTGTAATGGGTATACATTATAAAAGAACACAGGAAACGGCAAACCAAGTCAGTTTTTCCTCATCCATGAAAGAGTTAACAAGAGAAATTATTGCATTTTTAAAATCACTTGGTTTACGCATACGTGTGAAAAAAAGAAAAAATGAATAATATGTTAAATGTTACATCAAATGTTGTATTTGATAAGGCCGTAACCTGAAAAGAAGTACATAGTCAGCATCCACTCTTAATATCTGCATTTAATAACAGCGATAAAATTAGAATACAAATTCAACAACAGGATTTATATACATTACCACATGAAGGTTCTTTATATATTAAAAGAAAATTATTAAAAGAAGATAATTCCGCACCTCCTGTTGGTACAAAAATAACAAAAAATGGAATTGCATATTTATTTGATGAAATTAAATATTAAATTAACAGTGTAGAAATTGATAAAACAAAAAATGTGGGGGTTACTTCCACACTAAAAGCTTATGCTTCTTTAAACAAAATTGAAAGTGATTCACTTGAAAATGCTAGGTGGGGGTTTGATATTAATATTTTAGAAAATAATTGTAATTTTAATGTATCTATTCCATTAAAATTTTTATTAAAATTTTTTGAAGATTATAAAAATATATTAGTAAATGTTAGACAAGAATTAGTATTAATAAGAGCAAGAAATGATAATGATGCTTTTATATTAACGGGAAATTTAAAGTTTAAATTAAGAAAAATATTTTGGAGAGTTACACATGTTTGTGTTAATGATGAATATAGATTACGATTATTAAAACATAATCCGAAGAGAAAATCCGTAAACGCACACTTTCCAAAGCGCGTACCCCAGGCCCCTAGAATAAATGTACAGTATTCCAGCGGAAGCTAAAAATTTAACCAAAAAAATCGAATTACCGTAACTGTTGTTCAATTGAAGATAACATAGAAAATGTATATATAATTTTGAAGGAAATTTAATACAATACAATATACAAGTAGAGACAAATAAAATGCATTTAAAAAATTTCTTTTGGAGAAGACTTTTTATTCAGTCAAAGAATTCTTATCAATATGACAAATAACGGGGTCCACATTAAAAAAACCTCCTATATATTTTCTGTGTTACCATTACCATATTATTTTTGTTAATCTGACATATTCTATACATGTATCTACACTGTCGATGGAATAAAGTATTATTATTATTATTATTATTATTATTGTTATTATTATTATTATTATTATTATTATTATTATTATTATTATTATTATTATTATTTTATTACTATTATTATTATTATTATTATTATTATTTTATTGCATTATTTATTTTAGATATAGTTTATTTAGATTAAAAAGAATTGTTTTATTTTATAATTATGTATATTTTTTAATATTAAGTGTAATTATTAAACAAATACAGATTTGCATAATTATTAATAAAGGTGTTTAATAAATATAATAAAAGTAAAGCACTAATGAATATTGTCACATTAATAACAAAATAAAAAAAAATCGGATCACAGTTGACCCTATTGTGGGAATCCAAGTTATAACAATTTTAATCAGGCAAGAAATAAGCAACAAAATTATAAAATTAAAGAGGACCGTGTTCTTTCACTATGCACACCTAGGATTAGGTTTTGTACGATATTTACATCGATTTCTCGGATTTTTCCAAATATCGTCGAAAATCCGCCTCATATGGTCTCCATATCCTCCAGCGTAACCTTTTAGAGATAAAAGAGCCCAAAACTCGTCTACGGGACGCAACTGCGTTTTCATTTTGCGGAACAAATGGTAAGTTTTGGTCAAGAGTACACCGATAATTGACTAACGAAATCGGTCGGTTAAATTAGCAAACAATTTCTATTTTACAAGACTATTTTAATGAGCGCAAAATTTAATTGTTTCAACCACTGGTTTTCAAACTGTGGGGACCAACTTTGTTATTTTTAATGGGGTCATATATTTTTTATTAATTTATTAGATACAAAATTTTATTCTGAATTCAATGATACAATATTTTCATACTCTTACATTACGATTTTTTTGAGAAATGTGCATATAAAATTTTAAAAAATATGATTAAAATGTGACTATAATTAGAGGTCCAAGAATTGAAAAATTGTAACAAGGCGAGAGTAAGAGTAATAACAGATAAATAACTTTTTATAATCTTTTCTAAATTTTTGTTGTAATAAACATCAAGTGTCATAAATGTAAGTGTTCATTAAGTGTGAAGTGTATGTGTGTTCTTCCTTTCGTCAGTCAGTGTGTCATTGTTGGAGTAATCAGGAGTATGCAGTATCATCATCCTCTAGGAGACCCCCCTCGTGTTACAACATGTTAGTTTTCTTACATAGATATAGTACGCCATGAAAGAAATAGGTCAATATGTTATGCGCGTTGACAGCTCGGTTAACATTTATGATCAATTGACAGACGAAAATATTCACTCCTTTCTGCTAGGGCACTCTAAATATATGTAAAAAAAATAGCATGTATTCTTTTTTTCCATTCGTGGCACTCTCATTATAGTCATATTTTAATCATATTATTATAAAATTTTATGTGCATATTTCTTTAAAAAATCGTTATGTGAGGGTATGAAAATATTATATCATTGCATTCAGAATAAAATTCTCTGTCTAATAATTAAATAAAAAATATATGATCCCATTTAAAATAACAAAGTTCGTGCCCACACTATGAAAACTATTGGTTAAAAATAATAATAATTTGACGCTCATTAAAATAGACTAGTAAAATAGGAATTGTTTGCTAATTTAACTGACTTTGTAGCTCTTATAATTCTCGATTTAGCAATAGTGTACCAATTAAATTGAACATTCTGTTTATATGTATGCATGTATATGAGATGAGATGATTGCACCTGCTTCCTACGAGCGCCCCGTTTCTGCAAACAAATAATTTTAAGAATGTAAATGTATATTATTTTGTTGTGTTATTATGAAATATATTTATAAAATATAATGTAAATTTTGAATGCTATTATAAGAATTTGAATTGAGGTGAACTACTAACTGATTCTTGAGCATAATTTCATATTGATTTTGTAAAAAAACTTTGCGTGTGTAATGGCATTTTCACGACAAAAATTAAAATTTGGAAAAGGCGGCTCCCTGACAAGAATTTAATAAGTGCACACGGTATAATTTTATCGACAACATCCATAAGAAAACTTGTTAACCTTATCGCAAACTCCGCTTCCTACATAGAGAATATTTCTACTGTGAACGCATGCAAATTTTTCTGTATTTCTACCCGTATTTCTGATATAATGATCTCCATATTATCGTGGTTTTAAATAGCCTTGGGGCTGTATGAGTGATATTTCTGTTCTGCATGCATATTATATTATTGCCTTATGAATAAATTACGTGTTTGTTTGTTTACATACACTAGAATTTGCTCATAAATTTAATTGTTTGTTAGATTCCTGTACAGTACACATTCACAAATACATACAAGTAACTATTTAATGAAAAATGGTAAAAGGTAGTACACAATTAGTCTTTGATAATTGTACAAATATGTGTTATCATGTATTACATTCCTTTAACTAATGCTTATATCTCACATTTTATTTTTTCGCCTCAAACCTTTTATATTACAAAAATACATTGCCTCTTAAAACTGCCTGTATTTGAATCCCGAGAACTATCAGAGATACGATGTCGGTTAAATGGAAAGTTTTTATGCGCGTTTGGGGGGCCGGGCCATCTCAGATGTGCTTTTGTTTTCCAAAAAAATATATACTAGATAATAACAAAAATCTGAGTTCTGTTGTTTTTCTTTTTCAAAGAACATCTAAAGTATTATTAATCGAGCAATGTGTTTCAAATATAACAAATAGATATTTTTATTTCTTATCTTGGGAATTTACAGAGTAATTTTTTTCATACGCCACTGGTTAGGCAATAGAAGTTATTTAAAAATTAAACAATCAACAAAATTAATCTTTTCGCCAACATCCAGTGCCCTATGATATTTTTTTAAAAACATCCACAATATCCAAATGAGCTCACACAATTCCATTTAACTGGTATCGTATCTCTTATAGTTCTCGAGATTCCAATGATGGCAGTTGTAACACGAGGGGAGGCAAAACACCCAATGCTAATGCTTATCCCGAAAGATGACAACTTTATCTGACAGGTAGACGATTGATTGATTGATTGGAGTCCCCTGTCTTGAGAAAGTACACACACCCTGTCACTTGGATGATAAATGATAAACACTTATTTTATGAACATGGATATTATTTAGAACTAATACTATTTTATTTACACATATTCAATTAATATTTACAATTACACTAAACTTATCATTGACTGAACTAAACATAACTTAAGTCAAAAGATGCCGATGCACCTTTAGGCCAAAATAATCGCGTTACGCAGTGCGCGAGCCAAAACTCAAACTCTACATATTTACTAATTGAGTAACTAATACCTACTTTTCAAATTTATTCCATAATAATACAAATCAGACTATCTAACTGAAAACAAAACTATCTTCTTTATGGAATGCTGTCTAAGAGGTGTAGAGTATCATGTGGCATCCAACAAAACATCAACCTTGCACGTAGGCTTCCAATAACTTCTAGATTTAATTGTCAACAATAAATGTCTAGGACGCTGACATCTCTAGTCTACACAAACCGCTGTAGAAAAATAATAATTATTTATAAACAGAATTTTGACTAAAGATAATTTGAAATTTTATTTCACAAACCATAATTTAGAAAAGGTTATAAAAGTTATTTATTTATAGCTCTGCACTTACCTTGTCACACTATGCTCTTTTTACGACATGAATATACCGCAAAATTGATATATTTATTCCTAAGACCTGCTCACTTAAGAATCTGCAAACATATAACATAAAACATATTGAAACATGAGAAATAATACAAAAATGAGAATACTAGACACGAGTATTGCAAAAAATATGTCATTATATACCAATACACAACATAACAAATACAAAAAGCAAAAAAAAAACATAAGACGTTGAAAAACGAATAGCATAAACACAAAATTTTAAATGATCCAAGTACAAATATAATTTCATTGTACAAACTTACTAAAAAGGAAGAGGGTATGTTTTATTTCCCATCATACTTAATCAATTTTATAATCCTTATGCCCAGTTCCACCACCGACATTTAAATTTTAAACTTGGTTTTATTCAGTTATTCAATTTAATTTTAGACAATAGTTAAAAAATTATTAAATATTAAGGTAGATTAAAAAAATGCAAATCCAAGTTTTTCCTGGTGGCTACATCTCTTAATCGGTAGGATATAGTCTCAGTAATATATGACTCAAACAAGTGCTTGCATCACAAAATGCAGAGTAGAGGCAAAATTTTGCCTTTAACAACCGGACTACAGACCCAGGCCAGCAAATATTAGGAAGTTGCCATCAACCTGTCATGTGCCAATTTCAAAAATTGTTTTTATATCGAAAGGGTATTGTCGTTTTTATTTAACAGTATAATTTGATATTTATTACCTTATTTGTTCTGATTTTATTTTAATTTTATGCGTTGATGCATCTTGTGGTTCTATAATTATTATAGATATTAGTAATAGTTAGTGCCCTGGGTCGCTTATTAAAAGTAGCAGCAAATAAATCAGAAACTTGCCTCAGAAACTCGTATTGCACTTATGTAAATTATTTTTTCTTTATACATCATTTTAAACGATAACAATTTGATGACTCCCTATGTAATACATAAAAATAGTATATATATATATATATATATATATATATATATATATATATATATACATATATATATATATATATATATATATATATATATATATATATATATATATATATATAGTACTATTCCATATCTTAATACGTACAACATATTGAAAATACATAGCTAAATGTTTCATAATTGGTTTAAATTTGTTGAAAGGCTAATGAATGAAAAAAACAAAAAAAAATAATAAAATATGTCTTAGAATCAATCAAGTATCTGTAAGTGCAAGCAGGATTAACATTCTCGTTTAACCTTTAAATGATTTTTTTTTTATTTTACTCCATTATTCTCGAGTGAAACAATAGGACAGAATCAGGTCCGCATTGAGTTAGATTTGGAGGTCATGTGTACTGAAGACTGACGCCAAAGTCTAGAATTCATTCTCGGCTGGTGTAATTCATCAAGTCGTTCAATCCTTTTTTCCTCAGCGTCTCGACGCGCCAGCTTGGTTCGTTTCATTTTGCCATTGATCTCGTATTTTTATGACTCCTACACACGAAATTACTCCAAACGTGGCAGGACATCACACAGGAATTGCTTTTTACTTGTAAAGAAAAGGATAGTAAAATGATTTCATTTTATAGAATTTTTACATTTATTATTTGTAAACTGAATTAATCTATTCATTTTTACAAAAGAATAAATATGTACCTAATAACAATTTCTTATGTAATTTAACTCTATTTGATAATAAGTATTTATTTGTAATTATATGATAATCCTTTCGTGATTCTATTTCAAACTGATTGTGTTAATTTTCCTTCTTGAATCATGAGTTACTTTTTTGGAATTGATAGTTTTTCAATTTAACGATCTGTTGCATACGTAATATGGATGTTATCAAAAACACACGAAGGTATTTGCATGAAAAATTATATATAAAACCGTCTTGCATGTCTTCGATGGAAAGTTCACATTATTTATAGCAAATTACAAAGTTATGAGGTGTAAAAGTACATAGCTCCGCGGTGTAATACGAAAATGTAATTGAATTAGCCTCGAAACGATGAATATTTCTTGTCTTTATTCTCCTTTATGTCTGCCCTAGTATTTAATTTTCATGTTTTTTTAATGAGTTAGAGTAATTCAAAATGTTTAAATTAAGAACAATTCATTTATAATATCTTTCTCAAAAGCACATTTCATATTTTAAAAAGTTAATTTGATTAAATTTTTGCATGATTCGTTTTTACCTCCCACTACCCTTGGTAACGGAGGTATAGAGATCATACTAAAAATCGCATATCGAGGTTTTGGTAAATATCCACGTTTTAAGGGTCCAAGAATCTAATTTTAACATTTTCACGATTATGTGTGAGTGTGTGTGTGTTTACGCTCTAACTCAAATACTATCATTTAGAATATTTTTAAACCTTGTATTTGTACCTTATTCTAATATGGAAAGAAGCCATTATATTTTAGTGTAAATCAGATATCGGAAATAGCACTTTAGCTCAAAATAGTTTTTCTACGAAAAATACCTTAAAATTTTATTTTTTCGAGATTTATATTATCATAAAAGTTAATGATTATTAAATTTACTATTGGTTTGCATTAATACTTTTTCCATATTTTATGAATAAGTATTTAAAATTATCTATAATGTAAATCACTGAGCCTGCGCTTCAAACAAACACAACTACATGATTTGACAGTTCATATCTCAAATGTATGTAACTGACAGATAAATGTCACTGTCGTAGAACTAATCATTTCAAATTAATAATGGCAACGTTTTTAAAAGAAAATAGTAAATACAATCATAGTCATGGAATGGATTTCAATACAGTTTCTAGTAGAACTAAATATGTAAGTATGTATATTTAAAACAAGGAAAGAAAGAAAAGAATGCTAGCCGGCGGGATTTGAACCCACGATTTCAACATTTGTACTGTTGCGTGTTATCAACTGCACCACGGCTGGGCTGCAAATCCGCCAGTCTATACAATCTTTTCTTAAGTTATATTCTCATAGCCTTGTGTATGACACCCGCATCACATGTTAGGTGTGGGGAACATGAATTTATATAACACAAGTTCACTCAATGTACCCCCGACCTTGAAAGGATCTCTTTCAAAGAAGATAGATTTTACTAAAACTGAACTATACCTAAACTATGATTTATAATTATCGATTCTTTTTATATTCATATTAATTAGGTAGCACTGGACACAACACTAATCACGCCAGTTCACTACACTATAATTTCACTATCACTGATTGGAAGAGGACAGATTTTTGAAAATGTCCTCTTAATGATCTTGTTTGCAACCTTGATGTTAGTGACCCGTGCTGCTCCATCCTTGTCTGGAAAGATCTGGATTGCACGGCCCATCTGCCAATGTATCGGATTTTGGAGATCATCATTGATGATGACTAACGAACCTTCGCTTAGAGAAGATGTGGTCTTGTTCCATTTAGTCCGAACCTGAAGTTCAGTGAGGTATTCCCTACACCATTGCCGCCAGAACTATTGCTGGATGTGTTGGATGAACTGGAACTTCGACAATATATTTTCGAGTATTGATGATACATCGGGATCTGGCAATGCTGTTAATCGCCGCTCAATTAGAAAATGTGCAGGTGTAAGAGCCTGGAGGTCATTTGGATCAGATGCTAACGGGACTAAAGATCTAGAGTTAGGATGGCTTCAACCTGGGTTTTTCCAACCATTTTAATTAATTTTGTTTTAACTAATTTTACCCCCAAGTCCCACAATCCACCAAAATGTGGAACACTTGGCGGAATAAATTTCCAAGTTATACCTTCATTTGCAAGTGACTAAGCTATTTCCCCTTTATTTTAGGATAAGAACTTTGATAATTTAATGAGTACTTTATTTGCTGTTTTAAATTTGTTGCATTATCAGAATGTATAGTTAAAGGTCTTTCCCTTCTAGAGATAAATCGTCGAAAACTAGCCAAAAAATATTTCATGTTTAGCAATGTCAGAAGTTCCAAGTGTACGGCCTTTGTGCTCATTTAAATGAAAATGCAAATATAAGATTTTTGAAATTTTATTTAATTTTTTATTTTTTATCATTTTTTATTTTATTTTTTTTCCTTGATATGGTAAAGAATGGTCCAGAAAAATCTACACCAGTTTGTTGAAATGGCCAGGAAATTGAAGTTCTCTCTTAGCGCAAATTACGCATTTATATCTTCATTGGTCTCGGGTTGGCCTTAAAACATTTCACACAAGAGTAAATTATTTGCCTTAACGTTGTTCGAGCTGAGAGAGGCCAATAAGATTGCCTGATAGACGATAGCGTATGATAAAGTCCTGCGTGACCTAATCGCATATGTTCGTTTCTCAGTATCAGTCTGGTGATATGAGATTTTCCTAGTGGTATGGGATGTTTCTTCTCAAAGGTACAGTACGACTCTTCAAATCGTTAAAGTTAATTTGTCTTTATCAATACAGGGATTTATTGCGTGTAACTTACTGCTTGATGGGATCAATGTCTTGTTTCTGATACTATTCAAGAAAATTCTAGCTTTGTTTTAAGCCAATGCTTTTGTTCTGCTGTCAAAAATGATGGTTCATGCCACCAGATACTTCTCTACCCTAAATCTTCTAGATTCATTCCACACTATATTATATCGGCAGGATTCTGATTTGACGGTATGTGATTCCAATAGATGGTCTAGTCATTGATTGGACCTGAGAGACCCTGTTGCGATCAAACACTTGCAATGTATTGGCTGGAGAATTAATCCAATGTAAGACAATCTTTAAGTCGCACCACAAAACAATGTTATTAATCGAAAAAGTAAAGACCGATTTTATCCTTGTTATAAGTTGTGCTAACAAGTGTGTCGCACAGAATTCCAGTCTGGGGATAGTGAGCATTTTTACTGGCGCAACTCTTGTTTTTGCAATAAGAAGGTTAACTTGACACTCCCCTACCTCATTTATGCTCTTCATGTATAAACAACAATCGTAAGCATCTTGGAATGCATTTGCGAACCCATGTAATTCCATGGATGTGGGTTTAGTGCAAGTTATCTGATGTATAATTCTAAAATTATTTAATATAGATAACCTATCACAAAATGATTTCCATTTACTATATATATATATATATATATATATATATATATATATATATATGTCGCGGGGTAGTATCACTGGAAAACTATGTCGACCAACACTATTTCAGAACCACAGCGATAATATAAACGTGATGGTCTCAGCGAGGCAGACATGCACTCACTCCTGAGCACCGCTACACACTGATTCCATCCAAGCATTGTAGCCAAGAATGCTTGACGTTTCGATTACGACAAAACAATTAAAAGATTATAAGTGATTCATGTAATACTTGATTCATTAAATGATCGTTACGACATGCTTTGATATTACAATCTCCGACACGGCCATTCTGATGTTTCACACGTCCTCGTGTGAACTATCTGAAAAGAAGGAATTTATCCACAGTATTTTCGCTCGGCTATCTCCGACCAATAAGTGCTCAAATAGTTACAACTTTGTTCACATTTATATTAAGCTCAAAAATTTAGCTATAGTACACTAAATTATTTAATGGAGGCCTTTTTTACAAGACGTCAAACAAAACATAATTCTGTGACAGTACATTTCACCAGTAAATACATGACTACCAATATCAGTATTCAAGCATTGTTATAGCTTGTCCAACAGCGACAGACCATCATTGCTTAACAATCAATCGATCGCTATTCCATCTTCGCTTAACCAGCACAATAAACCATACCGCCATTGCTTACCCAGCAATGGAACACCCTTCCGTCATCGCTTAACCAGCTCGGAAAACCACACCGTCATTGCTTACCCAGCAATGGAACACTATTCCGTCATCGCTCATCCAGCTCAGGAAAACCACACGACAGAGGCACCTAGTTAGCATGTTACCTTCAGCAGAGGTATCACAGTAGCATACCGAAACACCATGACAGAGGCATCCAGTAGCATGTCATCTTCCATCACGGTTAATAATTCTAAAGAATTTAACGAAAATGTCCAATCTCCAGACCAACTCCTCAATTGCTCCTTAGCCACTTTTGTTATAAAAGTTTGTCGGCTCTTCAAAGTTTTAGTCACCCCTGTTGATTTTCAACGATCCACTCGATTAGCCTATCTAAATTGTGGTCTCAACCTCCAGAAGTTTCATTATTATACGCATGAACCGCTCTACTTAAAAATTAGAACATGGATTCAAGTGTTATGTAAATAATACGTAATACCAAATCGAAATAATCCGGCATGCTTAAACTTAAAGCAATTTGTTCCAGCGTCCATTTTGCTGCACTTAGGCGTCCCAAACATTAAGACAAACATTTGAAAAGCAAATCCCGTCTTGTCAGTCTTCTCTGCTTCTAATGGCTGACAGATTTCTGTTGCTCAATTGTTTTTCAGGTAAAACAGTCGGCTTCGCAACCGCGGCAAGCTTCAGTCCGGGCACCAGCTGTCCTGTGCAACTCCTCTGCGGATGATCTAGCTTGCCACAATTTAAACATTTAACAAATTCACAATTTGACAAAACTGGCATGGTCACCCCGAAAACGGTCAGGAGGAGCCTGATCGGCCACAGCCCCATCAAAACCAAAACGCCAAGTTTTATAGCTACGACCATGCTCACCGGAAATTCAATAAAGTCATATAGTATGTTCTGGGAATAGACTCAGGGACTATTTTAAACCACTACCATATTTGTACCTAAATTTCAGTATTCATGAAAGTTCCATCCGTAACGACTCAGGGTTTTGGAACATGGGCGTGCAGGAACTTGAATAACTTCATACAAATTATACCATGAACAAATGATAAAAGTTCACTCAGATTTGAACAGTCTGCACAGCGCTATATTATTCACGCTAACACGGTACACCCAATACATTCTCTCACTATCAGTACTACACATCCCCTCATTCGTAGATGTTGGGCAGGACGCTCGCCCATTCTGGCTTATTATTTCGAGACAGGCTGGTACAGACTTCGACCATAATTACTGCTTTCCCGCCACTGTCAACAATATTTTTCCCAAAAAGCATCATCGTACGGTAACTGATTGAATGCATCGATCTCTCACTTCAATCACATTACCCTAAATGTCAACGCAGATATCTGAAACCTGAATACTCAAAAGCCCACTTAGAACTTATTAACAAAATCATCAAGATAAATCCTGCAGCAGACTCGAACATATGCCGCCGTCCTCTTACAGAAACTGGGAACTGCAGGCAGAAACGACCCACTGGCCATACATCACCGTAATTAAACCATTGATCACTCATGCGTCGTTAGTATGGTGGCCAGAAACTAACAAAATACGGCATAAGTGTCGTTGCGGAAGCACAACGATAGCCCGTCTTAGTATCACAGACCACAGGCTCCATGAATACCTGTCCAAGTGCTGTAATGTAATTGTTAAAATACCCTTTAACAGATGGTCAAACTGAACCACGTTACACTATAGTGAGTACCGTAGTATAAGTGAGTCTCAGACACTTCTTGTGGACACCTGAAAAGCCATAACGTCATAGCCTGGGGAAACACTCTGGGCCTCAGTCAAACGAAGATATTTATTTCACCCTCGACGATAAACGTTAAAGAGTTATCAGCTCTTAACAAAAGGGACTTTGAATTATGACAAGTATCTTTACTAGTCATTGTTCTATAAAATACCAAATTTCAGTTCATCAAAATTTTGGAGTGGCTTCCAGACATTCAGTCAAAACACGATACAGCAGATCTTACTGGTCGCGATGACAAGAGTCACCAGCGGTGAAAGCCCTCAACATAATAATGATAATAACAATATCACCTATCTACAATTTGTAGCTCAGTAAACTTTATCTGCAGTTAATAAAATATTAATCTTTAGCATAGTTTTATAACAAATTTCCACCTTTAACTATCTTCCCTGAAGATCTCCAGTGAAATTTTCATGTTATAATTTCTATTTCGGTACACCATGGTTCTGAACCCGCATCGGTCATATCTGGATAAAAAGTAAGTAACTATATATCAGGTGCCTCAAGGTTGCAGTGTACCTACTCAACGTGTCTGTTAGTTTGCGAAACTTGTACAATGAAAACATTTTACAATCTTTCTTGACATATTGAAACGCTTTAAGGAATTTGTATTAGTTCGTTTGTTATTTCACAAATAACTAACTAAATCGCAAACTGGTTGATACTCCCGATCTGTGACCACTAAAGAAGTAGAGTCAAGCTACCAAAAATGAAATACTTATTACGTCATACAAGTTCAATGACAAAACATCAATCAAAATATAACAACTGCCATGAACATCTACTGTAATAAATAATATCTTAAATAACATATATGGAGATCGGTAATCCGGATCATCGGCCACCACAATATCATAAACAACAAACTCGACTTCGTCTCTCGTTTCTCAACAAGCAACTGACCGAATTACTTTTATTATTACAACAGCAACCCAATTGCCACCAACATAGCTCACAACGATATCTTGAGCTTTGTAATAAAATCTCTTACCAGTATTGGAAGGCCGCTTAACATAAATTCAGTACTCATTACTCACGGTTCTACTTAACCAGCTCTTGTAATTGCGTCACCACTCCCCGGGTGGGACACAAGCGGAATCCTTGTTACTGGTCAATGCCCTAGGATGAAAACCTGCAAAAATTGCTAGACGGCCTTTCCATCTTAATCTGCTTGGCCTTACACTTCACTTTATAATTCAACAACAGAACACAAACCCACCTACAATATTGTGGATCGCAGGCGAATCCCACTTCTGATGTCGCGGGGTAGTATCACTGGCAAACTCTATGTCGACAAACACTATTTCAGAACCACAGCGATAATATAAACGTGATGATCTCAGCGAGGCAGACATGCACTCACTCCTGAGCACCGCTACACACTGATTCCATCCAAGCATTGTAGCCAAGAATGCTTGACGTTTCGATTACGACAAAACAATTAAAAGATTATAATTGATTCATGTAATATCTGATTCATTAAATGATCGTTACGACATGCTTTGATATTACAATCTCCGACATATATATATATATATATATATATATATATATATATATATATATATATATATATATATATATATATATATATGAATTCATCCCAGCTAAGTTTTGAAATCCATAGTTTTGCAGAATTATTTTTGCAACTATCATGCATGGAGCTAAGAGTCATTGGAACAAAAATCTGTGATACATCAGATAAAATAGTTCTCTTCGTAATACGTTTACGTTTGGTGACATACATTAAATTTTTATGAAAATGAATCATCATTATTTGTTCAAAATAGACTTAATGTTGTTGCATGTTCTACCATTCCTAACTGAAGTGGACGTGAATCAATTACATCTAACTCCTTCAAAATGTTGGCCTCATTAGAATACCATTTTGTTAACTTTAAAGCAGCTAACTCTAAAATTTTAAATACATCTTGTATAATGGGTACTAAATTATTCGTTGATGTAACTAGATTAACATAAACATCAGAACTAATAACCTTAGATGCTTCAGGAAATAAATCCTTACATTCAATTGCAAGTTGTGTTAGATAATTTGTGATTGAATAGCCATAGAATACTTTGAAGATGACGTTGTTCTGAATTGATGAGTATTTGTGTATACATTTCTTGTATATCGGCACATATGATAATACTGTGCTGTCGGAAACGTAATATTATAGACAATAAGTCTGCTTGAAATTGTAGACCAATGTATTGCATATCGTTTAAGGAATATCCAGACGTTGTTTCACTTGAACCGTCGTCTATTAGGTTGACACGTTGCTATCATTTTCCACCCCATGGTGAAGAAGATATACTCGATTGTGATTACATGACGGATCCTTTATCCTTGTCATATGTCCTAGCTGTAGATAGTCATTCATTAATTGACAGTACGAATTTCGAATGATTGGTCTCTTGAGGATTTTCTCTCCATTGCCAGCAGCCTTCTTTCATCTTGTTCATATGATTCCCCCAAGATGTCCAGCGATAAATTCAATAGTTTATTTACCACAAACCTTTCTTCAGACGTTCTAGTAGTAGTTAATTCAATATTTCTTCACATCTTCGTTCATACAATGATTGAGTCCGGTGTGAAACTCCTTTAAAATGAAATGTGACTGTGACTTATTATCTAATAGAGCACGACAATTTTATAATTTTCCTTTTACATCTTGAACTTTAATTACTGCGGGCGACAATGTAACTTGAGTTTTAGATGTAGAAGTATATGCCCAAGTATCTTCTTCCTTTGATGAAGACACCGTCTCTTCATTGGGTTTTTTCTCTTGTTCATTTTCTCGATGTAACAATGTATAATGCTTACCACTACACTGTTTACAATTGCAAATTGAATAGCGTGTTTATATATGTGCTAATGCGAGCAGATTTGTTATTGTACCTATCGCACAGTAGATCCCAAACTAAACTACAATTAGCTGAAAACGTTTGCTGTCGGAACATGTAGTGTCTTTTAGTTTTGGGGTACATGCTAAACGCCTGCCCGCTGGGTTACAGAATTAACATGTTAGGCTTAGTTGTATTAGTTAATAATAATCATGTACATTAAACTTTAGTTTAATCAGCAAATAACAAGTATTGTCCATGTCCGTACATTCTGTGTTTATCCCTCATCAAGTGTAAAGTAAAGTGCAAGTGTATGTGTGTTCTTCCTTCTCACCAATTCGTGAACGCCAACCATCCAAGCGTCCACCAGTCAGTTAGAGTGTCATGACTCGAGTAAACAGTAATCAGGAGTTAGCAGTAGAAGTATCATTAGCTTAGGAGACCCCTTTGTGTTACAATAGTTTGCGGCAAATCCGAGATTATATTAGTACTATTTAACAAAATCATGATAATCCGGTATTGTCTACTATTCAACTATTTATTGCCTAGTTTAAGAAGACAGGTACACTTAATTTAAAAAATGAGAAAAGACGGAAATTTTACGTCCCTGAACATTTCTCGTGGTAACGGTGTGATTTTACCTATTAAAAATTCATATAAAATCGAACAGCTTGATTTGTCCTTTATTCAAATAGAGATGATTACATTTGATATGTTAGTTTGTAAATGTTTTTTTAGACATATGTACTCTTCTTGTATTTATGTTACATTTCCGAAACTCCTACCTTGTTGCATTAGATAAACTTACTTCGTACCTTGAAGTTGCGTTAGTGGTCAAAATGTTGTCATATTAGGTGATTTTAGTGTGCCAAATTATATTTTATCTCAGTCTAATGACATGTTAAGAAAGCATTTGATTAATTTTGAGGCATTCAATGAATTAAAGCAACGTAATAACGTTTTAATTGTGAGGATGTGCCTGTTATTAAAATTGACATCATCCCCCATTATCCATTGATTTAGCTTTTGAATGCAGCAAGAATAGCAAAGTCAATGTAAATGACAAAATCCAAACATATAACTTTAAAAAAGCCAACTTTTCATTGCTCTATGCAGAACTATTGTACTGTGATTGGTCTCCAGTCATTGAGTGTGTCAATTTTTATGACGTCTGTAATATATTTTACGACCTAGTGTATGCTATTTTTGGTTAATATGTGCCAGTGTACAAGCATCAGAAAAAATGTTATCCTCTGTGGTTTACGCGCGAAATAATTAATAACATTAAACTCAAATCAAAATATTATGTGAAGTATAAAAAACCGGATTCTATATATTTCTATAACAAATAAAAAGACATTAAATATCTTCTTCAAAACTTAATAAAAACCTCGTATAGTAATTATATTTCTGATGTAGAAAATTCTGTTCTAATCCTAATATTTTCTGGTCTTTTGTACAGAACAAAAGAGGTGCTTCTCGAATTCCTAATAGCATAAAATTACATAATATAACTGAAGATAATCCACAGAAAATTTCAGAACTACTTATGCAGTGTATACTAAAATTAAAATTTACCTGTTTCTAATACATGTCAACCTGCAATGTCTAGCAAAATACTTGTAATCATTGTATGATAAGTACAATTGACGATTATTATTATTATTATTATTATTATTATTATTATTATTATTATTATTATTATTATTATTATTATTATTATTATTATTATTTAAATAGGACTCAAAAAATTCTACAAAGTTATCATGAAAACTAAAATTACAAAGTTTAATCAATAAATCAACATGGCTTACCTAATCAAACGCTTTAGAAAAGTCTGTGTAGATAACGTCTACTTGACCTTTTTTGTTCAAAATTTCTGAAATGTATTGAGTCAAAATACATAAATTGGATGTATTTGAACGCTGAGGCATAAAACCATGTTGATTGAGAGTTATGTATTGCTCAATTGCAGAAAAATTTGGTTGTAAATAACAATTTCAAATAATTTCGGGAAATTATACAATACAGAAATAGACCTATAATTTTAGACAAGTGATGCATCGCCAAACTTTAATACCGGACAGACTTTAGTCAACTAACTAACAAAATATCTGGAAATTTTCTGCTAGAAATGGATTTTTTAAATATATAAAGCAACGGAATTAACAAAGCTACAGCCCTGTCCTTAACTAGAAAACTGGGAATTTGATCATATCCTGCAGTTAATGTGTTCTTAATCTTATGGCGGGCTTGTCTGTTATACTGATATTTACGTTATGTGACATATTTAAATAAGTCTAGCTATTATGTAGCTAAATCAGATGTGCCTCAAGGCTCAAATCTAGGACCATTTTTATTTTTGCTTGTCATTGGTTAATAACTAAAATTTTAAGGTATTACTATACGCAGACGATGTAAAAATTTTCACAGAAATTCATCATGTTTGCCATTGTAACCACTGCTGAATACACTGTAAATTTTAACGTAGCCGCAACTACCTTTTTGGGTTGAAACTATATGCAACCCCAAGGTTGAACAATCCTTCCTTTTTAAAAGATCGATACACCAATGCCCACAGTGGTTTATAGAAATACTTTAAAGTGATTTGAAATTTCCGTACCACAAATTACCAGTATATGCATGTAAGTTTGTTAAAAATACTTTATAGTAATTTATATGAACCCCTACATAAGGTCATTGCAAATACGTTGAAAAGTATATTATTTATTATTAGAGTTCAGAAAAAATAATACATTATATATATATAATTTATTTGCTTAAACAAAATATACATAAATAAAATAAGATAAGGTATATTGTAAGTCACATAATATCTTTTATCTTTGAGGTGACTCCTGTTAATGCCCACAGTACGAATATGTCAGCATCATTAACGACATCTTTGAAAAAGGCAGATTAGCACATCCAGCAATGGGTAATATACCGTGATGATATATTTATTTTATTTCAGAAAAAATAATACATTATATATATAATTTATTTGCTTAAACAAAATATACATAAATAAAATAAGATAAGGTATATTGTAAGATACATAATATCTTTTATCTTTGAGGTGACTCCTGTTAATGCCCATACGGTACGAATATGTCAGCACCATTAACGACATCTTTGAACAAAGCAGATTAGCACATCCAGCAATGGGTAATATACCGTGATGATATATTGTAGCAGATAAAACTAAATTAGTATTGTTGTGTTTAATAAATATTTGCGAACAAAAGAGTTATTTATTAACGTTTTATTCAAAATATTTGCTAGTTTTTCAATGTTTATTTTTTTGTAATTAAATAATAATATTAGTTTATTAACAGAAAAATAATTATATTAAATGATTTTTGACAAAAATTAGGTATAAGTATGTACCGCGTAATATACTTATATTATTTTTGAAAGTATGCAAATAAAAAGAAAATGAAACAAAATAAAGAAAATTACATTTGAAGTTTTTATTTTTATACGTCGAACATGGTTTGTCAAGATGCGCGTTTCTCTACGATCGGCACATCTTCTTTATTTTCTGTAGAAAATACGGTGATAACAAATCTACATGTATGTTATTTTGTATCGCACTAAGCCAAGAAAGAGCTAAAAATAGAAGGAAATTAGTTTTTATAATTAAAAATACAACATAATATATTTTAGCTGAGTTTCAAGTATGCTCATTGTGTCTGGCGACAAGAGCATAACAAATGACAGAATGATACATAAATTTCCCATCCATTTGTGTTCTTCTTCTAATCCCTAGAAATGCGGTACCGTTATCCTGGCCATCGGAAAAACCCGTAGGGACTTCAGTTGCTAGCTTGAATAACAAACAATTTCTAAGAAATACGAAAGCTTATTCGACCACTTTTCATTTCCGAAATCTTACAAATAACTAATATCGTTTTACATTTGTTTATACAACAACTATATGTGTACACATCGTTAGTTATGTTTTATTAATTATTCTACTTTTTCATATAATTTTATGAACAATTGTAATCTGTTATGTTTTGCATTTCACGCATTTATTTATCTATCTTGTAATATGCTATGTACATTCAATAGTTTGTTACAAATCACTCTCTAGTCAGTAACGTAGAAAACGATGTATGTATGTACGGAATTTTAAAAACTATAAGATTAATTAATAAGTTTAATTTGTATTAACAATGTAAGTTCAATAAGTTTGCAAAATTCAGTAAAACTGAATATTTTATATTATTTCTGCCGTCGTTTTCCTATTATTCCTTTGTAATTTCACATATATGACATTGTTACTTGCAAATTAATGTCAAGTCTATATTTTCTTTGATTGAATTGAACGTAAAATATTTAGCTCGAATCAACCCTAAAGGTCTAAACATGTTACAAAGGTAGTAGCACCTACCTAGTATACCTACAGTGCAACACAGATGTCTGTAAGCGACTTGAATCTGCCCTACCAAAATTTCCTACCTTTTTCTTACTATGTTTCGACCTTCCTACCCTAAATCAACTTTAAGGAAGCTCCAACATCCCAATTGGAGATTCATCTTCCCTGTTTCTACCCCAAAACTTTACAGTGTAATATAGGTACTGTGTCAGTGTAGTTCAACGCCAATAAATTACCATTTAATATCAGTAAATTTTAGGTGACAACCTACACTAAAAGAAAATCTCACATTTCACATATATGACATTGTTACTTGCAAATTAATGTCAAGTCTATATTTTCTTTGATTGAATTGAACGTAAAATATTTAGCTCGAATCAACCCTAAAGGTTTAAACATGTTACAAAGGTAGTAGCACCTACCTAATATACCTACAGTGCAACACAGATGTCTGTAAGCGACTTGAATCTGCCCTACCAAAATTTCCTACCTTTTTCTTACTATGTTTCGACCTTCCTACCCTAAATCAACTTTAAGGAAGTTCCAACATCCCAATAGGAGATTCATCTTCCCTGTTTCTACCCCAAAACTTTACAGTGTAATATAGGTACTGTGTCAGTGTAGTGCAACGCCAATAAATTACCACTTAATATCAGTAAATTTCAGGTGATAACCTACACTAAAAGAACATCTCCCATATTCTACAATTATAGAATTAATTACGAAGTTTTATCTCGTTTTGAATTTAATAAAGATCTAGGAATTTATCTTGATCCAGAACTGGCCTTTACTTTTCACCTACACAATCTTACAACTTCAGCAAATGAAATTCTTGGTTTTGTTATTAGAAATTGTAAACAGTTTTCAAGTGTTGCTGTTCTTGGATCATTATATTTTGCGTTCACACGATCCAAGTTGAAATACTGCATAATTATATGGTGCAGCGCAGATTCTTAATATATCTGTGGAATACAGGGTGTCTCACAACTCGCGCCCCAGAGCGAATGAGGAAACACGAGACTGCACTGGGATGTGTAATTTCGAAGAAAAAAAATTTTTAGCTTAAAAGATATTCGTGAAAAGAAGTCTTAAAATTGACCAATCAGAGATCTACACCTTTAACGTGCGTTTGCCGTAATTTTACATTATTAGGGTTTTATACAAACCAAATCTTTTTTAAAATGTGTGGGCGACTGTAGTTTTCGAAAAATGTCAGTGTCAAATTAAATTTGACAAGGTGAATAAAAAAGTCAAATTCTTACCATGTATTCAGCCGCTGATTAATTAGAAATTATTATAATTTTGGAGAATGTGGACGTAACGCCAGAGAAGCAGCACGAGTCTATTCGGAACGTTTTCCGGATAGAAATCTTGTGGATCATAAAGTGATATTGAGAGCCATCGCAAGAACGCATGAGACAGCTCGTATAGTTGAGAACGAAGAAGCTGTTTTAAATGTCTTTGAAGAAGATGGTACCGGAAGTATCAGAGAAGTTGCGGGCCAATTAGGTATTTTTTCCAGGGCTTCGGTACATCGAATTTTGAAAAATAAACGACAACACCCGTATCATTACACTCGTGTACAGCATCTACAGCCGGAAGATTACCCTGCTAGAAGAGAGTTCTGTACGTGGTTGCTAAATCAAGAGATACTCGAACCAAATTTTGTTTCGCGGATTTAATTGGCATATTTGGGCAGAGGAAATTCCGTGGGCCACTTTTCCAAGAGCATTGCAGCATTGATATTCGGTAAATTTGTGGACTGGTCTATTGGGGGATCGTGTGGTATGTTAAGATTATCAATTTCTAGATAATTTGATTTTTCCTCTATAAGGTCGGACCTTTCAAATTTCCTGCACGTTTAACAGGACGCATTTATGCTGAATTCATAGACACAGCACTTCTAGATTTAGTAGATGAAGAGGTACCACTCGTATCAACGAATGGTTCCAACACGACGGGGCACCACCTAATTTTAGTCGAGAAGTGCGGAAAATTTTGGACCAACAGTATCCTGACTGTTGGATAGGACGTGGTGGTCCACGAAATTGGCCCGCGCGGTCTCCCGATCTAAATCCTTTGGATTTCTTTCTTTGGGGACATGTGAAAAACTTCGTTTACAGAGAACCCATTGACACAGAGGAGGAGCTCAGAGTTCGCATTCAAGAGGCCTTTACAACAGTTACTATACAAATGATTATGGACTCTAAATTAAGCCTGTTAAGAAGGGAGCGAATATGTTTACCAATGAACGGAGGACATTTTGAGCATCTGCTCTGATTGAATCGTTCCATGGGTGTTATTACCATTGTATAAATTGAATTAGAATAAAAACGGTTCATTTTAGAACCAACATTTGTTGTTTTAATCTCCAAGAATTCAAATGACAATAATATTTTCGTTTAACACATTTTACACATCAACTACAACACGTTGCACTGTACGATATAAATGATGATCTCGGATGACACCTTCGCTAACCTAAATTTGTTGACAGTGAAAAGTCAACTCTAAAGTGTCAAAATTACAGTAAGTCAAACAAATTTTGTAACTCACTAGTTGTATTTGTAAAACCTAGCAACTAGTTTTATTTCGTAATAATATCATCACACCTCAAGATATCCTTCCGGGATTGGTGGATTAAAAAGTCTTGTAACTCCGTTATGCAAGCAGCCGCAAATTATTTTCTCCTATTTGATGGCAACCTATTGTCGTCGGCAAGTGTCAGTTTCGTCTGGGGCGCAAGTTGTGAGACATCCTGTATACATTTTCAAGTCTTTGCCCATCATCTCACTAGAACTGAAACAATACTGCAGACATTTAACATCGGCTCTATTAAAACCCGACACAAGAATATCTCTTTAACCTTACTAGAAAAAACTGTACATAATAAAATTGACAGTCCAGATTTATTAACCATGCTAGATTTTCGCGTATCTAGATATTCTTCACGTTGCAATCAAAGCTTTTATCTTTCCGTTCCTAACTCTAATGTCCTGTACAAAACACCTTTATATGTAATGTGTTATTTTTATAATTCTGTTTCCGGCGAGATTGATATGCAGTGGGTTCAAAATTTTTTTTAACTCGGAGTAGGCTATGAGCAGAGAAACGTATGTCTGATCATTATTCAATTCAAAAGTCAAGATGTCAAAATTGATCTTGAAATGTAATTTTCAGGAGAAAAGACAATAAAGAAGGATATTGGGATTTTCAAATAAGAAAACGCTAACTAGCGGCGAATATTAGAACTACAAACAGTGGTACACATGTCATTTTTGAAGGTTTGAAGTCAAAGACGGAGTATGGTTTAAACATTTTTTATTAATGACAAAAATAGTTATAACAGATGTTCAAAGTTTTTATAATTTTCTCTGAGTAAAACTCCTTGTAGCGTCTCAGAGCAGCACCACTGTTTTCGCGCACTTCTCCGTAAACTTAATGCATGTTGATGTATTCTTGGTTAGTGAAAGTGGCATGCACTTCTAAATATCAAATTACTACTCCACTAATGACAAATTCAACGTCATTTATGACAACTGACAAAAATATTGTTTTTGGAACAACTTGATTTTTAGATTTTAACTTAATAATAATCTGGTTTGTAATTGATCGACTGATCTGATGAATTTAACAATACTATCTCATTTAACTTTTCGTAACTTAAATGTTCAGAATTAAAAACTACATGTAACAAATTCAAAATTATTGTTTACATACGTATCATTTGCAAGAGAGAGGCAAAATAAACTAATTTTAAGCTATATGCAGAGTGCCATGAGCAATAGTATAAAATGTAAAAGAGTTGTATTGCTTGAATATGACAGATGACATATGTGATAAAGTTTTAATAATTATTGAATTCATTAATTTATTTATCTGTAATCATGATACATTTACCATCGCAGAAAACACTCAATGGAACAATATTGACAATTAAATATCAGTTAATACTTTTACCTGCAAAGTCAAAGTATACGACTATTGAACGTTTTGTCTTGCATGGCATTCTGCAAAAAGCTTAAAGGCGGATATTTTATTTTATTTTGTCATCACAAACTATTATATCAATACATTTAGGCGTATTTAATGCAGATTAAAATTCTGAATATTTTTTACAGTTACAGTTATTACAATTATATGAAAATTTTACCATTGTATCTCCTATAGTCCATACATATAGTAGACATCCGATATATATATATATATATATATATATATATATATATATATATATATATATATATATATATATATACAGGGTGTTTCAAGAAAAGTGATCAGCTCGATTATTTATTTAACTAAAGGATTTAGCAAAAAAATATTAAGAAAATATATTCAGTACAAGGTGGCTGAATTTATTGCATATCAAAAAAATTATTTGTTCTAGTGGTTCTCAAGTACTGGCACAAAGTTACATTTTTTTAAATGGCAAGAAGTATATTTTATTAGCCTATAAAATAAAGGATTTTTTTCTGATTTCAATGGTATGAAAATAGTATAGTCTCACATAAGTGGTTTTATATATATGTATATATATATATATATATATATATATATATATATATATATATATATATATATATATATATATATATATATATATATATATATAAATTATGATTCACTACTATGACAAATGACATTATTTCTTATCAAGTTTGTTTGCGATAAACTTAGTATATAAGCTAGTGCATAGTTAGCCATAGGCGTCATTTGTATCACTTTCTACAAACTGTTACTATGTTCAACCACGAATCTGTTTAAATAAAGATTTGAAGTTAGAAAATAAAAATTAGTTTTTTTTTAAACGCAAAAAAACTTTTTATTAATTTACTTAAAATACAACGCAAGCCCGACAGCGTGTTTCTGCCATTTATACGTACAAATTATGCAAAATACGCACACAAATGATGAAATTTAATGTATTTAAATTTAAATAAAGACTTTTTTGGACAGATTGAAAAAAATGTTTAGAAAAAATGTTGCAGTAGATACTTTTGAAAATCGATGAAGTGGCAATCAAAATATCTTCCATTGAAATTTTTGATCAATCGCCATTTTAACAATTGAAAAAATTAAAAAAACAATTCAAATGTTTTACAAGGCCGAAAGGTAATTTTGAAAGAATTTATTTCAATAGTCCTTAAAATAATGGGGTTATGACGATTTTTTGAGAAAATGAAGAAGTCCTATAACTACGAACCATGGCACAAAATCAAAAATTGGGACTAAGAAAAGTTATTTGTGTTAATGAGTTATAACTACCATTTTCAGGTGTGACGACTTAGTATTAACAACCTGTATATACAGGGCGTAAATGAAATAAGTACATTAAATTTAACCTATGTAACTCGTCGAGAGCAACATTATTTCTTAAAAAAAATTCTCAATCTTCTAGTTTTTGACTTAAAATTCTTTAAAAATACGTTTAATATTTGGTTACCCACCAATGGTCAGATTGCTACTGCCCTCTGCTGTCTGTATTTAAGTTCGATTCACACGGCACAGAAATTGTCGGCTCATGTTGGCTTTCTTGCAGACACAGTAATTAATAAACGATCAACGGAAATCATATTCATTATTAATAAATTTGTAATAGTACAATTTTTAAAATAAAGATATTTAAATTTTGGATAACATAATTATAAAATTGTGTATTAAAACAAACTTCGAAACATCTGTAAATAGACGAAGAGCATTAGCGTAGTTTATGAGGTATAAGTTAGTTTAAAATTTAAATACGTTATTCAAAAATGTAAGTACTAACTCTTGTCCTGTTAAACGAGTTATATGAGTACCAATTAGTCGTCCAATTATTGTTACAAATATTGTTTAATGAAAACTTTTACTGTATGAGGATTTTCGTCTACCGTGATGTGTATTTTGCATTAAAAACACAATTCTCAAAATATGTTTGCACATGGTGTGGATATAACTGTTGATTTTTTTAAATTATCATATGTGACACTCCGTAAGATATATATATATATATATATATATATATATATATATATATATATATATATATATATATATATAACCACTTATGTGAGACTATACTATTTTCATACCATTGAAATCAGAAAAAATCCTTTATTTTAGAGGCTAATAAAATATACTTCTTGCCATTTAAAAAAATGTAACTTTGTGCCACTACTTGAGAACCACTAGAACAAATAATTTTTTTGATATGCAATAAATTCAGCCCCTTTGTACTGAATATTTTTTCTTAATATTTTTTTTGTTAAATCCTTTAGTTAAATAAATAATCGAGCTGATCACTTTTCTTGAAACATCCTGTATATGTATATATATACCGGATGTCTACTATATGTATGGACTATAGGAGATACAATAATAAAATTTTCATATAATTGTAATAACTGGCCAGTGATAAAGACAATTGTTGATATAATACGTTTAAATAATTTAGCATTGTTGTCTTGACATTTCCACAGTAGATCAATCATTACTTACAAGGTAAACAATAAGTATTTATGGCTGAAGCTTACTCAAAGAGCGATTTATTTAATTTATTATTGATTTATGGTGTCAACAAAATTCTGTAAGAACAATTAACGTTTTTGCGGAACGATACCCCTAGCAGACCAAGACCTAACCGAGGTACCGTAAAAGGTATAAAAAATAATTTATTAAGTAATGGCTCCTTCAGAAAGCCTAAAGAATATCCTTTGCGAGTGCTAGATGAACAAACGGAGATTGACGTGTTAGCGTACATCGCAGCTAATCCTCACGCATCTACAAGAGAAATAGCGTACCATCACCAAATTTCAAATTCATCTATTTGGAGAATATTAAAAAAACAAATTAAAACCATATTCTGTAAGGTTAGTTCATTCCATGATCGATAATGATTTTCCGCGAAGAGTTCAATTTTGTGAATGGTTTTTAACACAGTGTGGAACTGATGTAAACTTTCCATCAAAAATTCTTTGGTCTGATGAATCTAAATTCACAAATAAAGACATGTTTAACAGGAATAATGTACATTATTGGTCAGAAGAAAATCCCCATTTAACTAGAACTAGAAATAACCAGTTCCAATGGAGTTTTAATGTATGGGTAGGGATTAAAGGAAATAAAGTAATTCGCCCCCATTTTTATGAAAAAAATTTGACAGCTGATTTATATCTAAATTTTTTAAATAATGAATTCATTGTACTTTTGGAAGACTTAAATTTACAAGAACGAAGGGATATGTGGTTCCAACAAGATGGTGCTCCTGCACATAACGCAAATCTAGTAGTTTTAAAATTATACAACCTGTTTGAAGACAGGTGGATAGGTACAGATGGGTCATGGAATTGGCCAGCACGATCACCCGACTTAACACCACTAGACTTTTTTTGGGGATATTTAAAAGAGCATGTTTATGCAGAATCTGTAACGACAAAAGAAAATTTAAAAAATATAATAAGGCACTTCTGTGCTACTATAAGGCCAGAAAAAGTATTACAGGCAACGACTACAGGAGTAATGACTCGCATTAATTTACGTTTGGCTCAAAATGGTGGAAATTTTGAAAATTTGTTGTTAAAATATCATTTATTTATACTGACTTGCCTACTTTCTCTGTAAAAATAAAATATATTTTAATTTAAAATTAAATTTCGTTTTTCTCAAAAAACCACTTATGTGTAGGCTAATAAGACATACTACTTGCCATTTAAAAAAATGTAACTTTGTGCCACTGCTTGAGAACCACTAGAACAAATAATTTTTTTGATAAGCAATAAAATCAGCCCCTTTGTACTGAATATATTTTTTATATTTTTTTTGCTAAATCCATTAGTTAAATAATCGAGTCGATCACTTTTCTTGAAACACCCCGGATAGTAATTTTTGTAACAATAAAGAAAATAATGGCGGTGGTCTGTTTTGGTGTTAGACCCTGTACATATATATATATATATATATATATATATATATATATATATATATATATATACAAGATGGTGACCGCGACCCTGGAACATAGAACTTTACCATATAAAATTATACATTTGTAATTTCATGATGCCATAATTATTTTAGGCAAAAAAAGCTTCAAATAAAAGTTGTAGAGCACAAAATTCTACAATTGAATCAATAAGTAAAATTAATTTTTCATACTTATCCCAAAAATAGCGACAGTCATGGAATTGAATCTAAAAATTAACAAATGTTAACGATTTATGTGTCAGGCTATGTTAATTTAATTTTTATTATTATTTGTAATTTGTGTTAAAGTGACGAATTAAATATTTAAATTAAAAAATATATATTTTAACTTACCTTGACAGGTAAAACGTCAACCATTTGTTAATTTATCTGTTTCAGTTCAATAGCTATCGCTATTTTTGGGGTGATATTCGATGTTTTCATACCTAATTTTTGCCGTTACAAAGCAAGTATAATTTATTTTGCGTATTGATTTAGATGCAGAATATTAAGCTCTACAACTTTTATTTGAACCATTTTTACCTAAATTAACTAGGGAAGCACGAAATTACGAAAGTAAGATTTTATATGTTAAAGTCCTGTTTCGGGGTCATGGTCACCACCCTGCATATATATATATATATATATATATATATATATATATATATATATATATATATATATATATACAGGGTGTTAATACTAAGTCATTACACCCGAAAATGGTAGTTATATGTCAAATGTTTTTTGAAAAATTGACATAACTCTCTTATTTTAAGGACTATCGAAAAAAAGATATGTTTCAAAATTACCTTTTAACTATGGTACATTATTTACATAACACCCTGAATATATTCGTTTGTGGATTTTTATACGAGTTAAATTTTTTAAACATTTAAGATAATAAACGGAAACGGTTATACAAATGCCATATTCATTTAAATTTTCAAAAAAGTGTGAATCTTCTCTGTGTTTTAAAACAATAATTTACATGTATCTTCTTTGTCTTATATAGTTATTATTGAAATAAATGCATCCCTTATGTGGTTTCCCTAGTTTTTCGCAGTATATGTCCTTTTATCTATTACATGATATTCGAATTATAATTACGTACCTACCTATGGATCAAAACATACCTATATGACTATTTTTTTTTAAATCAGCGTAGGGAGGACAGGACAAAATTAAGCTTCTTTTGAATATCGAACATAATTATTTCATAATACAGATATGGGACTGGCAGATCTTTAAATTGGCCAAATATATTATGATCTGATGAATTTAACAATACTATCTCATTTAACTTTTCGTAACTTAATTGTTCAGAATTAAAAACTACATGTAACAAATTCAAAATTATTGTTTACATACGTATCATTTGCAAGAGAGAGGCAAAATAAACTAATATTAAGCTATATGCAGAGTGCCATGAGCAATAGCATAAAATGTAAAAGAGTTGTATTGCTTGAATATGACGGATGACATATGTGATAAAGTTTTAATAATTATTGAATTCATTAATTTATTTATCTGTAATCATGAATACATTTACCATCGCAGAAAATACTCAATGCAACAATATTGACAATTAAATATCAGTTAATACTTTTACCTGCAAAGTCAAACTATACGACTATTGAACGTTTTGTCTTGCATGGCATTCTGCAAAAAGCTTAAAGGCGGATGTTTTATTTTATTTTGTCATCACAATAAACTATTATATCAATACATTTAGGCGTATTTAATGCAGATTAAAATTCTGAATATTTTTTACAGTTACAGTTATTACAATTATATGAAAATTTTACCATTGTATCTCCTATAGTCCATACATATAGTAGACATCCGGTATATATATATATATATATATATATATATATATATATATATATATATATATATGTATTCATGATTACAGATAAATAAATTAATGAATTCAATAATTATTAAAACCTTATCACATATGTCATCCGTCATATTCAAGCAATACAACTCTTTTACATTTTATGCTATTGCTCATGGCACTCTGCATATAGCTTAATATTAGTTTATTTTGCCTCTCTCTTGCAAATGATACGTATGTAAACAATAATTTTGAATTTGTTACATGTAGTTTTTAATTCTGAACATTTAAGTTACGAAAAGTTAAATGAGATAGTATTGTTAAATTCATCAGATCATAATATATTTGGCCAATTTAAAGATCTGCCAGTCCCATATCTGTATTATGAAATAATTATGTTCGATATTCAAAAGAAGCTTAATTTTGTCCTGTCCTCCCTACGCTGATTTAAAAAAAAATAGTCATATAGGTATGTTTTGATCCATAGGTAGGTACGTAATTATAATTCGAATATCATGTAATAGATAAAAGGACATATACTGCGAAAAACTAGGGAAACCACATAAGGGATGCATTTATTTCAATAATAACTATATAAGACAAAGAAGATACATGTAAATTATTGTTTTAAAACACAGAGAAGATTCACACTTTTTTGAAAATTTAAATGAATATGGCATTTGTATAACCGTTTCCGTTTATTATCTTAAATGTTTAAAAAATTTAACTCGTATAAAAATCCACAAACGAATATATTCAGGGTGTTATGTAAATAATGTACCATAGTTAAAAGGTAATTTTGAAACATATCTTTTTTTCGATAGTCCTTAAAATAAGAGAGTTATGTCAATTTTTCAAAAAACATTTAACATATAACTACCATTTTCGGGTGTAATGACTTAGTATTAACACCCTGTATATATATATATATATATATATATATATATATATATATATATATATATATATGCAGGGTGGTGACCATGACCCCGAAACAGGACTTTAACATATAAAATCTTACTTTCGTAATTTCGTGCTTCCCTAGTTAATTTAGGTAAAAATGGTTCAAATAAAAGTTGTAGAGCTTAATATTCTGCATCTAAATCAATACGCAAAATAAATTATACTTGCTTTGTAACGGCAAAAATTAGGTATGAAAACATCGAATATCACCCCAAAAATAGCGATAGCTATTGAACTGAAACAGATAAATTAACAAATGGTTGACGTTTTACCTGTCAAGGTAAGTTAAAATATATATTTTTTAATTTAAATATTTAATTCGTCACTTTAACACAAATTACAAATAATAATAAAAATTAAATTAACATAGCCTGACACATAAATCGTTAACATTTGTTAATTTTTAGATTCAATTCCATGACTGTCGCTATTTTTGGGATAAGCATGAAAAATTAATTTTACTTATTGATTCAATTGTAGAATTTTGTGCTCTACAACTTTTATTTGAAGCTTTTTTTGCCTAAAATAATTATGGCATCATGAAATTACAAATGTATAATTTTATATGGTAAAGTTCTATGTTCCAGGGTCGCGGTCACCATCTTGTATATATATATATATATATATATATATATATATATATATATATATATATGTACAGGGTCTAACACCAAAACAGACCACCGCCATTATTTTCTTTATTGTTACAAAAATTACTATCCGGGGTGTTTCAAGAAAAGTGATCGACTCGATTATTTAACTAATGGATTTAGCAAAAAAAATATAAAAAATATATTCAGTACAAAGGGGCTGATTTTATTGCTTATCAAAAAAATTATTTGTTCTAGTGGTTCTCAAGCAGTGGCACAAAGTTACATTTTTTTAAATGGCAAGTAGTATGTCTTATTAGCCTACACATAAGTGGTTTTTTGAGAAAAACGAAATTTAATTTTAAATTAAAATATATTTTATTTTTACAGAGAAAGTAGGCAAGTCAGTATAAATAAATGATATTTTAACAACAAATTTTCAAAATTTCCACCATTTTGAGCCAAACGTAAATTAATGCGAGTCATTACTCCTGTAGTCGTTGCCTGTAATACTTTTTCTGGCCTTATAGTAGCACAGAAGTGCCTTATTATATTTTTTAAATTTTCTTTTGTCGTTACAGATTCTGCATAAACATGCTCTTTTAAATATCCCCAAAAAAAGTCTAGTGGTGTTAAGTCGGGTGATCGTGCTGGCCAATTCCATGGCCCATCTGTACCTATCCACCTGTCTTCAAACAGGTTGTATAATTTTAAAACTACTAGATTTGCGTTATGTGCAGGAGCACCATCTTGTTGGAACCACATTTCCCTTCGTTCTTGTAAATTTAAGTCTTCCAAAAGTACAATGAATTCATTATTTAAAAAATTTAGATATAAATCAGCTGTCAAATTTTTTTCATAAAAATGGGGGCGAATTACTTTATTTCCTTTAATCCCTACCCATACGTTAAAACTCCATTGGAACTGGTTATTTCTAGTTCTAGTTGAATGGGGATTTTCTTCTGACCAATAATGTACATTATTCCTGTTAAACATGTCTTTATTTGTGAATTTAGATTCATCAGACCAAAGAATTTTTGATGGAAAGTTTACATCATTTCCACACTGTGTTAAAAACCATTCACAAAATTGAACTCTTCGCGGAAAATCATTATCGATCATGGAATGAACTAACCTTACAGAATATGGTTTTAATTTGTTTTTTTAATATTCTCCAAATAGATGAATTTGAAATTTGGTGATGGTACGCTACTTCTCTTGTAGATGCGTGAGGATTAGCTGCGATGTACGCTAACACGTCAATCTCCGTTTGTTCATCTAGCACTCGCAAAGGATATTCTTTAGGCTTTTTGAAGGAGCCATTACTTAATAAATTATTTTTTATACCTTTTACGGTACCTCGGTTAGGTCTTGGTCTGCTAGGGGTATCGTTCCGCAAAAACGTTAATTGTTCTTACAGAATTTACGTTTGGCTCAAAATGGTGGAAATTTTGAAAATTTGTTGTTAAAATACCATTTATTTATACTGACTTGCCTACTTTCTCTGTAAAAATAAAATATATTTTAATTTAAAATTAAATTTAGTTTTTCTCAAAAAACCACTTATGTGTAGGCTAATAAGACATACTACTTGCCATTTAAAAAAATGTAACTTTGCGCCACTAATTGAGAACCACTAGAACAAATATTTTTTTGATATGCAATAAATTCAGCCCCTTTGTACTGAATATTTTTTCTAAATATTTTTTTTGCTAAATCCTTTAGTTAAATAAATAATTGAGCTGATCACTTTTCTTGAAACACCCTATATATATATATATATATATATATATATATATATATATATATATATATATATATAGAAAATAATGGCGGTGGTCGGTTTTGGTGTTAGACCCTGTACATATATATATACCCTGGAACATAGAACTTTACCATATAAAATTATACATTCTTAATTTCATGATGCCATAATTATTTTAGGCAAAAAAAGCGTCAAATAAAAGTTGTAGAGCACAAAATTCTACAAATGAATCAATAAGTAAAATTAATTTTTCATACTTATCCCAAAAATAGCGACAGTCATGGAATTGAATCTAAAAATTAACAAATGTTAACGATTTATGTGTCAGGCTATGTTAATTTAATTTTTATTATTATTTGTAATTTGTGTTAAAGTAACGAATTAAATATTTAAATTAAAAAAAATATATTTCAACTTACCTTGACAGGTAAAACGTCAACCATTTGTTAATTTATCTGTTTCAGTTCAATAGCTATCGCTATTTTTGGGGTGATATTCGATGTTTTCATACCTAATTTCTGCCGTTACAAAGCAAGTATAATTTATTTTGCGTATTGATTTAGATGCAGAATATTAAGCTCTACAAGTTTTATTTGAAGCATTTTTACCTAAATTAACTAGGGAAGCACGAAATTACGAAAGTAAGATTTTATATGTTAAAGTCCTGTTTCGGGGTCATGGTCACCACCCTGCATAAATATATATATATATATATATATATATATGTATATATATATATATATATATATATATATATATATATATATATATATATATATATATATATATATATATATACAGGGAATTTACTTTAACGCGCAACATATGGTCAATCACTTCCATGGTTACTACACACTACTGTCAAAAATGACAGCAATTTAATATTTGTCCATTTTAAAATGCAACATACAAAAATTTGTAGGTATGTATTTTCAATACTAATTTCCAATAAATTAGGCTACATACTAATAATAAAAAATCAAAACTTTAATGTAGCACATCTTAACAAACTTTGGCTTACAAAAATTCATAATTTTAATGTAATAAATGTTCAAGAATACCTCCATTCATACTGAGGCAATATCCTAGTCGCTCGTAGAAAGTACTGATACCATTTGTGATGTGTTCTGGAAGTATCTCCTGTGCTGCAATACTATTTATAATGTTGCATTTTAAAATGGACAAATATTACATTGCTGTCATTTTTTGACAGTAGTGTGTAACCATGGAAATGATAAACCATATGTTGCATTTTAAAATAAATTCTCTGTATATATATATATATATATATATATATATATATATATATATATATATATATATATATATATATATACAGAGTGTAAATACTAAGTCATCACACCCGAAAATGGTAGTTATATGTTAAATGTTTTTTGAAAAATTGACATAACTCTCTTATTTTCAGGACTATCGAAAAAAGATATCTTTCAAAATTACCTTTCGGCCCTGTAAAACATTTGCATTTATAATTATTTTTTCAAATGAGCAAATGGGGATCGATCAAAAATTTCAAAGCAAGATTTTTTGATAAGTCCATCGATTTTCGAAAGTAAAACATTTATAAAATCGTTAAACTATGTACTACAACATTTACCCTAAACATTTTTTTTTTCAATGTAACCAAAAAATTCTTTATTCATTTACTTAAAATACAATGCAAGCCAGACAGCGTGTTTCTGCCATTTATACGTACAAATTATGCAAAATACGCACACAAATGATGAATTTTAATCTATTTAAATTTGGATAAAGACTTTTTTTGGACAGATTGAAAAAAATGTTTAGAAAAAATGTTGCAGTAGATACTTTTGAAAATCGATGGAGTGGCAATCAAAATATCTTCCATTGAAATTTTTGATCAATCGCCATTTTAACAATTGAAAAAATAAAAAAACAATTCAAATGTTTTACAAGGCCGAAAGGTAATTTTGAAAGAATTTATTTCAATAGTCCTTAAAATAATGGGGTTATGACGATTTTTCGAGAAAATGAAGAAGTCCAATAACTACGAACCATGGCACAAAATCAAAAATTGGGACTAAGAAAAGTTATTTGTGTTAATGAGTTATAACTACCATATTCAGGTGTGACGACTTAGTATTAACAACCTGTATATACAGGGCGTAAATGAAATAAGTACATTAAATTTAACCTATGTAACTCGTCGAGAGCAACATTATTTCTTAAAAAAAAATTCTCAATCTTCTAGTTTTAGAGTTAAAATTCTTTAAAAATACGTTTAACATTTGGTTACCCACCAATGGTCAGATTGTTACTTCCCTCTGCTGTCTGTATTTAAGTTCGATTCACACGGCACAAAAATTGTCGGCTCATGTTGGCTTTCTTGCAGACACAGTAATTAATAACGATCAACGGAAATCATATTCATTATTAATAAATTCGTAATAGTACAATTTTTAAAATAAAGATATTTAAATTTTGGATAACATAAAATTGTGTATTAAAACAAACTTTGAAACATCTGTAAATAGACGAAGAGCATTAGCGTAGTTTATGAGGTATAAGTTAGTTTAAAATTTAAATACGTTATTCAAAAATGTAAGTACAAACTCTTGTCCTGTTAAACGAGTTATATGAGTACCAATTAGTCGTCCAATTATTGTTACAAATATTGTTTAATGAAAACTTTTACTGTATGAGGATTTTCGTCTACCGTGATGTGTATTTTGCACTAAAGACACAATTCTCAAAATATGTTTGCACATGGTGTAGATATAACTGTTGCTTTTTTTTAAATTATCATATGTGACACATATATATATATATATAAATTAGACAAAAAACACTTGAAGATAAACTCTAAATAAGTTCTATTATAACTTTTAAAAATGATATTGGAGCAGAATATTTAAAGTACTCTTACTTGGGAATATAATAAAATATTAGTCAGTAGCTAATTTCAGTAACGTTAATCAAATCGCCATCTGAATTTAATCTAGGCTTTTGAAATCTCAGATTGATCGTCTACGAAAAAGGAATTATAAAATAAGGATGACATGAAAGTGTATTTCAAATTTTTTTTACATAGCATTATTTGAATATTGATTGTCAGCTTCTCGGAAATAATATTTCCTCGAATAGTTCATCGAAGAGATGATAGGTTATATACCGAAAAGCCAAACAACTGACAGTTTAAATCTGCGATAATAATTGGTCATAAATACGATTATATTATTATTCTATATTTATTCATCATCCTAAGTTACTGTCACTTCTACGGGAATTATTTCTGTTTCACCGACAACTCGTACAGGACTTTATCTTTTCAACTTCATTTCAAAAAATGTAAATTTAATTTTAGGAAAAGTTTATTTAATATCAAAAAATGTAAATTTAATTTCAAAAAAATTAATTAAACGTAGGAAAAAGTAATATCAATTTACCTTTTCTGAAATAAATTGAATTTATTTTCTCTGAAATTGAATTTACTTTATCTGAAGTTGAAATTGCGCGTACTTGAAAAGGTATAGTACAGTTAAAGTCTTTTATCCGTACGACAACCATGTGTTACTCTTCTAACCCACACGATAAAGAATAACTGACTAAGTCATTGTGCCTGAAGTGTTCAGGTACCTTATATACACCAACTAATTAATGTGATTTACCACCTAAACAGCTTGTACGATTATTACGTGTTTTAAATTAAATATAGTGGTAAACCCCCGTGCTACGGGCCTGTCTTGCGATTAATACATCATTGCTGAGTCATCATTTAGCGTTTAGTGAGCTGGTCCTTTGGCGCAGGACTCAATGAGGGCCGTTGCATGTTAACTACGCCCCAGCAGCCGTCGTTCCCATTCGCTCCCTTCTTTCAAACACGACTAAGCCTCAGACCCTTGCCACGGGGACTGATTTTAATTTGGTTTCACCATTCTACTGAATACCGTATAATACAATTTAATTAATGAACTTGTATATGGAAAATTTTCGGAGTTTTGTGCAAGGAACTTTTAATATAGAGTTTGTTGAGATGTTGATTTCTCCTAAATTCTTGTTTTTAATTGATTTCAGATTAAATTTAATGATGAAATTATTGAGTTGGTTTTTAATTTAAGCTCGTTGAAATGAGCGAAAAATTATAAAAAATCTGAAAAACGTCCCAAATTTTCCAATATTTAAAGAAGAAAATTACTAAAATATGCGACGTTGAAATTTAAAAAGTACATTATTTTGAAAATCACTTTATTGTTATAAGAACTAAAGAAGTTTTTCCGTTATTAATAAAAACTCTTCAGACGTCATGAAAATAAAAAAGTCTATTTGCCTAAATACTTTATTAACCTCACGAAAGGTGCATTTAGTTTTTTTTATAAAGTTAAACAGAGATTACTGAAACAAATTTATTTACTCTAAAGAACTTTGTTGGGGTCTTACACAAAGAAACTCGTGAATAATTGAAACATTTGCAACAACAGACTTTTCTTAAAAGAGGAATTACTACAGAGAATTTGTCAATATTTGTCATAATGTTCTAAATATAAATTATTCTAACATAATGTAGTACTCGTACAATTTAATTTCACAATATATGTATAATGTATTAATATGTTTCTAATTAAAAATAATGCACATACAGATACAAATGAGGGCTGTTCTCTTAATGTCCTGATTTTCTCACGTAAATTTTATAAGATATATTAACTTGATAAAAATACTGTGACGTGTTGATGATAATGTTACTCGAAGTGAACACCTATGTAAAAATTTCGGTTTTGTCGTGAATCTCAACTGTTAATGACTTGCGAAAATACGTGAAATGATAAAAACCATCGTTCGATTCAAGCAAACCTGGGCATTGGCGTGAATCCAATTTCCAGAATCACATAGGTATACGGAAGCTATGTGCTCGTTAGATTTTCTATAATTTAACACCAGCTCAATAAGTAGGTTGTGTCAACCAGTTAATTTCAAATCCAGTATCGACCACTTTTTCGTGAATTCTCTCAACTTGTTTATAACGTTGTGACAAGCGACAAAAGCTGGATCTATTCGTATAATTTCGAAGACATCGAAGCACTTGGTGGTTTGGGTTTTCTAAAATGAGTATGCTTCAACAAAAATTATTTGTAAAAAAACCGTAACAAAAATATGGCTACTACTTTTTCGGTATTACTGGACATGTTGCAACGATAGTTCTGGATGATTATAATACAGTCAATTCTGAAAAGTATACTATGACGTGCTTGCCTGCATTCTTTAAATATCCACCAATTGACCAAGAGGAAGATTCATACAGTATTATGAACGATTGACCACGTCCAGCCGTACGAACAGTAGCGTATTTAAACGAGCAAAACATAATATAATTGATGGATCATCTACCATATATTTCCGACTTTGAATCCAACGACTTGTTTTTATTTTCACAAGTCAAAGATAAGTTACGGGTGCACGCTGCGTATATAATAAAATATTGGCAGTACGACGTACAATATAATAAGTTATTTAACATACTTGAATAATTCACAACCTTACAAGTCAAACACCATTTTGTAATAATAATCAGAGAAGCTTCATCCGTTTTTATTTACCATATAAAAATCCTTAAATATGTATACCAACGCAAATACATAACATTCCTTCCCAACAAGTATGAAATCAATACAAATTTATAAAAAGATAATAATTATACATTTCTAATTATAAATACTAATTTATTTACAGTGAAGTTACGATGATTCAATATATCAGTCTTAAAGAGTGATTTTAGTGTCAAATGAAGACAAATAATTAGTCTATACTGGATTTTAGTTCTGTTAGACCTACGAAGGGTTATGGGTGAATCTTTTTCTGATGACGTGTTATCTGCAGTAGGAGATTGGCAAGGTTTGGTTTTTAGTACTTTAGCCATTTTAAAGTTACCGTTTTAAGAGAGTTCTGGTTTTCTTGGTGTAAATTACAGTTGTTGATTTTCTGCTCGGTTTCCTGGTCCAAATTACAATCCTCCTATCCCATAAGGAGATGCATCGCATATTATTTATATAGGGTAATCAGGATTGTAGACACTCTTCGAACCATATAAACTTAGCATTGTTTTGTAAGAGTCGATGTAGGGGTTTTTAATAAACTAGAGAGCATCGGTAAAAAATTGAATAGTAATTTAGCAGACCCAAATATGATTTGAGTTCTATCATATTTATAGGCTTTTTAATTGATTGAATTTGTTCAATCTTACCTTTTATAGGCTTCAAACCTGCGCAGGAGATCTCATGTCTTCGATACTCTATCAAATTCTGGAACCATTAATATTTATCCAGGTTCACTCGAATTTTGTGGAATTTTAGTTGTTGAAGAACTTCTTGTACATATTTGAAACAATCTTCTTCATCTTCTCCGACTATTAATATGTCATCCAAGTAACATGATGTCATTGGTATATCCTTTATGACTTGTTTTTATCATGGAATGGAATTTAGCTGGAGAACTGGAAATTCCATTAGGTAATCGTTTGAGTTTAAACAATCCTAAATGGATATTAAGGGTTGGCAGCGCCTGGGACTGTTCTTCTAACTCTAATTGAAGGTAGGTATTTTTAAGGTCAAGGATTGTAAAACATTTGCTTTTTGATAATTTCGCAAATTGAGATTTAAATGAGCTTTATAATAGATTTGTTCCCAGACGAATTTTCGGATGCGTTTATGTACGTATTCATGAATACTTTTGTGCGCATGTCACGTTCATGTACGCATTCAAACATAAAGAAACTTTGTATGGTTGGAACGGACAATGGACTTGTCATATCATCCTAATTAATTAGTCTCCCCTGTAAAAAAATATCAGACAATAAATTATTTAAAATCAAATATTAATTATTTATCATATTCCATATATAAATATTTTTTTTATTCGAGGTTTATCTTTCAGGAATAAGGGGTTCTGCTAACTTAACCTCTTAGTTTTTGTGCCATCGGGGTTGCAGTTCATCCATCCATGATCTGACTAACAAAGCTGTGCACTGGGTCGAATTACTTTTAATCACATAAATTGGTAATTTTTTTTATAAAATTATTGAAAGTTACAGGACAGTCACATTTACCAGTTACTTAAATTTTCTGACCTAATACATTTCTTAAATTGATATGAGTCTTTTCTAATTTATATTTTACAAAAATAATATTATGAATAGACTCTGGTATTACCAAAATACTAGCTCCTGTCTCTACTTACATTTTTAACTTAACACCTTGTTTATCTTCATTACTAAAGACAGGATTAGTGGAAGTTTCTCTGACATTATGAATATAAACATTACTTATCTTTTCAACATCTTCGTCGGTTTCTTCAGACGGTAGACCTTCAATCTTGTGTATTATCGTTCTACATATTCTAGCCGAATGTCCCTTTCTCTGGCACTTGAAACGTGTTCATTTTGGGCTGGACATTGATGTCGAGCATAGGGCGACCTCCCGCAACGTTTACATTTCTTCTGCTTAGTTTCCGCACTCCATCTTGGTTTGAATGGCTTCCTATCTCGTTGTTCCGGTTGTTTATGGTACATGTTGTAGACTTTGTGTGCTTCAGCGGACTCATCTTCATGAATATCTCAAGACTGCTTACGGCGTTCTTTATAGCTTGAGCAGTTTTTATAGATTTATCGAATGTCAATTCCTCTTCGGCTAGAAACCTTCTTTGAATATTTACACTTGATATGCCATATACTAATCTAGCTCGTAATGCTTCATCTCTAAACGTTTCAAATTCATATGTATCAGCTAGTGCTCTTAAACATATTACATACTCCATGATATTCTGATTGTGCTTCTGATTACGGCTGTAAATCTTAAACCATTCTATAGTAACATTCCTTTTTGGGCAGAAATGTTTTTTAAGTACATCAACAATTTGCTTATATATGCACTCATTTAACTTTTTGGATGCAAGTAAAATTTTTACTAATTTATAGTTTTTACTACCAATAAGGGTAAGGAGTACTGATCTTTTTTTGTCTTCTGTTACGTCGTTTGCTGTAAAATATTCTTGTAGGCGTTCTTCATACTGTGCAACGGACTCTACATCTTCATTAAACTCTCCAAATTTATACCCGCTGTACATTATTCCAACTTTGTTCTCCACGTGCAAAACTAACCTCCAATATGTTATCGTTCAACATCCGCTTATTAAGAGTTTTACTCTCGTCGCCACTGTTATACTTCGGGTGTAAGCTGGGTATATAATAAAATATTGGGAGTACGATGTACAATAAACTAATTTATTTAACACAGTTGAACAGTTAAACGAGCAAAACATAATATAATTGATGGATCATCTACCATATATTTCCGACTTCGAATCCAACGACTTGTTTTTATTTCCACAAGTCAAAGATAAGTTACGGGTGTTATATTTTGGGTGCACGCTGCGTATATAATAAAATATTCGCAGTACGATGTACAATATACTGAGTTATTTAACATACTTGAATAATTCACAACCTTACAAGTCAAACACCATTTTGTAATAATAATCAGAGTAGCTACATCCGTTTTTATTTACCATGTAAAAATCCATAAATATGTATACCAACATTAATAAATAACACCGAGGAATACATTTTCCTTCGATAAATGAAGCTATCAATGCTTTCAAAGATGTAATAAATGGAATACCTTCCAAAACATGGAAAACATGTTTCGAAAATTGGTTTCATCTAATTCAAATATGTATTGGCTGTAATGGGGAATGCTTTGAGAAAATGTAATGAAATTTTCAGGAGGCTCGAAATTAAGAGAACAGCCCTTGTATATTTGATTAGCCTGTCATGTTATTTGTTATTTAAACTAAAAGTTTTTAAAAACTGTTTAAAATTAATGAAATGTGTTAAATATCTCAGACACACACTATGAAGTATTGAAATAATTTAAAACAAATAATCTTTGTCTTAATATTACAGAAAACAATAGTATTTCTTCTGAAATTCAGCACAATTAAAAATAAGTAAAGTTTTTTAATTAGTATTCTGTAAATACCATTCAAATATGAATTTCTTTATCGCGAAGCACAAATATATTATTAAATGTAAAAATAAATAGCAATAAAATAGTAGTAGAGATGTAAACTTTAAAGAAGCTTAGACTTTCAAGTAGAATTATATTGTGTATAAACTTGACGAACAATAACTGAAGGCAAGCGTAAAATGAAACTTCTTCAGGATAGATTTTGATTAAAACCAATACTTATGGAAACTATCAAAAGCTGGCGAAGAGGCAAATGAAATATAAGTTTAATAAGTAGGTATATAGAACAATAATAATTGAAATATTTTAAATAATAGGTAGAGGTACCTAATCAACATAACCCATTAATTCTGTTTATATTCCAGCGTTGTTATTATGATTGTATTCTTTTGTAGAGATGGAGATATTTTAACTCCTTAACCGATGAGATTAAGGTAACCGGTTCAAACCAATTGCAATCGATAGTAGATGTAAAAATGCATGTACTGTTGATTTTGACCGAAGTTTGGACAATGCCGACACATATAAAAACCATAAAAATGCATTTTTTTTCAGTACGCTGTTCAAACGGAATTTATATTTTACCTCGCCATATGTTAGCTAATTTTATATATATATATATATATATATATATATATATATATATATATATATATATATATATATATATATTTGAAATTTTAACACAATTAAGATTAAGTGAGACTTGAAACGTCATCCGAACTCTTAATATCAATTAGAAACAAAATGGCGAATTTTCCAAAAAATTCCAACGAATTTGTGAGATTCTTTTTTCGGATTAAAAAGTTGTGTTATGAATTTTTGAAATTCGCATTTTTCTTTATTCCACAGTGTAGTCGAATACTTGAAGAAGTTTTTTGGAAAGTTTCAAGATAGAATATGGAGCGGTTAAAAAATTACAACAATATTCAGTCGATGCTTGAAATTGCGCGCTGCGCCGCGCTCTAGCGTGTATGAACTATTTGTCTATTGGAACCGTTTTCTCCTTTCATGCTTGGTTAAATATGTATATATATATATATATATATATATATATATATATATATATATATATATATATATATATATATATAACAGTCTTTGTATATCTGCTTTATCCATACATATTAATTTTCGTTTTCGTCTTGTATGGGTTGTGAAAAACATTTTGAGGAGCATTTACATAATGGGCAACATTTTATTTTTTGCGAAAAGCAAGTGCACGGTTCAGCTTGACTGCCTGAAGTAGATTTCGCACTACAATTGCAAATATATTTCTGTAGTAATTCTAGACCACTTGGTCCTTCGAAAATTACTGGTATAATAACATTTGCTTCGCATCTCCAACCATATGTTGTTAAGTCAAGAGGTTTAATTATTGATTTGTGTGCATTATACCAAACGTAAGTTTGCCAATGACATCTTTTTAAATGTTGCAGAAGCGCAGGTTGTGATGGTGGAAGGTTGTCAACTGCGATTATTTTGGAGGTCGAAAGCATAACACGGAACTGATTAATGTTTCTGTGAAAATTTAGAATATATTCCGGGTAAATCATTTAGAGTAGCAACAAACCGAGTGCATACATCAATAATCTCATCTGATAATCCTTTTTCCAAATTACTCAACAACATCAATTCTTCATCATTTAATTTCAGCGCTGCTTTAAACGCTTTAGTTTTTCCAATGTTGTAAAACGACGAGATAGTATCGCATCCTGTAAGTGCATGTATCGATTGAAGTGCAAAACTCAATTCTTTTCCCAATTCTCCAATGACGCTGTTAATTGGTATATATCGTCTCAAATCTTTTTTTGTCGTTATTGTTCCAGTTTGAAACCATACCCGAATATTGGATAGAATTTTTGTACTATGAGAATAAAAACGTCCGTATCAGGCGATAAATGTGTTATAATTCGTGTATCTGCTTCAATATGGTTGGCGGATAAAATCGGGAATTCTTGCGAACCATTTTCGGTTATTAACCTTCATGTAATATCTGTTTCATATCCACCGGCTAAGTATATTTTTTTTACATGAGAATGACTAGTTGGCAAGTGAATATTCATTTCAATGTATTTACATATATATAATACTAGCGATTTTTTATTTGAATCACTCTCAAGTAGGTATCTTGACCCATACAAGAATTGGGCGGTTAGCAGTAATATCGTAATGATAAGAGTTTCTACCATACCTGCAAACTCTTTCTTGATATTTCGAATTCAGAACACTGTCATTTTGATCAAATATATAATGGACTTCTTTATAGGTTTCTATCAAATTTTGTAATTTATCAATGAAATATTGACCAATATCTTCAAAAAACTTAATATTCTTCGCGTTCAAGCTCTGGATTTCTGCCATTACATCTACTATGCATATCGACAGTTCAGATAAATTTAGTTTCGCATTTCTTGACACAATGTTTTTTTTTAATAACATGCAATAAGTCTGATTTAGAAGTAGTACATACACGAGAGAGCGCGGCGCGCGATTTCGAGCGTCCACTGAATATTTTTGTAATTTTTGAACGGCTGCGTATTTTGATCTAAAACTTTCCTGAAAACTTCTTCAAGTATTCGAATACACTGTGGAATAGAGAAAAATGCAAATTTCAAAAATTCATAACACAATGTTTTCGATTTTTCCATTCATGACTCTCTTATTATAGTCACATTTTAATCAAATTAATATAAAACTTTACATGCATTTTTCTAAAATAAAAATCGTTATGCAAGGGAATAAAAATATTATATCACTGAAATTAGAATTAAATTCTCTAACGAATGAGCAAATAAAAAACATATGTTCTCACTTAATATTAAAAAGCTAGGTTCCATAGTATAAGAACCACTGGTCCAAAAAAATAATTTATGTTTTTTTTTAATTTCTCTTGCGAAGTAGAAATTGTTTGCTTATTTACCCGTCTTTGTAGCTCTTATAGTTTTCGAGATAGCAATGGTGGTGTATTTAAAATGAACACCCTGTATATGTGTTAAGTGGAAACATATATTTTTTATTCTTTTATAAGAGTAATTTTTTCTCTTTTCATTACGGTAATGTAGTTTCTGAACATTTGTTCAAACAAACGAGTCATAACGTTTAAAAATAATAAATTACATACTGTTTCCAGTTAAACTAGCCAAGTAAACCATAGAAACATTTTTTTTTCGTAAATTTATTATTGTATTAACTAATTTTCAGTGTGTTGTAGAATTGTGAGACAAAAATTACAGGCTTGCCAATGTAACTCGATATCAGTTACGGTCGGAACTATTCCCAAAACAGCTAAAATGTGCCTAAGAATCATAGCTTTTAATTTGAATATTTACTTTAATTATTTTATTATTATTATAAATGTTTCCCTTGTTTATTTGGCTAAATTTACTAAAACAGTACACAAAATTTTCATTTGTAATCGTAAATAACTCCTTTATTTGAAAAAATTCTAGGTACTTACACATTACCTTCATGGAGAGGGAAAAATACTCTTGCCAATAAAATAATAAAAAAAACATAGGGTTTCATTTAAAAATATATGTTAGCCTATATTTTGGGAACCGCTGATACAATTTTTTGCTGTTATCACCGATTTTCTTATTCAAAATGGCACATAATTGCTCATTTAACTAACCTTGTATCTATTCAAATAAAAAAGTTACCGATAGTGAACAAGTTTATAAAGAGACTCTGTTGAGAAACAGAGCTTTAATAAGTAAAATATTTTGAGAGTATAAACTAATCTCAATTAAACGGTTGCGGCCTACACAATGATTTAAGAAAATAATGAATTATTTGCTTGTCTAACTCATTTTGTACACTTCAATAATAAAGCTCTTAATTTTGCGAATTTTAAAAAAATCTTGTTGATTTTGGATCAGCACATCGACATGTATATATCTTCAAAATCTCCAACATTCTTTGTAATGGACTGTATGTAATTTTTTTTTCATTTATAAAAATGACTTCCAAATATGAAATAATACTGGTTTTTAACTACCACTTCTTTAAAAATTTTCTTTTTCTTATACATACTTATTTTTTGATTCATTTGTTAACCAAACTTAACCAGTATATGTAAGTTACATTTTTAAGGTTTGCGGAAGAGTTTTTAAAATGATTTTTATTGTAAGTTAGGAGATTATAATCGCTAATCTTTTATTGTCACAAGTTAATCTTATTACATTTACAATATACTCGTATTTGTGTGAAATTTACGTATGGTTACATCAGACTAAGTAAAAATAGTAAAGTTACATTTTATATAGTTTATGCTTTCCGGTGTCGGATATAAACCTGGGAACTGCAATCTCAGCATTATGGGCTGTGGTAACTTCTCCCTCCTTAGAATTGAGCTCCATCAGGAAGCTTCAGAGGCGACCTGGCGGTTGAAGTTGTCTGGTGAAGTCCAATGTCTCTGGCTGTGGACTGATTCCTTCTCTGGATTTGCGTTTCCTCTCAATATAGACTATGACAGATATAATAACAACAATAATAATTATAACATATAACGGAGTATCTAGTGCCATCTTCTTCATATGGTGTTATATCGTCGTACAGGATGTCCCCTACCTAGATTATTGGTCTAAGTTCGGAAATGCTATTCAAATCAATATAAGTTTTGGAAATTTGCATGTTGATATTAATTTTGTAATTTTCAATTACGGTAGGTTTGCTAAATGTTCCATGTTTGAAGTCCAGTTCTTTGTTTTGAATTTGTAATTTACATCAATCATTTTTGATGAAAAGTATATCGTGACTGCATTTACTTTCTAATTTTTCGGGGCCAAATATTGGTTGATTTCCTCCAAATTTTCGAGATGGTTATTCTTTATATTTACTTTGACAAAATGACAGTTTTCGTCGGTGTACATTGGAATGTTTTTTTTTATTGCGAGTACGCATACCAACAGAGATCTTATTTCACCAGTTTCAGAGTTCAGAATATAATCGTGATTGGGTATAATAGTAATTAAATTAGAATTGTATTTTGTGGAGGTTAGAATTAAATAAATTTCAATAAAATATAAAATTTTATCTTACAACTTGTAATTAACTTAGAGTAAATTTTCGATTTCTGATATATTTTCTAAATTTATTTTAAATAGCAACTCATCATTGTAATATTTCGAAATTTCCGGGTGTCAGATATAAACCTGAGCAATGTGGGCTGTGGTAACTTTTACGTTTCATTTCGCAACTATCTGCAGCTTTGTTTAAAAATGTTATATAACGAAATTGATAAACTAAAGAGAAAAGGAATTATCTATAATTATATTTTCAATATATTTATATGATTTCTTGTTGACGATGTATTACAGAAATTGGAGAACAAAATAATTGAAAAATGACTAGTACTTCGTATTTTTACATTTACATTTGCTTTTGAAATAAATTTAGGCCCACTAAGGTACCAGTTCACAATATTTATAAACATTTACCGTCAACATGGAAACTTGAAACGTAGGGGGAAGTTAGAACAATATGCTCACTTGAGATAAATGATAATGTGAAAAATATAATGTTAGACTATTTGTACTAGTTTCTGTTACTCTTGTGGCTGGTTATATGTATATTACCAGATGTGTAAAGTTGAAAGTGGTAACTATTACTATAACTTATAAAAAAATTAATTAAAAATGGAGAAGTAGTTGTACAAAAATTTATTAATATTTTTCATGTGTGCACGCTGAACTAACAAGAATTTATATTTTAATGGCCAAAAAGGCACAGTCCCTGCGCGGGCGCCATTTTGTAACGGCCAAAAGGGCCTATAACCTTTACTAGGCGTTCTCTGTAGCTCTCCTTGCTGTCAAAACAAGTTTCTTTGGCGCCAATCGATCGGTTGATAATCCATTACAGGAGAGATGGTAAATCCGGCAAAGAACCCTCTTGTAGCGTCGCTAAAAGAAGTGGCTTGAACGCCAAAAAGGGCTCGGGTAGCTTAGTGGAGACAGAGTTCGGTCATTGACAATGAAATCAATGGCAAACCCTACTCTACGGAAACATCCAGCTACGGCGGTGTCCGTAGCCGTACGATGCACCTTCTGCACTCTATCACGAGCTGCCGACACACACCAACAGCACAGTCAGAGGCAGCCAAGGACCTAACAACTTGCTCGCCCGGCACTCACCAGGTTTGCAGAAGACAACACACATCGTCTCCCTGAGAGAATACACACTCTCTGTCCGTAAAACTATAGTTTAGGCCCGAATTTATACCCCAAAGACCGTTAAAAACTACAAAATAATTTTAAACAAGATTCTAAAAATCCTGCAGTTACTCGCCATTTTATATAAAAATATAAAAAATACAAGCTCATGAGGAATGGAACGCAGAATCTCCAGCGCGCTGCTCGAGCATGCTAGCCACTCGACCGTGCGGTAACTAACAGGTAAACAACAAATTTAAAAATATTAGTAAAGAAACAAAAATACAGCAATACATTTTATAACAAACGACATACAATATAACCAAACAATTACATTGTATGTGTAATTAAAATCAACACAAAATTTTAAAAAATGCTAAATATTTTTACTTGTGGGATTTGAACCCCGATTTAAATTTATTAACGTCAGGAAAGAAACTAACTTGTTAACCACAAGACCACAATGCTAAACACGAAAATTTAAATCTAGTGACAATCGTCAATATATGTAAGATTTGGCACAAATATATCTTCAACTTTTGTTAATATACTGGGTACAAAAAAATTGAAAAATGATTGTTATAAACATTTTAATTATTTTTTATTAAATATTCGCAAACAGACGGATTACTTGCAATCATGATAAATAGGCAATTAGGAAGTAGACCTTGCTAACATCATAGTTTTGATACATTAGGCAAAGTGTTAATAGTTTTTAGCTATCAAATATGTTAATTATTGTGATTAATACGAGGCTTTTGTCTTTTATTATACTGTTTCTTTTTAATTTTATAATTTTAATTTATACTATTTTACTAATAAGAAGTGATATTTTTTAAATAATATATACCTGGAAATTGACGTATTTTTCCTTTATTATAAAATAAATATCCTTCCCTGACACTAATTAATTTACTACATATTAATATTTATAGTTACAATTGTCACAGATATTATTTTGCGTAAGATTATTTTTATTAAATTTATTATGTTTTGTCTCTAATTAGCTATTTAGGTACGTAACCGATGCTGTTGGATAAGAGCTACATTTAATGATACTGGTATTCACGTATTTTATTTCAGTTTATTTCTAGATTTCAGTGTGAGAACATCGATATTATAGTGATACAGGTGAGAGATTTAATCTAGCATGTGTATGATTGTGAGTGTGCGTGTGAGCAGTACTGGGTACTGTAGTGGCCGCATCGTGTGAACCCGAGGGTCGCCAGCGTAGCAGCAGGGAAGGCTGTAGTGACCCACATCTGGTGTCGCCAACGGCAGCAGCAGTTAGGGCTGTAGTGATCTGATCCAGTTGGTTAAGAGGAATGTCTCCGGATCACCACCGAAGCGGCAGTGGTTCCGTAGTGGCCGCTCGTGTGAACCCGAGGGTCGCCAGCGTAGCAACAGGGAAGGCTGTAGTGACCCACATCTGGTGTCGCCAACGGCAGCAGCAGTTAGGGCTGTAGTGATCTGATCCAGTTGGTTAAGAGGAATGTCTCCGGATCACCACCGAAGCGGCAGTGATTCCGTTGGCCGCTCGTGTGAACCCGAGGGTCGCCAGCGTAGCAGCAGGGAAGGCTGTAGTGACCCACATCTGGTGTCGCCAACGGCAGCAGCAGTTAGGGCTGAAATGATCTGATCCAGTTGGTTAAGAGGAATGTCTCCGGATCACCACCGAAGCGGCAGTGGTTCCGTAGTGGCCACTCGTGTGAACCCGAGGGTCGCCAGCGTAGCAGCAGGGTAGGCTGTAGTGACCCGCATCTGTGGTCGCCAGCGTAGCAGCAGTTAGGGCTGTAGTGATCTGATCCAGTTGGTTAAGAGGAATGTCTCCGGATCACCACCGAAGCGGCAGTGGTTCCGTAGTGGCCGCTCGTGTGAACCCGAGGGTCGCCAGCGTAGCAGCAGGGTAGGCTGTAGTGACCCGGATCTGTGGTCGCCAGCGTAGCAGCAGTTAGGGCTGTAGTGATCTGATCCAGTTGGTTAAGAGGATTGTCTCCGGATCACCACCGAAGCGGCAGAGGGTCCGTAGTAACCAGCGGTACTGCCCGTAGTTGCCAACATGTGTGTACGTTGTGTGAATGCCTGAACCTTTTGTAAATGATTGCCTCCTCACTGAGTATTTCTCATGTGTTAATTCTTTTACAGAAATAATCACGGCGTGAAGGCGGATTCCGCGTGACCGGGTTCGGCCAGGCGACGGTCATCTAGATTTGTTATTATTTTTGTATTAATACTGTATATATCAAATTGGGTGATAAATGTGTTTTAATATTCTAATTTTCAGCGCTAATATTTAATCGTCATTTATAACACAATTATATAAATGCATTATTTATTTTTTATTATACATGCATCATAATCCCTCTTTAAAACACGCCAAAGCGTGTTTAAATCGACCATAAAAACACGCTAAATTTTTGAGTTACCTAGGTAACGAAAAATGACAATTAATATGAATAACAACTAAAACAATTATTATTATTGGTTTTTATTTAAATTTATATAAAAATTACAATTTTTGTTGTCAGCAATATGGAAATTACAGGATTTTAGCTGGGTATTTATAGTTTCGCTGTCGCCGTTTGCTGGAATGTCTATATTATCTTTTAATATAGTTTGTGTACTGGTAAGTGCCTCTCCAATGCGTTTCGTGACTGATATTTTGTTCTGTATGGATTCTTCAATATATCCACTCGCTACCGTTGATGATTTCCATCCTACTTGGCGCTTCAGTTCATCCACACTCATTCCGCTGTTTGCCATGATTGTGGCAGAACTGCGCCTGAACGCGTGTCCGGTATACTTTGTAGCGTCAGGAAGATTTAAGAAACGCGCCAGAAGAGAAGGACATTTTCCAAAAGTATTAATTCCAACGACTTGTTTAATGCATTTTCCATTGGCGTATTTCAAAAATACTCTATCCGTAGATATATTTTCTGGACGTAGAGATAGGTATTTGTTAAATAATTTGACATACGATATGTCATCATTATCAACCACAGCAAACTTTCGACCTTTTTCGGTTTTTGATGGTCGAATATTAATAATTAAAACAGAACCTTCTTTTTTAATATCAGACAGGCGCAAATCACATAATTCATATCTCCTGCATGAGCCAAATATTCCACATATGGCTACCACCTTTAAAATAAAATATTTATTAAATTTTGTAAAAAATATCATAATCTCGCGCTTACCTTCAAAAATAAGTAGGTATTATCTGGGGCTTCAATAAAAAATTTCCTTAACTGTTCTTCCGAAGGTAGGTAGGTAGGTAGGTAGGTAGGTAGGTAGGTAGGTAGGTAGGTAGGTAGGTAGGTAGGTAGGTAGGTAGGTAGGTAGGTAGGTAGGTAGGTAGGTAGGTAGGTAGGTAGGTAGGTAGGTAGGTAGGTAGGTAGGTAGGTAGGTAGGTAGGTAGGTAGGTAGGTAGGTAGGTAGGTAGGTAGGTAGGTAGGTAGGTAGGTAGGTAGGTAGGTAGGTAGGTAGGTAGGTAGGTAGGTAGGTAGGTAGGTAGGTAGGTAGGTAGGTAGGTAGGTAGGTAGGTAGGTAGGTAGGTAGGTAGGTAGGTAGGTAGGTAGGTAGGTAGGTAGGTAGGTAGGTAGGTAGGTAGGTAGGTAGGTAGGTAGGTAGGTAGGTAGGTAGGTAGGTAGGTAGGTAGGTAGGTAGGTAGGTAGGTAGGTAGGTAGGTAGGTAGGTAGGTAGGTAGGTAGGTAGGTAGGTAGGTAGGTAGGTAGGTAGGTAGGTAGGTAGGTAGGTAGGTAGGTAGGTAGGTAGGTAGGTAGGTAGGTAGGTAGGTAGGTAGGTAGGTAGGTAGGTAGGTAGGTAGGTAGGTAGGTAGGTAGGTAGGTAGGTAGGTAGGTAGGTAGGTAGGTAGGTAGGTAGGTAGGTAGGTAGGTAGGTAGGTAGGTAGGTAGGTAGGTAGGTAGGTAGGTAGGTAGGTAGGTAGGTAGGTAGGTAGGTAGGTAGGTAGGTAGGTAGGTAGGTAGGTAGGTAGGTAGGTAGGTAGGTAGGTAGGTAGGTAGGTAGGTAGGTAGGTAGGTAGGTAGGTAGGTAGGTAGGTAGGTAGGTAGGTAGGTAGGTAGGTAGGTAGGTAGGTAGGTAGGTAGGTAGGTAGGTAGGTAGGTAGGTAGGTAGGTAGGTAGGTAGGTAGGTAGGTAGGTAGGTAGGTAGGTAGGTAGGTAGGTAGGTAGGTAGGTAGGTAGGTAGGTAGGTAGGTAGGTAGGTAGGTAGGTAGGTAGGTAGGTAGGTAGGTAGGTAGGTAGGTAGGTAGGTAGGTAGGTAGGTAGGTAGGTAGGTAGGTAGGTAGGTAGGTAGGTAGGTAGGTAGGTAGGTAGGTAGGTAGGTAGGTAGGTAGGTAGGTAGGTAGGTAGGTAGGTAGGTAGGTAGGTAGGTAGGTAGGTAGGTAGGTAGGTAGGTAGGTAGGTAGGTAGGTAGGTAGGTAGGTAGGTAGGTAGGTAGGTAGGTAGGTAGGTAGGTAGGTAGGTAGGTAGGTAGGTAGGTAGGTAGGTAGGTAGGTAGGTAGGTAGGTAGGTAGGTAGGTAGGTAGGTAGGTAGGTAGGTAGGTAGGTAGGTAGGTAGGTAGGTAGGTAGGTAGGTAGGTAGGTAGGTAGGTAGGTAGGTAGGTAGGTAGGTAGGTAGGTAGGTAGGTAGGTAGGTAGGTAGGTAGGTAGGTAGGTAGGTAGGTAGGTAGGTAGGTAGGTAGGTAGGTAGGTAGGTAGGTAGGTAGGTAGGTAGGTAGGTAGGTAGGTAGGTAGGTAGGTAGGTAGGTAGGTAGGTAGGTAGGTAGGTAGGTAGGTAGGTAGGTAGGTAGGTAGGTAGGTAGGTAGGTAGGTAGGTAGGTAGGTAGGTAGGTAGGTAGGTAGGTAGGTAGGTAGGTAGGTAGGTAGGTAGGTAGGTAGGTAGGTAGGTAGGTAGGTAGGTAGGTAGGTAGGTAGGTAGGTAGGTAGGTAGGTAGGTAGGTAGGTAGGTAGGTAGGTAGGTAGGTAGGTAGGTAGGTAGGTAGGTAGGTAGGTAGGTAGGTAGGTAGGTAGGTAGGTAGGTAGGTAGGTAGGTAGGTAGGTAGGTAGGTAGGTAGGTAGGTAGGTAGGTAGGTAGGTAGGTAGGTAGGTAGGTAGGTAGGTAGGTAGGTAGGTAGGTAGGTAGGTAGGTAGGTAGGTAGGTAGGTAGGTAGGTAGGTAGGTAGGTAGGTAGGTAGGTAGGTAGGTAGGTAGGTAGGTAGGTAGGTAGGTAGGTAGGTAGGTAGGTAGGTAGGTAGGTAGGTAGGTAGGTAGGTAGGTAGGTAGGTAGGTAGGTAGGTAGGTAGGTAGGTAGGTAGGTAGGTAGGTAGGTAGGTAGGTAGGTAGGTAGGTAGGTAGGTAGGTAGGTAGGTAGGTAGGTAGGTAGGTAGGTAGGTAGGTAGGTAGGTAGGTAGGTAGGTAGGTAGGTAGGTAGGTAGGTAGGTAGGTAGGTAGGTAGGTAGGTAGGTAGGTAGGTAGGTAGGTAGGTAGGTAGGTAGGTAGGTAGGTAGGTAGGTAGGTAGGTAGGTAGGTAGGTAGGTAGGTAGGTAGGTAGGTAGGTAGGTAGGTAGGTAGGTAGGTAGGTAGGTAGGTAGGTAGGTAGGTAGGTAGGTAGGTAGGTAGGTAGGTAGGTAGGTAGGTAGGTAGGTAGGTAGGTAGGTAGGTAGGTAGGTAGGTAGGTAGGTAGGTAGGTAGGTAGGTAGGTAGGTAGGTAGGTAGGTAGGTAGGTAGGTAGGTAGGTAGGTAGGTAGGTAGGTAGGTAGGTAGGTAGGTAGGTAGGTAGGTAGGTAGGTAGGTAGGTAGGTAGGTAGGTAGGTAGGTAGGTAGGTAGGTAGGTAGGTAGGTAGGTAGGTAGGTAGGTAGGTAGGTAGGTAGGTAGGTAGGTAGGTAGGTAGGTAGGTAGGTAGGTAGGTAGGTAGGTAGGTAGGTAGGTAGGTAGGTAGGTAGGTAGGTAGGTAGGTAGGTAGGTAGGTAGGTAGGTAGGTAGGTAGGTAGGTAGGTAGGTAGGTAGGTAGGTAGGTAGGTAGGTAGGTAGGTAGGTAGGTAGGTAGGTAGGTAGGTAGGTAGGTAGGTAGGTAGGTAGGTAGGTAGGTAGGTAGGTAGGTAGGTAGGTAGGTAGGTAGGTAGGTAGGTAGGTAGGTAGGTAGGTAGGTAGGTAGGTAGGTAGGTAGGTAGGTAGGTAGGTAGGTAGGTAGGTAGGTAGGTAGGTAGGTAGGTAGGTAGGTAGGTAGGTAGGTAGGTAGGTAGGTAGGTAGGTAGGTAGGTAGGTAGGTAGGTAGGTAGGTAGGTAGGTAGGTAGGTAGGTAGGTAGGTAGGTAGGTAGGTAGGTAGGTAGGTAGGTAGGTAGGTAGGTAGGTAGGTAGGTAGGTAGGTAGGTAGGTAGGTAGGTAGGTAGGTAGGTAGGTAGGTAGGTAGGTAGGTAGGTAGGTAGGTAGGTAGGTAGGTAGGTAGGTAGGTAGGTAGGTAGGTAGGTAGGTAGGTAGGTAGGTAGGTAGGTAGGTAGGTAGGTAGGTAGGTAGGTAGGTAGGTAGGTAGGTAGGTAGGTAGGTAGGTAGGTAGGTAGGTAGGTAGGTAGGTAGGTAGGTAGGTAGGTAGGTAGGTAGGTAGGTAGGTAGGTAGGTAGGTAGGTAGGTAGGTAGGTAGGTAGGTAGGTAGGTAGGTAGGTAGGTAGGTAGGTAGGTAGGTAGGTAGGTAGGTAGGTAGGTAGGTAGGTAGGTAGGTAGGTAGGTAGGTAGGTAGGTAGGTAGGTAGGTAGGTAGGTAGGTAGGTAGGTAGGTAGGTAGGTAGGTAGGTAGGTAGGTAGGTAGGTAGGTAGGTAGGTAGGTAGGTAGGTAGGTAGGTAGGTAGGTAGGTAGGTAGGTAGGTAGGTAGGTAGGTAGGTAGGTAGGTAGGTAGGTAGGTAGGTAGGTAGGTAGGTAGGTAGGTAGGTAGGTAGGTAGGTAGGTAGGTAGGTAGGTAGGTAGGTAGGTAGGTAGGTAGGTAGGTAGGTAGGTAGGTAGGTAGGTAGGTAGGTAGGTAGGTAGGTAGGTAGGTAGGTAGGTAGGTAGGTAGGTAGGTAGGTAGGTAGGTAGGTAGGTAGGTAGGTAGGTAGGTAGGTAGGTAGGTAGGTAGGTAGGTAGGTAGGTAGGTAGGTAGGTAGGTAGGTAGGTAGGTAGGTAGGTAGGTAGGTAGGTAGGTAGGTAGGTAGGTAGGTAGGTAGGTAGGTAGGTAGGTAGGTAGGTAGGTAGGTAGGTAGGTAGGTAGGTAGGTAGGTAGGTAGGTAGGTAGGTAGGTAGGTAGGTAGGTAGGTAGGTAGGTAGGTAGGTAGGTAGGTAGGTAGGTAGGTAGGTAGGTAGGTAGGTAGGTAGGTAGGTAGGTAGGTAGGTAGGTAGGTAGGTAGGTAGGTAGGTAGGTAGGTAGGTAGGTAGGTAGGTAGGTAGGTAGGTAGGTAGGTAGGTAGGTAGGTAGGTAGGTAGGTAGGTAGGTAGGTAGGTAGGTAGGTAGGTAGGTAGGTAGGTAGGTAGGTAGGTAGGTAGGTAGGTAGGTAGGTAGGTAGGTAGGTAGGTAGGTAGGTAGGTAGGTAGGTAGGTAGGTAGGTAGGTAGGTAGGTAGGTAGGTAGGTAGGTAGGTAGGTAGGTAGGTAGGTAGGTAGGTAGGTAGGTAGGTAGGTAGGTAGGTAGGTAGGTAGGTAGGTAGGTAGGTAGGTAGGTAGGTAGGTAGGTAGGTAGGTAGGTAGGTAGGTAGGTAGGTAGGTAGGTAGGTAGGTAGGTAGGTAGGTAGGTAGGTAGGTAGGTAGGTAGGTAGGTAGGTAGGTAGGTAGGTAGGTAGGTAGGTAGGTAGGTAGGTAGGTAGGTAGGTAGGTAGGTAGGTAGGTAGGTAGGTAGGTAGGTAGGTAGGTAGGTAGGTAGGTAGGTAGGTAGGTAGGTAGGTAGGTAGGTAGGTAGGTAGGTAGGTAGGTAGGTAGGTAGGTAGGTAGGTAGGTAGGTAGGTAGGTAGGTAGGTAGGTAGGTAGGTAGGTAGGTAGGTAGGTAGGTAGGTAGGTAGGTAGGTAGGTAGGTAGGTAGGTAGGTAGGTAGGTAGGTAGGTAGGTAGGTAGGTAGGTAGGTAGGTAGGTAGGTAGGTAGGTAGGTAGGTAGGTAGGTAGGTAGGTAGGTAGGTAGGTAGGTAGGTAGGTAGGTAGGTAGGTAGGTAGGTAGGTAGGTAGGTAGGTAGGTAGGTAGGTAGGTAGGTAGGTAGGTAGGTAGGTAGGTAGGTAGGTAGGTAGGTAGGTAGGTAGGTAGGTAGGTAGGTAGGTAGGTAGGTAGGTAGGTAGGTAGGTAGGTAGGTAGGTAGGTAGGTAGGTAGGTAGGTAGGTAGGTAGGTAGGTAGGTAGGTAGGTAGGTAGGTAGGTAGGTAGGTAGGTAGGTAGGTAGGTAGGTAGGTAGGTAGGTAGGTAGGTAGGTAGGTAGGTAGGTAGGTAGGTAGGTAGGTAGGTAGGTAGGTAGGTAGGTAGGTAGGTAGGTAGGTAGGTAGGTAGGTAGGTAGGTAGGTAGGTAGGTAGGTAGGTAGGTAGGTAGGTAGGTAGGTAGGTAGGTAGGTAGGTAGGTAGGTAGGTAGGTAGGTAGGTAGGTAGGTAGGTAGGTAGGTAGGTAGGTAGGTAGGTAGGTAGGTAGGTAGGTAGGTAGGTAGGTAGGTAGGTAGGTAGGTAGGTAGGTAGGTAGGTAGGTAGGTAGGTAGGTAGGTAGGTAGGTAGGTAGGTAGGTAGGTAGGTAGGTAGGTAGGTAGGTAGGTAGGTAGGTAGGTAGGTAGGTAGGTAGGTAGGTAGGTAGGTAGGTAGGTAGGTAGGTAGGTAGGTAGGTAGGTAGGTAGGTAGGTAGGTAGGTAGGTAGGTAGGTAGGTAGGTAGGTAGGTAGGTAGGTAGGTAGGTAGGTAGGTAGGTAGGTAGGTAGGTAGGTAGGTAGGTAGGTAGGTAGGTAGGTAGGTAGGTAGGTAGGTAGGTAGGTAGGTAGGTAGGTAGGTAGGTAGGTAGGTAGGTAGGTAGGTAGGTAGGTAGGTAGGTAGGTAGGTAGGTAGGTAGGTAGGTAGGTAGGTAGGTAGGTAGGTAGGTAGGTAGGTAGGTAGGTAGGTAGGTAGGTAGGTAGGTAGGTAGGTAGGTAGGTAGGTAGGTAGGTAGGTAGGTAGGTAGGTAGGTAGGTAGGTAGGTAGGTAGGTAGGTAGGTAGGTAGGTAGGTAGGTAGGTAGGTAGGTAGGTAGGTAGGTAGGTAGGTAGGTAGGTAGGTAGGTAGGTAGGTAGGTAGGTAGGTAGGTAGGTAGGTAGGTAGGTAGGTAGGTAGGTAGGTAGGTAGGTAGGTAGGTAGGTAGGTAGGTAGGTAGGTAGGTAGGTAGGTAGGTAGGTAGGTAGGTAGGTAGGTAGGTAGGTAGGTAGGTAGGTAGGTAGGTAGGTAGGTAGGTAGGTAGGTAGGTAGGTAGGTAGGTAGGTAGGTAGGTAGGTAGGTAGGTAGGTAGGTAGGTAGGTAGGTAGGTAGGTAGGTAGGTAGGTAGGTAGGTAGGTAGGTAGGTAGGTAGGTAGGTAGGTAGGTAGGTAGGTAGGTAGGTAGGTAGGTAGGTAGGTAGGTAGGTAGGTAGGTAGGTAGGTAGGTAGGTAGGTAGGTAGGTAGGTAGGTAGGTAGGTAGGTAGGTAGGTAGGTAGGTAGGTAGGTAGGTAGGTAGGTAGGTAGGTAGGTAGGTAGGTAGGTAGGTAGGTAGGTAGGTAGGTAGGTAGGTAGGTAGGTAGGTAGGTAGGTAGGTAGGTAGGTAGGTAGGTAGGTAGGTAGGTAGGTAGGTAGGTAGGTAGGTAGGTAGGTAGGTAGGTAGGTAGGTAGGTAGGTAGGTAGGTAGGTAGGTAGGTAGGTAGGTAGGTAGGTAGGTAGGTAGGTAGGTAGGTAGGTAGGTAGGTAGGTAGGTAGGTAGGTAGGTAGGTAGGTAGGTAGGTAGGTAGGTAGGTAGGTAGGTAGGTAGGTAGGTAGGTAGGTAGGTAGGTAGGTAGGTAGGTAGGTAGGTAGGTAGGTAGGTAGGTAGGTAGGTAGGTAGGTAGGTAGGTAGGTAGGTAGGTAGGTAGGTAGGTAGGTAGGTAGGTAGGTAGGTAGGTAGGTAGGTAGGTAGGTAGGTAGGTAGGTAGGTAGGTAGGTAGGTAGGTAGGTAGGTAGGTAGGTAGGTAGGTAGGTAGGTAGGTAGGTAGGTAGGTAGGTAGGTAGGTAGGTAGGTAGGTAGGTAGGTAGGTAGGTAGGTAGGTAGGTAGGTAGGTAGGTAGGTAGGTAGGTAGGTAGGTAGGTAGGTAGGTAGGTAGGTAGGTAGGTAGGTAGGTAGGTAGGTAGGTAGGTAGGTAGGTAGGTAGGTAGGTAGGTAGGTAGGTAGGTAGGTAGGTAGGTAGGTAGGTAGGTAGGTAGGTAGGTAGGTAGGTAGGTAGGTAGGTAGGTAGGTATGTATGTAGGTATGTATGTATGTATGTATGTATGTATGTATGTATGTATGTATGTATGTATGTATGTATGTATGTATGTATGTATGTATGTATGTATGTATGTATGTATGTATGTATGTATGTATGTATGTATGTATGTATGTATGTATGTATGTATGTATGTATGTATGTATGTATGTATGTATGTATGTATGTATGTATGTATGTATGTATGTATGTATGTATGTATGTATGTATGTATGTATGTATGTATGTATGTATGTATGTATGTATGTATGTATGTATGTATGTATGTATGTATGTATGTATGTATGTATGTATGTATGTATGTATGTATGTATGTATGTATGTATGTATGTATGTATGTATGTATGTATGTATGTATGTATGTATGTATGTATGTATGTATGTATGTATGTATGTATGTATGTATGTATGTATGTATGTATGTACGTACGTACGTACGTACGTACGTATGTATGTATGTATGTATGTATGTATGTACGTACGTACGTACGTACGTATGTATGTATGTATGTATGTATGTATGTATGTACGTACGTACGTACGTACGTATGTATGTATGTATGTATGTATGTACGTACGTACGTACGTACGTACG